>OY987213.1:8205895-8578167 GCA_963920805.1 Primula vulgaris
GGAGGCGGTGAACATTAGGGTTGGGTGAACGTCGGGGTTGGGTGGCGGTGGATTAGAAATAAAGAGGAAGTGAAAATATACGTTTGTTTGTGTAATACTGTTACGGTATTGATTTTAGTGTTTACAAAAGAAAAAGATATCACAAACCAAAACGACGTAGTGCAATACTGGTTTTTTGTTTGATTTTTAAATATTCAGTGGTTAGGATTTCGGTCCAAAATATAGCATTTCTTGCTCTTTTAGACCCAATAACGTGATTTTTTCGCTTTACCACCCAAATAGCGTTTTTGTTTCAGAAACCACTATATCGCACAACGTTGCGCAACGTTGTAAGCTTTTTAAGACGCTGTTCTTATTACCATTGATTCAGCTTCTACAAGATCGTAAATAAGAATGAGAACGATATAGCACTATGCTAAATAATGCACATTTTAATACCTGTTGCCTTAATTAGAGCCTCTGAGGAGAGCCTTACAATAATTTTTTTCTGAGATGGCACTGATTGTCCCAAATTCATATCTCCAACCTATTTCAGAACATGTAAATCTATAACTCCATACATTAATGTTTCAAATTAAGTTTGACAGATGGTAAAGAAAGAACGTGAACTTGAATCAACATGTAAATCTTATGTTTTGGGAGAGCAAACGAAATAAAACTGATGCAACAATTTTTATTAGCTTTTTCAAATTTCAAAAATCAGAATACAAACATATCTGCATATGTATCAAAAATGTTACTATAGACATGCATATCATGGAATTTGTAACAGTGTAATAGGAATATAGGATAACAATTCAAAAAATTTGTATAGAAAAATAATTGCATTCACTATATAGTCTTTACTCTATAGCTATAGTAGACTTGTCTTGATATCGCTATACAGTCTTAACATTTTTTTTTCAAGCTTAGATTTTGGCATATTACTTTTACAAATTTTCATATAAATGGGTCATACCATGGGCATGTTTAACTACAGCATTTAGGCAATTACTGTGTTTTTTATTATCAATTTCAATCAGGTATTTACTAATTACATCATTACATCAGGTATTGACTAATTACTGTGTTTTTTATTATCAATTTCAATCCTATGTTCAATATCTATTCCATCATATCCAATGGTTCATGAAATAACAGTACATTGTCCGGTCAAACAAAGTGACTGGACAAAAGGGTGACCTTCTTTCACTTAACAATTAGTGAGCGCAATTCCCTTAATATTTGTCAAAATAGATCATTAAAGCCAAATTATTGTTATTGATCCCTTAATTGGATGAAATCTGGCATGTGGTAACCCTTATTGTTAAAAGCCGATAGTAAACTACTAAAACATACTTCATTCCCCTCCCATCCCCCACCCCACCCACACACACAACCCATAAATAAACTATTGAAAATATATACTTACTTGTACACATTGATTAGCAGCAATTCGAGTAAACGATGGTCGGACACCTGAGCCGAAACTTATAGGCAAGTTTAGATCTTTTTCGCAGTCCGATTCCACAACAATTGTTGGCACCTACAACAGCTGGTTAGTTATGGCATATATTTCTAATTCACTTCATGTTTAGAACTTATATGATCCATAATGGAATCATTCTATCTGATTATAATCAAACGAGTTATAGTAAAATGATTCGTATCATCATTGCGGGTACATTTACGATTGTGAAGAAAATTATCCGGATAAGAGAAAACACCCCACCTGAAAACACCCTCAAATGGGGTGAACATGCTCGAAGTTTTTTTTTGGGGTGTGTGTGTGTGTATGTGTGTGTGTGTGTGTGTTACGTTTCTATGAGAAAAATACAAGGCATTCATACCGGCTTAGCATTACTCTCGGATGGGTTGGCCTAAGCTACATGGAGTGGAAATAATTGGAGTCTGGTAGCACTTTAAAATAATTTTTAATTTTTAATACCACTTGTAATTTTTATTAGCATAAATTATATTTTTGATACATTTTAATTGGATATTGATATCACCACCATAAATATATAATGGGGGTCCAATTATATTTTGTTTCATAACTATTATTCTTTCTCTCTTTAAAAATTAGCTCCCAAGACAACCCACAAGCATCTCCGGCGTATCTCCGCCGCTGCGACGACTTTCTCTCCAGAGTTTAATACATGTTGCCTTAGTTAGAGCCTCCGAGGAGAGCCTGACAATCATTTTTTTCTGAGATGGCACTGATTCCAAAACCATATCTCTAGACTTGTCTTGATATCGCTAGATATAACAACTTAATTGCACAACAATGAGCTGGGATCATTTTTTTTATCCAAACACCCATAAATAAATGCGAAAAAGAAAATATACAATTCATGTACAAGACTGATTTCTGAACTTTCTTCTCAATTGTAAAAAAAAAATTAAAATAAAATATAATCAATGGAATCATGTCAATTTTTTATTTATTTTATTTGGTAATTTTGTGATACTTAAATTCTTAATTTTCCGGAAATAAATGATCTGTTTTTTAAATTTATATATCTATGATGCCATAAAATGTATTTTTAACCGACGAATTCTAAGCAAACTAATCGGGTTGGTTTGGTCACTTTGATTCCATATATGTGTTGGGTACGTTTAGATAAATAAAATAATTTCTACGGAAAAAAAATGGACAAATAAACAGAAAATGGTTTCCTCAAATATATAATTATCAAATACAATATTTAACATAAAATAATGTAAATGATACCGAAATGGACTAAAGTCCGAGACGAGGTAACTGCAAGCAGTTTCCCTTAAACGATAATTGCCCCGCCACCTCTGCTTCTGGCTAAATGGGGCACTTCGTTCCCAAGGTACAACGTCTATCGCATGTGACTCGACGGAAACGGCACCGAGCCACGGTCGGGCCGTTGGTGGTGCGGTACTCTCTTTCTATATGTATGCATATCTGTATGTGTGTGTTAACGTGTATATGCCATGTATTTTATTTCTCATAAAAGCTTATTGAAAAGCTCTCAAAGAAAAAATGGTTGGAAACCATCATATTATGCAATTTTTTATTGTAACTCTTTTTTCCAATAAAGAGCCACACTTAATGGGGTAATAAAGTTTTGAAACTCACAATTTTTAATTGCATTCAAAACCATAAAACAAAGTTTTATCCAACAATCCCCCACATGAATGCAATTATAAAACATACAAAGTGCAACTAAATGCAATCGAGAGAACCACGAGAATTCACTGCATAAGGACAGGTAGCGCGCGCCTTGAACCTGCCATAGTGATGTAAAATCTGATATGCTACTATTGGGTAGCCTTAAAGCCTTGAACCCTTTAGCGTTTGTGCATACCAGGGTAATACTCACACAGTGTCCTCTCTACACCACTTACTAAGCCCTTTGGTTGTTGTCCATATTTGGCCCTGGACTGCCTTGGCAAATTCAACCGAGTGCTCTAGTGATTTATCCCTAGATCATCACATAGTATCGGCCATACACACTCGTTATAGGTGATTTTCAAGTCAAGGGTGTCCTGGCTCACCCCACTCGACCTTCGAGATACTTGATTCATTAAGAGGCTCATGCTCACCCTTAAAATGGTACAGGTCTATCACTCTTTCATCATAGAAATGGGCTGAGAACTTATGTTTTCGAGTGCTTTGTTCGGTTACCCGCACAATTCAGTTTCCCATTGAACCCGAGACTGAAGTTTCCAGTTCAGGTTGGGTTACCTATGCGAAGGTTTCCAATTTATTGGGCTTCAAACCCCATTTCCCTCGATGATGCTCCAACTCCTCCACGAGTCAAGCATTTTGTATATGGATCCGCATTATTATCCTTAGACCTTGTAAAGTCTATGGATACCACAATTTTTGCTAGAAATTCCTCTTACGGATTTGTGTCTCCGACGAATATGTCATGACTTTGTCGGGACTTTCCATTATACAAATTATTCTGATCCCGTTTAATAACTGACTGACTGCAGCAGTGCACGTTTATTGCGGGAACAGATTTTGGCCACTTGGAATACCTTCCAAGACTTCTCAGCCAATCTGCCTCTTTTGTAGCTTGATTCAACGTTATGAATTCTAACTCTACAGTTTCTCCAACTATGCAGGTCTATTTTACAGACATCCATAAGACTGCAACCTCTTTAAGTAGAAACATATCCACTAATGGACCTTGTACTGTTAAAGTTCGAGATACACTTGGTATCTAAATACCCTCCAAACATTTTGGACATCTCGTATAATGCAGTTCATGATTGGCAGTATACCTCATGTATCTGAGAAGCCTCATTGGCAAACCTACTGAGTCTGCTCACTGAGTTGGCTATAATTGGTCTAGTGCAGTTCTTGACGCACAAGAGACTACCTATGATAAGTTAGGTGTTTGTTTTAGTTCATATAACGACTTAACAAGTTTTCGCACCTTGGCTTACTTTACACGGAACCACGACCCAATGGGTCGTTCCTAATTCTCTAGATCTCCATTTATGAAACACATGTTCTCATTAATTAATGATGTGTCCTTTTTATAGAGATTAGAGTATAAACATTAAAATTATCAAAACCGTCAGTTTATTTAAAGTAATTGACTTTCTTTCTCACGTGCCTATCAACCTCATTGTTGATGGCATCTTCCCATATACACATTATATGGATAACATTGATTATTTTAATGTCGTCGATTCACCTTCACTCATGAAGGTCAAGGGACAAAGGAAGTTTCATTCCTTACCCTTTTACCATGCCGATGCACTTCATCTTCCTTAAAAGATTCACTTTCCATATTTTTCCAGCACCGTTTGAGTGTTCACTTGTCTTGGGTAGCGTAATGCTTTGAACCCTCAACGTATTGGTCACACTCGCCAGGCGTTAGAGTTTTGCGAAAAACTTCTCTTTTAGAAAGTATGCTTCTCGGGCATAGAACAATGTTCTATATGCACTTTAAAGCCATGTGCCTTATGCACTAGAAACCGATCGGCACTATATTTTGTGCTTATCCGAAGAACACACAATCTACCGTTTTCGATCCTATCCAAGTCCTTCAAGGAACAAGATTGAGACCTTTCTTAGGTAGCACCAAACTTTCACAAACTTATAGTCAGGCACCATACCTTCTATAATTCTGACTGTTTGGTCCAACTTCCTAAGAGGTAGTTTGTTCAACACATATCTTGCGGAAAGCTCACTTCCCGCACAAATTCAGAGTTTACCCTGAACTTATCAACATGACATTCCAACCACACAATTGTGCGAATGGCGTCTCATATTCACCGTTTGATTTACACTGATCATGTATTCATTTCCGTGTGAATATACCATTTCGGAACTAGTTAGACAATATCTAACACGTCCAAGAATAGTCTATCATTTAATGATTAACACTTAATCATTGGATTAAAGTTGGTAGATTAACACAACAGAACACCCATGATTAAACATGTTTTCTGACAAGCCTTAATTCTCAACAATAGAATTCACGTATTCATTCTTACTTGAATGAATATCTCGACTGATTTATTTTTACTTCTCATCAGGTAGACATATCAGTGTTTAGTACAACCATCAACAAATTGAGGAAATACCTTTTAAAACCCTTCTTGGTTTTGCACGCATCTCAAATGCATCAAACCATTTGGTTATGTACTTCGTTCGAAACTTCGAACTGAATACTTAGCAATACATTGCTTCAAACACAAACTCATATTTGTGTTTCAATTTAAATAATAGATTTAGAAAAATAAACATTTAAGCTTTTATATTTTCATCACCTACTATATTATGTCAAATCAGTGACTTGGTTGAATAATTCAACATGTCATTATTGACCACAAGATTATCGACTAAAATGCTCATTTTGAGCAAATAGTCACTCATGTATTGCCACAAACAAGCAATTATCACAATTTGATCCTAGTGTTTTGGCTACCGAAAGGCTACTGCCCTTTAGGTTTCAAAAGCCGCTAATCATGATTCAGATTTGTATGCTTGCACTTGTTAGTGGATTTCCAAACGTTTCCACACATTAACGCCCCCACAGTTCGTGCATTCCCTTTGTCCTCACTCAGAACATGCACACTGTTATAGAGAAAATTAATCGGTTTCAAGATGGTAAATGAACAATATCATTTATTTTAGACGTTTTCAAATCCATACCAATAAACCGTTAGATATTCTTCCACTCGCCCGCAGACGTTAGGGGGTACGTTTAGATTCTCGAACTACAGGATCAATGGGTTACCCCCACATTTGTGGGACCCTTGGGGTTCTCCCCCAATAATAGTAATATAATATTACTAAATTACTATTCTCAATAATAGCAAGCTCAACATATTCACAATATGTTTTACTAACAAAATAATAATATGTTATTTCAACAAATTATTAAATGTTTTTCCAACAAATAAATAAGATGTTAATTTCAACAAATTATTAAATGTTCTTTCAGCAAGTTAATAAGATATTATTTCACCAAATAATAAATTAGCCGATATTTGTTTATTCTTTAAATAAACTCAACGACCATTTATAATTTGTTAATCATCAAATTATTTGCTCTTGGATGAATCAAGTCGGTTATTAAATAACCTTTCATCCAAATATGTAACCGATTCGTCATTGCAATTCGTAGATAGCTAATAAAGCTCTCCATATATGCCAACAACGACTGTCGTTACAATAATTTATAACTCTCCAAATTAAATTGCGATTAATCACAATTAATAAGAAGTTATAAATACTCGTCATTAATCTTTTTAATGATTACCGTTATAAATTTTTTAACCCTCCAAATTAAATTGTAATAAATCACAATTAATAAGGATATCACCCATTATATCACCACATTAGTGGTTTTAATAATGGTGGTTTCAAATTTGTAACCTCCGTCATTAATATGCACTCATGCAAAATTAATAGGAGTTACACCGGCACCCACAATGTTCTGGTCAGTTCCAGCACCCACTGTGTTCCGGACATTTCCCGCAGAAAACTGTTTGTTATCTCAAATAACAAACACGCACAATCTAATTTCGAAAAATAAAACTAAAACTCCTCCTTCGCAAACATCAAATTTCTATAACCACGCATGGTTTTAAGAAACTGATTTTGCAAGAGTATTCTAGTTCATTCCCGAAAAAGATTATCAAATTCTGAAAGATTTATTCAGCCGTAAACACCAGATAAATCTTATTTTACACAGAACAATCTCAGAATTCAACCAGTTCTGTCGTAAGCCCCAAATTCTGAAAAATCAGAAAATGGTTTTACAAGAACTATTTCGAAACTAGTTCTTTCGTAAGCCCCAAATTAATGGTTTTACACGAACTATTTCGAAAACATTCATCCTCCAATTGATTGTAGAGATCCATGTCTACATAAAACTCATTGGAAATTGTTAGTAATTTTATTAACATGAAACCAAAAAACATGTATAAATAAACTAACAATATAGTCTAGTCTCTACTAGATTTCTCGAAATAAAATTTCCAGAATTCTTTTAGAAAATAGAATTAGCTCAAATCTACTAATGTATTTTTCACACACATAATTAATCCAGAATATATACGGTTTCACAAACCAAATTTAAGAATTTAAAACGAGCTAATTCTCATTCCATAATAAGCATCAATTAAGGCAGTAGCCCAATCTTAAATAAAATGCACATAATTTTAACGGTTATATGTGAAATTAAAACACCCATTAAAAGGGCAGCAACATGACTTTTCAATTCCAATTACCAAAAAGAACCACAACACTTATAACAGATTTCCAGTAACATATATACTACTATTATCATTATAGCAATTTTGTTACTCACACAAACATGTATCTGGAATAGACACTTTACAAAGAATAGTTTGACCGTGCAGTAGTATCAACTGCTTGAATAAAGAATAACAAAAGCCCTTGTATCAACTGCTTGAATAAAGAATAACAAAAGCCCTTGTTCATGTAAACCAACATCCAAGATTAACTATTTTAATCACTATAATTATCACCAAACAAATGATAGATTTTCACAAAATCCAAAACGATGATAAAACATATTATCAAATCACAACCAAATATGCTCGTATGTAAACAATAATATATATCATAAACATATTACTAACATACATACGTAACGGTTAAAAACCGAAAAATTGGAATTTCATAAAAATCCCAAACAAGGTAAAGTAAACACAAAACGCTTTCGACAATTCAACCGGAAACACCAATTTCTTAAAACCAAGTTTTGTTAGAAAATGTTTTTCCAAAGAATTGTATTAGCCACGAAAATAATTTTCTGTTTATCCAAACACCAAAATTATTGTATTAACGTACAAAACATAAAAATATCGTTTAAGATTGTTGGGTACGTTTAGATAAATACAATAATTTCTATGGAAAAAAAATGGACAAATAAACAGAAAATGGTTTCCTCAAATATATAATTATCAAATACAATATTTAACATAAAATAATGTAAATGATACCGAAATGGACTAAAGTCCGAGACGAGGTAACTGCAAGCAGTTTCCCTTAAACGATATTTGCCCCGCCACCTCTACTTCTGGCTAAATGGGGCACTTCGTTCCCAAGGTACAACGTCTATCGCATGTGACTCGACGGAAACGGCACCGAGCCACGGTCGGGCCGTTGGTGGTGCGGTACTCTCTTTCTATATGTATGCATATCTGTATGTGTGTGTTAACGTGTATATGCCATGTATTTTATTTCTCATAAAAGCTTATTGAAAAGCTCTCAAAGAAAAAATGGTTGGAAACCATCATATTATGCAATTTTTTATTGTAACTCTTTTTTTCAATAAAGAGCCACACTTAATGGGGTAATAAAGTTTTGAAACTCACAATTTTTAATTGCATTCAAAACCATAAAACAAAGTTTTATCCAACAATATGTTCCCCTAGATGTCACATGAATTCTAAGCAAACTACTTTGGAATCATAAAGAAACTACTCAGGCATAAGGTACGTATATTCAAAAGTGTGCCAATAAGTTTGTTTAGAAAAATTAACTAACCTTCCCACGTTTATCAGTAGCAGTTCGATCAAACGATGGTTTGACTCCTGAGAACAACATCGACTCATGAGGTTCACACAAGCTTGCATATTCCCTATAAATATCTGATTCCACAACAGTCTTTGGCTCCTACAGCAAATGGATATTTATGGCATGTATAGTAAAACGTCTCTATAAGAATAACCTATGTAGGAACAAACTTTATATACTCATAAATAATTATAGGGTTCAACTCGGAATAAACTCCATATTGATATGTTCTGTTATTTTTTCAGGTTAGTAATAAATTCGCCTCCTTATCGTAGTAATAAATTGACATTTTATTGAAATATATATATATATATATATATATGTGTGTGTGTTACATCAAGTTTAGAATGATATAAAATACTTATGTAAGTATGTTTGTGGTGATGACTTGATTTTTCGTGATTCTAACTTCGTTTCTGTCATATGCTTTAACTTGCGAATATATGCATTGGTCGTCGACATGGACAACTTATTTGTGAAACCAAAACATTTTCAACTTGTCAGACATTCTAACATGATTCAATTTTTTGTTTATATAAATCATGTACATGTATCTTTTATTATGTATATACTGATATACGTTTAATTTTAATTTTAAATTTATTATTTGTAACCTCTATTTTGGAATAAGTTCTATCAATACAAGAAAAAGTTCATTTAGCATCATAATTTTTTTTCGGTTATGTTGCTAGAATGGTTGTGGTTGTTGCTAAATTGTTGCTAAAATTTAACCACAACCACTTTAGCAACATAACCGGAAAAAAATTATGATGCTAAATGAATTTTTTCTTGTAGGGTATAATATAATAAAACTTTTAGTTGACCAATGATATGAATGAATATAAGTTTTTTTTTTATTTCTATTTTACCTCATTTTAAAGAAATTAAATAATCCATAATGGGATCATTGTATCTGATTTCAATAATTGGATTTCAATAAAATTATACTACATGTTTGCATTGCAGGTACATTTATGATTTCAGAAGTAAAAGTTGAAAATAGTGTACTTTTTTTTATAAAAATAAGTGCCAAAAACAAAAAGGAGTTTCTTTCATGAGAGGTTGTTACTGGCTGAATTCTAAATAAACAATTTGGAATTTTCAAGTTACTACTCCAAGGCATAAAGTGCATAGCAAAAATATAACTTCAGCACATTTCTTTGCAGCAGTTCGAGTAAGCCATGATTTTACTGCTAAATTGCTAATGATGATACTTTGTGTGCCACACTCTGAATGTTCGAGGCGTCTGATAAAATGAGGATCGTCAGCAAGACCTTTTCGGGTAAGATATATCAAGCCTTCCATAACGTAATCAAACCACTTTAATACCTGTGAAGTGTCCTAGCTAGGTAACCAAATTGTTTCCAAATACTGATAAAATCGAACTCCTTACTCCGTATGCCATATTAAACTAGTTGCCTGGTGGTCCGCATTAACATTTTTTTTTCAAGCTTAGATTTTGGCATTTTACTTTTACAAATTTTCATATAAATAGGTCATACCATGGGGCATGTTTAACTACAGCATTTAGGCAATTACTGTGTTTTTTATTATCAATTTCAATCAGGTATTTACTAATTACATCATTACATCAGGTATTTACTAATTACTGTGTTTTTTATTATCAATTTCAATCCTATGGTCAATATCTATTCCATCATATCCAATGGTTCATGAAATAACAGTACATTGTCCGGTCAAACAGAGTGACTGGACAAAAGGGTGACCTTCTTTCACTTAACAATTAGTGAGCGCAATTCCCTTAATATTTGTCAAAATAGATCATTAAAGCCAAATTATTGTTATTGATCCCTTAATTGGATGAAATCTGGCATGTGGTAACCCTTATTGTTAAAAGCCGATAGTAAACTACTAAAACATACTTCATTCCCCTCCCATCCCCCACCCCACCCACACACACAACCCATAAATAAACTATTGAAAATATATACTTACTTGTACACATTGATTAGCAGCAATTCGAGTAAACGATGGTCGGACACCTGAGCCGAAACTTATAGGCAAGTTTAGATCTTTTTCGCAGTCCGATTCCACAACAATTGTTGGCACCTACAACAGCTGGTTAGTTATGGCATATATTTCTAATTCACTTCATGTTTAGAACTTATATGATCCATAATGGAATCATTCTATCTGATTATAATCAAACGAGTTATAGTAAAATGATTCGTATCATCATTGCGGGTACATTTACGATTGTGAAGAAAATTATCCGGATAAGAGAAAACACCCCACCTGAAAACACCCTCAAATGGGGTGAACATGCTCGAAGTTTTTTTTGGGGGGGTTTGTGTTTGTGTGTGTATGTGTGTGTGTGTGTGTGTGTGTTACGTTTCTATGAGAAAAATACAAGGCATTCATAACGGCTTAGCATTACTCTCGGATGGGTTGGCCTAAGCTACATGGAGTGGAAATAATTGGAGTCCGGTAGCACTTTAAAATAATTTTTAATACCACTTGTAATTTTTATTAGCATAAATTATATTTTTGATACATTTTAATTGGATATTGATATCATCACCATAAATATATAATGGGGGTCCAATTATATTTTGTTTCATAACTATTATTCTTTCTCTCTTTAAAAATTAGCTCCCAAGACAACCCACAAGCATCTCCGGCGTATCTCCGCCGCTGCGACGACTTTCTCGCCAGAGTTTAATACATGTTGCCTTAGTTAGAGCCTCCGAGGAGAGCCTGACAATCATTTTTTTCTGAGATGGCACTGGTTCCAAAACCATATCTCTAGACTTGTCTTGATATCGCTAGATATAACAACTTAATTGCACAACAATGAGCTGGGATCATTTTTTTATCCAAACACCCATAAATAAATGCGAAAAAGAAAATATACAATTCATGTACAAGACTGATTTCTGAACTTTCTTCTCAATTGTAAAAAAAAAATTAAAATAAAATATAATCAATGGAATCATGTCAATTTTTTATTTATTTTATTTGGTAATTTTGTGATACTTAAATTCTTAATTTTCCGGAAATAAATGATCTGTTTTTTAAATTTATATATCTATGATGCCATAAAATGTATTTTTAACCGACGAATTCTAAGCAAACTAATCGGGTTGGTTTGGTCACTTTGATTCCATATATGTTCCCCCTAGATGTCACATGAATTCTAAGCAAACTACTTTGGAATCATCAAGAAACTACTCAGGCATAAGGTACGTATATTCAAAAGTGTGCCAATAAGTTTGTTTAGAAAAATTAACTAACCTTCCCACGTTTATCAGTAGCAGTTCGATCAAACGATGGTTTGACTCCTGAGAACAACATCGACTCATGAGGTTCACACAAGCTTGCATATTCCCTATAAATATCTGATTCCACAACAGTCTTTGGCTCCTACAGCAAATGGATATTTATGGCATGTATAGTAAAACGTCTCTATAAGAATAACCTATGTAGGAACAAACTTTATATACTCATAAATAATTATAGGGTTCAACTCGGAATAAACTCCATATTGATATGTTCTGTTATTTTTTCAGGTTAGTAATAAATTCGCCTCCTTATCGTAGTAATAAATTGACATTTTATTGAAATATATATATATATATATATATATATGTGTGTGTGTTACATCAAGTTTAGAATGATATAAAATACTTATGTAAGTATGTTTGTGGTGATGACTTGATTTTTCGTGATTCTAACTTCGTTTCTGTCATATGCTTTAACTTGCGAATATATGCATTGGTCGTCGACATGGACAACTTATTTGTGAAGCCAAAACATTTTCAACTTGTCAGACATTCTAACATGATTCAATTTTTTGTTTATATAAATCATGTACATGTATCTTTTATTATGTATATACTGATATACGTTTAATTTTAATTTTAAATTTATTATTTGTAACCTCTATTTTGGAATAAGTTCTATCAATACAAGAAAAAGTTCATTTAGCATCATAATTTTTTTTCGGTTATGTTGCTAGAATGGTTGTGGTTGTTGCTAAATTGTTGCTAAAATTTAACCACAACCACTTTAGCAACATAACCGGAAAAAAATTATGATGCTAAATGAATTTTTTCTTGTAGCGTATAATATAATAAAACTTTTAGTTGCACCAATGATATGAATGAATATAAGTTTTTTTTTTATTTCTATTTTACCTCATTTTAAAGAAATTAAATAATCCATAATGGGATCATTGTATCTGATTTCAATAATTGGATTTCAATAAAATTATACTACATGTTTGCATTGCAGGTACATTTATGATTTCAGAAGTAAAAGTTGAAAATAGTGTACTTTTTTTTATAAAAATAAGTGCCAAAAACAAAAAGGAGTTTCTTTCATGAGAGGTTGTTACTGGCTGAATTCTAAATAAACAATTTGGAATTTTCAAGTTACTACTCCAAGGCATAAAGTGTATAGAAAAAATATAACTTCAGCACATTTCTTTGCAGCAGTTCGAGTAAGACATGATTTTACTGCTAAATTGCTAATGATGATACTTTGTGTACCACACTCTGAATGTTCGAGGCGTCTGATAAAATGAGGATCGTCAGCAAGACCTTTTCGGGTAGATATATCAAGCCTTCCATAACGTAATCAGACCAATTTAATACCTGTGAAGTGTCCTAGCTAGGTAACCAAATTGATACTGATAAAATCGAACTCCTTCCTCCGTATGCCATATTTAACTAGTTGCCTGGTGGTCCGCATTAACATTTTTTTTTCAAGCTTAGATTTTGGTGATACTGATAAAATCGAACTCCTTACTCCGTATGCCATATTTAACTAGTTGCCTGGTGGTCCGCATTAACATTTTTTTTTCAAGCTTAGATTTTGGCATATTACTTTTACAAATTTTCATATAAATAGGTCATACCATGGGGCATGTTTAACTACAGCATTTAAGCAAATAAATTGGACCTTTTAAGTTTGAGACGTTCATCCAGCTCAAAGTTCTAGTTTATTCAGTCAACAACAAAAAAATAAAACAAACTTTTAAGCCGGTAAAAAAAACAATATACCTTTTAATAAAAAACAAACAAAGAAAATAAGCAAAAGCACAATTGCAAAAAGTTTTATGCCCCTATATATAGGCTCAAAGCATAAAGAACATCGTTTAAATATATTTGTTCTCTTTTGTCGACTAATTCAATAACAGAAAGACTCAATTATATATGTCAAAAAGGAAACATACATCTCTTTGAGTTTCATTGCGGACGTATCCATTTTCTGTACCATTCAATGAGCCTATGGGTAGAATATCGTCGATCTCGCCTGAAATTAGAAAATAAGATTGATCATACACGTAATATATATAATGTTGAATTTACAAGTTTTAGCACCTCAAGCAGTATATATAATCAGATTTTATGTAAATTCTGCAAACAGAATCACAGATACTAATTTCAGACCATTATGAGAATTGTTGTTAACTAAAGTATTGTGTTTGCAGTATTTACCTTCCATGTTGTAACAAATGATGAAGAGTTCCTATAAGTCTCCTAAGAAGGATTATGATAATTTTTGTTAACTAAACTATGAACCATTATAAGTCTCCTACTATAAGTCTACTAGTATACAGTTGAATTGACCGGGTCATGATATTTGTATCCATTCATCTTTGATCCAGAGTGATAAGGTGGAAAATGCATGCACCGGAGGAGCGGTCCAGACCCAATTTCAGTAATGCTTGAGTCTGTAGCAAAAACTAGACTGGGGTAAAAAAAAACTGGACCAGGGCAAAAAAAAATTTTTATGGTAATGAGCCTTAAATAAAAAAAAAAACTGAACTGTATTTTGGACAACCAACGGTATTTGGCCGCTATACCCCCTCACAATTAATTTCAATTTAAAAGTACTAAAATACCCCTGAGTTCCCATGACACAAAATGGAAAGTATCACGTTGGTTCTCATTGGAGTTTTCATTTTATTTTTGCTTAAGTGGTCCACCAAGTAATTATACTTTTTTACACTATATACTATTATTGAGGGTATTTCACTTGGTTCTTGTTTGTACATTTCCTTTTTCCTTCTGTTTGTTTGTCCCGAAAAAATCTTTTCGTATAAGATCTAATAAAAGATAGAGAGCGTTCCGCCTTTCCTGAAAACGATCTTTTTTATTTAGTTATACATTTGTTACACGTTTAACTGTTATAGGTATTTTGGTAAATGCAGAATTATAATACAATAAAGTTTAGTCTTCACTGTAAATTATATGCAAGCGGAAGGTGAATTGATTTTTTTTTGCCAATTATAATAATGTTGTATAGAAAAAAAAAACGCACAAAGTGGGATTCGAAGTTGGACAAATAGGAAAATGAACTAATTACAACTAGCAATAACCATTAGACTACACAAGTACACGTGATTAAATTCTTAATAAAAATTACTATATAACATTAATAAATATATATGAATGGGCTGAAATTGTCCTTAAAAAAATTGTGGGTTTGCGTTGCCTAAGGCTGCCTTGCTCGCCTCCCCCTTGGGCCGCCCTTGAATAGGTGTAACGTCTCCTTTTTTGACAGTTTCTTTTTTTCTGAGCGGTTAGCTTTTTTGTTTCTTTTATTTCAATTTTTTTTACTCTTAAACTGCAATTTTCTAAATATCAAGGGATTTTTTTTGCTAATATTTGTTTCAAAAGAAGAAATAGTATTTCTCCTTGTTTAGGCCTGGACTTGTTTCCCAAACTGAGAACCATAATGTTTTAAATTTTTGGTGTGAATGTTTCTCTTTATAAATTAACGGAAAAAGTGTTGTAACTCTATTCACTACAATAAAAAGTTAAGATATCGTTTAATTTTTGAAAATTGTTGGTAAAATAAGTATCGTTAAATTTTAGCAACAATTTAGTAAAAAAAAAACTGTTACTAAATTTAACGACACTTACTTTATCATCAGTTTAACAACAAACGCTCTGATGGTAACCTGACATTTTTTTTTAGCGATTATAATTTGTCTTTTGTAATAAAGGAGAAAAATGTGTATTACATTTACATCATTGTTGAGATCAAGTTGTTATAGTAGAATATATCATATTAATATAACTTTTAATATGTTATGTTTACTTGCTCTGTTTTAGATATTATATTAATCTCATAAAACATTAGAAATTGAGTGTTTGATCACATTATTATTGTGCAGTTAATAAATTCGTAGAAGTTATGTAAAAAATTCATGTGTATATTATTTTTATGTTTTTAACTATAATTTTCGTTTCACATAAAATTTCATGTGTAAATTTTCGTTTTCCGTTTCTATTTCCGTTTTTCATAGCCATAGCGCTTCCTATTAATATTTAGACTTAATACTTCACTAACTATTATGCCCCATAAGTTTGCAGATTTTACACTTTCACCCCATAAATTAGACTTGAGTATTTCACTGAGTACTTCGTCAGTTCATTGACTATTACTTATAGGGAACTCTAAAAAACGGGTTGATCAAACTTAAAGACTTTCAGACTACCATTGTTCATAGCTAACCTTACTTCAAAAGCAGTCAAGCAAAAATCTAATGTATTTATTGTAGCTAACAATTTGAACAGATTGCTTTAGAAGCTAATGAATATAACTTGTGAGTTATAAAAGGACAATCAGGACCAAGTCCGACCTTCTAAAAGAAATTTTGATTTATACTGTTATATTTCCTCTAAAACACAATGGTGGGTAAATAAATATTTGTTCTGATATTTGGAAAAAGGCTGAACCATCCCTGATTCCCCTCTGTCAAGCCCCAAAATCCGTAAGACACGGATATCGAGGCATGACCTTTTTAAAACAAAAGGAAATAGAACCTGTTGGTATAAAATTTAAAAAAATTTAAAAAAAAAACACAAGCGAGCTAAAGGAACGATTAAACAATAAATAAAAGTATGCCAAACGCGGCTACACGACCAAAAGGTTTTGACAAAATTATAAAAGAAAAGAAACGAATGTAAATCGCCCGTAGGCTACAACCTCAAAATGAACTAACTAAAAAGAAAGTGACTAAATAAGCCCCGAACCCATGCAATACCGCGCTAATGCACCTATCCAACGCCTCAAGCTAATTTGTACCTGAAAGACAAAAATTGTAACGGTGAGTCCCACGCACATAACTAGACGGGACGGCACCACAGACACCGTCACTCCATCCCATAAATGCAAGAACTCACAAATTCTACAACTACGATAAACTACGTATAAAACGAAATATAATGACATTCTACAACTACGATAATCTACGAATAAAAAGAATATAACGACATTCTACAACTACGATAAATTAAATAAATTAACTAACATCAACACACATCTAAAGCATACATGGACCTCTCACGCCACCTACCCCGGTCCGTAAGGTAGGTCATTCCCTATCCCTTCGGCCGTCATATGTCCCCGGAATTAGGGAGAGACATAGACCATTGCAACATAAAAGTAGATTTATAGTGCGCACTTGGACCTCTCACGCCACTCGCCCCACTCCGTAAGACGAGTCATTCCCTATCCCCTCGGCCGTCTTCTGTCCCCGGAATTAGGGAGAGACAGAGACCATTGCCACTACAGCTAACACACAAGGCCTCGGCCAATGATATAAATCTAACCAATTAACACAATCTCATACGTATAAATATAAAGGCCTCGGCCAACAATATTATACTAATCAAATAACACCACCACATACGTCATGTAACGTAATACAACATAACACATAACCATATGTACTAAATTCGCAACTAGCCAAACAACTCCAATAACGTAAAATCCCATTCGGGCATTTTAACAAACACCTAGTATGCATAAACTACAATTAACCATTATTCACCATAAATTCATCCAATACCATCAACAACTATATAATCCCATAAACAACTAATAAATCATGCAAACCCATCCATAATCTCGCTAATTCGAAATAAACATATCTAAGGCTTCAACCTCTACAATTTAAATAATGAAACTAAAACTACAACAAATAATCCCAATTAACAATTTAAGAACACAATTAATATAAACGGCAAAAACCCCCAATTTATAATAAACACAAAACCAAAACCTAACATACACCCTCGTCTAGTCGCAATGGATAACTCCCGTTACCTTAGAGCGTAGAGGAGATGCTTCCGGTATGAACCCGCTAATGGTGGTTTCCTTCTTCTTATTCTCTTTCTTTTCTTTTCTCTCTTCTTACTCTTTCTCTCTCTTGCTTACTAGTTTACTGAATCTTATTTTTAGAAAGTGGCTGAAAAGAGTTTATAAAAGCTGTTCTGATAAAGTTTGAGGTAACGAACTATTTGGTCCCCAAAGTTCTAATAGTTAACTCTTAATCCAAAAATATAGTTTTACTACTCAAAAATAACAAATCTTTAGAAACAAAACTATTGGGTCCTTTTTATTTATAAAATTAGTAACAGGTTTTAAAAATAAGGTTTTTCGGAAGAGTTTCGGTTTTTGGCTAAAAATTAGTCGAGTGACCGGTTTTTGATAAAATTTTGAATAAAACGCTTTTGGATAAATTAAATCATAATAAAAACCATTTATAAAAATACGGGATGTTACACCCTCACTCCTCAAGCCTTGGCTGGAATGAAAAAGATGCCCTGTAACCTTTTGAGAATTTCTACAATTTTCCGAACAGGGTTTCGCTCATATAGTAGAAGTTCGAAGTATGAAGGTGTGCAGCAGTTCAAAATGATAAACAATTAGAAGAGTCCAGCTCTTCATTAATAGAGATACAGAATAGAAGCACAAGGA
Source organism: Primula vulgaris (assembly GCA_963920805.1). Taxonomy (NCBI): domain Eukaryota; kingdom Viridiplantae; phylum Streptophyta; class Magnoliopsida; order Ericales; family Primulaceae; genus Primula; species Primula vulgaris. The sequence continues at coordinate 8,224,659 of OY987213.1, forward strand.
CTTGATGGCATGACCATGATTCTCGTTTCTCGAGTAAAAGAAGGAAAGGGTAAAATATGAATACTGAACTATATCAAAACACAAAGATGACAAGCAGATTGAAATCTGTAAAATGAAAATAAATGATAACCTTACGCCATTCTTGGTGCATTACTGCATAATAACAAGAGATAGATGAAAATACTATAAACGTTTGTACTTGTAATGGGGAATAACTTGTGCAAGATAGCTTAAACAGTCCCACACCTAAAGAATATTCTCACAGTAAAAAATAAAAAGAATTTTCTCACAGTAAAAAATAAAAATCATATTTTCTGTCCAAATCAACTGCACCATGGATTATTAAATTGCATAGCCATACGAAAGTGGACCTGAGATTGGTTCGTGATCTGATCTGCTAACCCATTACGATGATTTCACAGGTAACGGTATGTTCCAATCAGACCATCCGCCTCTTGACCCATGAAGACCAACTCCATTTGCTACTTTCAATCTTAACAGGAATTACATCATTAATCAAAATCACTAGTTGCTTTTGAACCTCTTTTCCACATGTATCGCAATTGTCCTTGTTGTCATAGATAACTTTGCACCAGTTATCCAAACAATTTTCGTGTATGAGCACACTTCCACATCCACAACGAATCTTGATGGTAATATCATTGCTATGTAGTTTGGCGAAACAAAGCTTACAAACCGCCTCTTCTTCCAAAATCTCTTCATCGCCAACTAATAACATCACAATTCTACAGATTTTATTCTTTTAGCATTTCAATTATGGCACACATGATTTGGTACCAAATAACTTTTGCGTCAATGTATTTTATTGTAGAGAGATGTGTGTACATATACCAAGGGTATATTTCACTATTAAAACCGAAATAATATTTGAAACTAAACTATTAAATCAGGATAAAGAGAGAGAAAGATAAACCACCTATTCATACTCTTATCACCATTGTGTGTACATATACTCTTATCACCATTGATTCAGCTTCTACAAGGTTGTAGATAAGAATCTAATGATATAACTATGCTTAATTATGCACATTTTAATACCTGTAGCCTTAGTTAGATCCTCTGAATACAGCCTCACAGTCATTTTTTTCTGGGATTGCACCGATTGTCCCAAAATCATATCTCCAACCTATTTCAGAACATGTAAGCTATAACTCCATACATTGCATATTAAGTTCAACAGATGGGTTAAAAAGAACATGGACTTGAGTTAACATGTAAATCTTATTTGGGAGAGCAAAGGAAATAAAAATAAGGCAACAATTTTCATTAGCCTTTTCAAATTTCAAAAATCAGAATACAAGCATATCTGCATATGTATCAAAAATGTTACTTTAGTCATGCATATGTCATAGAATTTGTAATACTAGTGTAACAGGATAACAATCCAAATTTTTGTATAGAAAAATAATTGCATTCACTATACTCTATACTAGCCGTCGCCTCTCCATGTCACATATCAAAGACTTGTCTTGAAAACGCTAGATATAAAGGTGACCAGCAACTTAATTGCATAACAATAATGATTTTGCAGCTTGTTAGCATAGATCGCATATATGTCACTATAATGCTTATCTACCTGGATTCTTGAGGAACCTATTTTAAGGGATAGGGTTTATTCAAAAGAGTGCCAGTTATTACAATTTGAAATTCGACGTACTTCTGCACATTTCTTAGCAGCAGTACGAGTAAACGATGGTCTGACAGCTAATATATATTCTCAAGTTGACCCAACAGAATTTCATAATCTGGTTCCAGAAAAGATTCCGACACCAAATACAACTGGATAGTCATGGCATTTCTAATTTACTTTATTTTTAGAAATTAAAAGATCCATAATGGGTTGGCTATGTGCCTATGTCTGATAACAATAAAATAGATGAAAACTAAATGCTAGCATTGGGACTAAATCAAAGAACTGTCTTGATATTGAAGAGAAATGAAAAGGCAGGTGACCAAAAAAATAAATTGTTCCAGAAAAATTAACTTACTTCTGCACATTTCTTAGCAGCAGTTTGAGCAAATGATGGTTTGACTGCTGACTGCTTCTCAAATCCACCCCACCGAGTTCCAGACAAGCTTGGATATTTCTCATAATCTGATTCCACGACATTTTTTGACTCCTACAACAAATGGATAGTCATGGCATGTACTTCTATTCTACCTTATTTGTTAGAAATTGAATGATTCATAATGGGACCATTGTATCTGATTACAGTAATTGGATTTCAATAAAATGATGCATATTTGCAATGCGGGTACATTTACGATTTCAGAAGTAAAAGTTGAAAATAGTGTATTTTTATATTATAAAAATACACTATTTTATTCTACCTTATTTGTTAGAAATTGAATGATCCATAATGGGACCATTGTATCTGATTACAGTAAGTGGATTTCAATAAAATGATGCAATGCGGGTACATTTACGATTTCAGAAGTAAAAGTTGAAAATAGTGTATTTTTATATTATAAAAATAAGTGCCAAGAACAAAAAGAAGTTTATTTCATCCTTAAGAGAGCAATATGACCAATTGTTTTATCAAACTTAGGGAAACCTTAGTGTTAAGAATTTGCAAATTGCAAATTGCAAATTCCAATATAAGTGGTCTGTTACTTAACAAGATAAGAATCAAAAAAGTGGGAAGAGATAACAAGCCCGCATAAAGAAAATAGGCCTTTCAAAGTTGGTTCGTTCGATTAATGGCTACATTTTCTTGAGATGCAGTAGCCGGTAGAAATTTAGTCTTATACCCTCTCTCAGGATTACTATGATTATGGCTATTTCACTCCCTACAATGGATGTGAATTTGCAGGAAACTCTCAATCGAATTACCACAAACTACCCTCAGGGATCCCAGTTGTTTGAATAGACTCTAAGAACATGAAAAATCACTTTTATCATGAAAATCAATTTCCAAATCTGTAACTCATTGAAGATATTATTAAAAGATGCAATTACTTCACTACGTGTATTTTCTTGACTTATGAAAATCGAACACTTTTCTCCTCAACACTGGCCATCCATATACTGTATTTAAGAGCACACTGCAGCGACTGCACATCCATTATCCCTATTCGTCATTGTCTCCTTGATCACGTCATTACGTGGTGTGCAACTACTAGACTGTATTTGGCCAATCACTTTCAGACTTTTAATCAATTTTTGTGTACGAGGGAAAGACACTGAGAACATAAAAGCTCTCAACCAGTGTTTTAAAAACCGGCCTAGGCACCCGCCTAGGCGCTAGGCGCCAGCTTGCCGTCGGGCCTAATTCAATTCGTTTTCAAGCTGGTCAACGCATGTATAAAGTATTAAAAAAAAAAAAAATTAAATACTCAAAACCCTCAATTAGACTAACTTTACTCTCTCACCTAGAAATAACAAAAATAATAATAAAAGTTTATGATTTTTTATCATTTTGTTTTCAGCAATACTTTAAAAAATGGATTTTAATAGTATAACTATAGGCTAATAGACTTGAAATGTTCAATTTAACTTGGTAAATTTATTTATAACACGTTTATTGTATGAATGTCTAAGAAAATTATGAAAAAATGTGAAGAAATGGTTTTGCCGCCTAGGCGCCCCTCACCGCCTAGCACCATTTGAAACCTTACTCTTAACTTTATCATGAAAACAACTTTTTATCAAATTCATTCAAGGTATTATTACAAATATCTATGTGCTCCGCAACGAGTGTTTTCCTGACATATAAAATAGGGAAAATCTTCTCCTCTAATGCACCTTAATGCTGGTCATGGGTTTCTTGTATATATAAATGACCACATTCATCATCACTATTTTGCCATTTTCTCAATGGCCACATTGTGTGCATAACTACCAGACCGTTGTTGGCCGATCACTCGCAATAACTTTAGATCAACGGTGGTGTTTGTTATCATCTCTTAATAAGTATTTTGTATCAATGTGTTAATGAGAGGAAACTATCTCATTCAATAGTTTAGGGCCTTAGGCACGAGGCTTAATAAGGGCTTATAATAGTACTCGAAGATCACCCACAGTAACGAGGATCATCAGCATAGGTAAGTCAAATTAAAGCACTTTTGAGTAGAAAGATCAAGCCTTTCGCAACGTAATCAAAACACGTTATGCGCGTATACAGTGTTCTAAGTAATCATAAATTTTTCACACAGTAATGAAAAATTCAAACTCCTTAGTGGTAGAATTATTTGTTACCTGGTGTAGCATTAATTTATTTTATGAATAAAAAACGGTTCACTACCTTAACAAATAATCATACTACAAGGGTCAAACAATGGTCTTGTTTAGCTGCAGCTTTTAAGCAAATAAATTTAATTATATGGGACTTTTGTGTTCATCCAGTTCAAAAGTTATGCTTTTATTTTTCAGGGAAAAAACAGAATTTTTTACCTAACCAGGCAAATACTCCAATCTAGCTTCAAAAGATAAAATAAGAAACAGATTTTAAGAGACAGAAAAGCTACCTTTGAGCTTATTTCTTCTTCATGGGATTTTGAAGATGAAGTTCCTTTCACACTTTCCTGTCTCTCCATTTATTTCAGATCACTCTCATTTGCTGTATCACCCACTAGGATATTTCAAATTTAACAAAATTCGATGGAAAAAAGAGAAAGAATTGTACTGAACAATAATATATTGACGGATAGTCTATATTGGACCCAGGCTATAGCGATTTCCTTTCAAAGCAAAAGAAAAGTATACCATGAAAAGTCTTGCAAACTTAAAAAACATTGTAATAAATCTATGAACAATAAACTTAAATAAAAATTGGAGAGTAAAAGAACAATGTTGAACGACAGTTTTTTAATACGCTCTAATATGGTATAGTTATGTTGAACGGTTCTATTTGTGTAGCTGTCATTCTTAGAACGTATTTTATTGACTTTTACGTAACAGTACTATTATCAGTTATAATGAAATTTCATCAATTATTAAAATAAAACATATAACTTTATATAACTTATATGCATAATTGCGCAGGTTCAGCTTTTATATCTCATAAAATATAATAAATTTAGTATTTGATCACATTATTATTGTGTAATTACTACATACTAGTGAAAGTTCTATACAAATTTCATGTGTATTCTTTTATAAATTTTTAACTATACTGACGGTTCCTCGTTTCACAAAAAAATTTAGGCCGTTTTTATAGTTTTTAATTTATCGTGCAAGTTACCGTTTCCACTTCAAGTAACTTTCTTGTGTTCTATTTTTTGTAGAGGTTCCCGTTTCCGTTTTCCGAATTGGCAACTATGTAACTCTAATATTACTATTTAGACTTAATCTCCATTGACTATTGCTTTAGGCCACATAAGTTTGAGCATTTTACACCCAATGTGCCTCTGGACTTTTGCCAATTCTAATGAGCTTATAATGCTTTCGTACCTTGGAATAGTTATCTATTGATGGTTTGATTGAAAAAACCAGCACTTTAATCAAACCAGAACATTTAAACTGTGTAGTCGAGTCTTTGACGGCTTGGTTAGTTTGCGAGGGTTAAACGAATTTCCCAATTTTTTAAATCCCCTGCTCGATAATGACTAGTGAAGATCTATTTGCATTTTCAAGAGAAAGTATGATGCTACACAAAATGCAACAAAGCTCTCTTTATTACTACTATTACATTATGAAAAGAAAACAATTGAGGCGAAAAGTCCAGTCTTTAAACACTAGTAATACTTATCATAACTAAGGCCCTGATTAGAATAACTAACAGAAAGGATATTATTAGTTCAACAATAATTAAATGAGCTTAATAAAATTACCAAGGCCAAAAATTGATAGAACACAACTATCCTGTCCCATAGATGCGGACAAACCAAGTCCATCACCAATCTGAGCAGCTACCTCTTTAACCATGAAAACCAACTCCGTTTGCTACTCTCACTTTTATCAGGAATTGAACTATTAATTAAAATAACTGGTTGCTTTTGAACTCCTTGCCTGCATGTATCGCATCTATCGTTAAATTCGAAAACAGCTTTGCACCAACTTCCTACACAATTTTCGTGTATGAGCACACTTCCACATCCGCAAGAAGTCGTGAGGGTAATATCATTGCTATTTAATTTGGCGAAACACAACTTACAAACCGCCTCTTCTTCCAAGATCTCCACATCATCATCTAATAACATTTCAATTTATAGATTAGAAAATTATAGCATTTTATTTATCACACGATTATTTCAATACAAAAACGGTAGTTGCCACAATGTCTTTTGTTATAGTGAGATATGTATATATATAACAATGATATAGTATTTCACCATTAAAACCAAAATACTACAATATTCAAGTTTTCAACCTAAACTACTGGTTAGTCAGGATAAATAGAGAGACAGAGAGAGACCACCGCTTCTGCTTCTACAAGTTGGTAGACAAGAATCTGGATATGAACTTGTAAGTATGCTAAATAATGCACATTTAAATACCTTTAGCACCTTTTGAATCTCTAGGCCTCATAATCAAGGTTCTCTGGGATGGCACTGATTGTCTCAATTTCATATCCCCAACCTATAGAAACAAAAATAACTAATAATTCCCCAGTTTAACATAAGCTATTAATAGAGGCAGACAAAAAAAGAAAAAAAAAAGATGAACTTGAATTAACAATAGGTATGTGGGAATTATAATTGTTAAAAGTCGATATTAAATGGTACTAAACAGCTTTTACCCTTAAACATACTGGAGTAATTGTTAAAAGTCGATAAGTTATTTTTCAGAAACTGTACTTATAATCATAATCGAAAATAGACTTACATCTACTCTTTTCTTAGGAGCAATTCGAGTAAACGATGGTGGGATATATGACATGCTTGCCGAACGAGTTTCAGATAAGTTTAGATATCTTCCGTAGTCCGGTCTGACAATAGTTGCTGACACCTACAACAGAAGGTTAGTTACTTAGTTGTGGCATGTATTTCTATTTCACTTTTTTTTAGAACTTATATAATCCTTAATGGAATCATTATATCTGATTACAATAAAAAGGATTACACTACATGTATCACCATTGCGGGTACATTTACAATTTACGAATTAAAAGTACAGAATAGTTTATTTTTTCTATTTATATAAATAAAGGACAAAAAGAACAATAACTTTCTTTCATCCTTGAGAAAGCAATATGACTATATATATTGTATCAAATTTACGGAACTAGCGTGTTAGAAATTGCAAATTACAAATTCTTATACTATAAGTGATCATGAGAATCGAAAGAGACAACAAACACACACAAAGAAAAGAGGCTATTCTTAAATTGGTTCATTCAAGCGATGACTTTATTGTCTGGAAAATGCAGTAGCCAGTTGAAGCTTAGTTTTAGAAGTCATATTACCTGATCTTTTATTTCTAACACAATTACAATGACTATGGTTATTTCTATCAGTATAATCACTATGAAGTCTTTCTCAACTATTTATTTCGTTCAACGCATTATGTGGAAGCTAAGAGTGGTTATGTAATCACATAATAAAGATGAAAGATGAAGAAAATTCCCAATATAACTAAAGTAATATACGACCATTTACCAATCAATAACCCGATCCGCATGAAATCGGGCTATCCAATTCATTAATGACACACCATCTAGAAAATACTAGCTAGTTTCGAAGTCTAACACATTATCTACCAAACAAAGATGGTAAGGCGAACAGAGGGAGTTCCCGAGAAGAATGTTGATACCTCGGCTGGAGGGGGGAAGCAAAAAGAAGAAGCAGAAAAAGGAAACTCAGGAATAAAGCCAGCCAAGACAGGAAATAGAATTCAAAAAAAACAATTAGTACTGTAAATTACATTATTCGGATTAAACAAAACCACCAACCCAAAAATACTCTCAGAGGGGCGAATATGCTCGAAGTGGGGAAAGAAGTAACTAAGTTTCTAGAAAAAAAGAAGTTACAAAACATTCATACCTGCTTAGCCTTACTCTCGGATGGGTAGGCATGAGCTCCTTGGAGCCTAGGGATGCGTGGAGGGCTGGAGGCGCAATTAATTGAGGGTCTAGCCCGAGGAGGGGGAGGGGGAGGGGGAGGCAGAACCAAAGCAGTAGTCGAGGCCCAATCCACTGGCTGGGTCACAGTAGGAATGTACTTAGGTGAGGGCACTGGCCACTGAAACCTCTGACATAACCCGTCTTTAGGAGCTATCTTCTTCGACGTGACCAAAGATTGAATGAGATTAAAATGATCGATGTTGGTCTTCAAGAACATATAATCCCTGAACTCATTCTTAGCAACTTTCTCCCAAGCAACATCCGACTTGGCCTGCTCCAACTCCGACTTGACTCGTTCAAACTCAGCTTTCCATTTGCCCTCCACATCTTGGCGGACTTTCTCGATCCGATTGACCATGTCCAGCTGCATTGTCCTTATAGTATGTTCTTTGGACTGAACTTCATTCTCGGACATAACGAGTTTATGCTCAAGATCCTCCAAGCGCCCAGCGGAGTTCACCAGCATTAAATCAGCCTGATAAGGAAAAATAATTAAAAGGTAATGGGGAGGAGGGGGTTGTAAAGAAAAGAACTTCACCAACCTTTTGGCACAAGTCAGCAGACCCAAGAACAACTTCCCGAACGAGAACATTGTTGAGTTCCTCCTCCTCGGCCGCGCAATCAATCTTGTTGAAGACTGAGATAGCACAACCCTCTCGGATCTTCAGCTTACTAAGTTTATGTGGAGGAGAGGAAGGGGAATCATCAGCTTGCTTCATGAGGGCATCCTCGGCCACCTTCCGTTTCCCACTAGCTAGCTCGGAATCCATGAGTTCCAACTTAATATTGAGAGAGGGGTTGGTGGGTTGTGGCCGAATAGCAAAGAACATGTCATCATCGTCGGGTACAATGTAAACAGGCTCGACTTGGTTCCCTTTACCAACGTCTTGCATATGAGAGTCTATGGACTGAAAACAAACACCAAAAATTCAGAAACCAAAACGACATAATGAACAAATAGTGAAAAATAAAGTAACGTAATAGCATAACAACTCGATATCCTGGAGAATAAAAGAGCTTGAATAGGTATTTGGTGGTGGTGTGATCTTCATAAAAAGCAAATACATATTGAATATCCGCATACAAATTGAAGAAGAATCGGTCCCAAAAGGAGTATTCCTAACGTTGGAGATATAGTCTATCCATATCATAATATTGAGAACAAATTGCCACTTTCTGTACCAATTGAATACAATTGGATATCTCTTAATTTCGACCTTTTTCCCGACTCAGTAGTCGAACCTTTTTCCCGACCTTTTTCAATCTTAGAACAAATCCGTTTCGAATTTTGACCTTGCCCATTCCGAGGTTGTTTAAGACCGCTCTAATGAACAATTACATTTTTATTAGTTACTCCTAATTTTATACCAAGCAGATAAACTGTGTTGACAAGTAGTATGAAATAAAGTATCTAACCCGGTTCAAAACTCAGGGTTTTCTCAGGCACAAAACAGAAAATCTCAACGCTTAATCTAGTCAATCAAATAACTCAATGCAGCTTATAAAACATAAAATGGAAAACAGATCTTAAGAGATATAACCAAACAAGGCTTTATTTACAACAACAGCAAGAAAAAAAAAATTAAACCACAACGCAATCAAACTAAGATAAATGCTATTAATTAATATGATGTAACTACGCTTTGTCATTTGCCCTTTAATCCATTACGGCAAGGAATACCATATGACTAAATTTGGGGTTTTGACAGAGACTCTCTCGCATAAACTAACTGTGTACCGTTAGATCCCGAGGTTACATCAATGATCCAAATTAAGTTTTTGCGAGAGTATATATCAAAAAGTATCTTCTTATATCACCACTTCAAAGTTTAAACCAAGCTATCTTAATTAGAGGCTATGAATATATATTCTCCAATTCAACGGATAAAGAAACCGGTGTCATTGACTTGGGCATTGAAAACTAACTAACCTCTGAGCTCATTTGTTCATTGGTCTCTGAAGATGAAGTTTCTTTCTCTCTTTCCATTAATTTGTTTGACACCGCTCTCTATTGTTTTTTGTTAATGTGGCATGATATTTAAATTGGTAATTGGTAATTGGTAAATGCTAACTTAATTATACACATGCAGTAATGTACGGATATACTACCCAGTGTTGAAGACATATCTAAGTTACTTAATAATGAGGAGTTTTGTGACGATTGTAAGTTTGTAACTTCTTATTAGATTCATAATGGAAGCATATTATTATACACTACATTAATGTTGCTCTGACCTATTACTATTTTGAATTTAACAATTTCACAACAATGGTTTTATTGCGTGCCCGATTTTTCTTCATTATACCTAGTCTTATTACACATCAAAATATCATGAAATGGGTGCATGTTTCCCAAATGTTTTACTAAGTAATAAAATATTAAAAGGTCAGAATCAGATTTCTAATGATCATTAAAAACTTAGTTTTCGTAAATAACATCGGGCTAGCTACACAGCTAGATTTTCTGTGTTCAAGTATTTTTCCTCCAAAGTGAGAAATATGTACTCTGCTACAAAAATATGCCGCTATACCGTTTCCGATTACAACGTTTGAAACCAAAATATCTAATTATTTCCGTGTGAACTTTATTTTGTTGTGAGCTCGTTATAAAAAAAAAAAGTTGGTTTTCATATGCATTGGGCCGCACACTTATTTTGCTAGCTTCCCCAGAGTGAGCATGTGCTTTTTGCAGCGTCATGCCTGAGATTCCACTTATAGATTTTAAATTTTAATAGGTTGAGACATGATAAAACAAACATAATACGAGTACAAACAAATCGCGAAAAGTTACTTCATTATGAATTTATGATTGTGCATGTTTGCAAGAAATATTTGGACAAAATGCGTGTCCATTATTATTTTCTAATTAACTATATAAAAAAATAAAAAAATAAGTATGAAGTTACTAATTTAAATAAGTATATTTTTTTTTCAACCCAAATCTAACTTTTAGGGACAAATATTGAAAAAAAAGTTATATTCAAAAACAATCTCATACGGACATAAGAACACAATTTAACTCCGTCTTAAAAAGCATTTGAAGACAAATTTTAACTGTCTCCTTATGTTCGTATGAAATTGTTTTTGGAGATAAAAAAATTGTTGGCCCGTGCCGTTAAACCTTAGAGGGGGTTGAATAAGCTTTTTTGCGTTTTTCGCAGAATTAAACTTAATGGCAAATAACAACCCAACTATTCGCAATTCTAAGTTTAAGCGTTTAATAAACGTTAATGAAATGCTAGAAGTCCAAAACGCAAGCAAGAAAATAAGCAATAGTATAAGTTGCGGAAAGTAAAAGTTAAGGAAAAAAATTGACACCATGATTTATAGAGGTTCGGCAAAACGGCATACGTACTCTCCTCGGTATTCGAGCTATTCTTTCCGATTTTACAAATCCTATCGAGCTCAATCAATCGATTGGCTCACCCTCTACCCGAGGTTTCTACTCTTGATACAAGTGCAAGCGAACACGTTTACGAGTCAACGACTCCCCCTCAATCTATGAGTACCCAAGTGTTTAACCTAGAAATTTTAACCAACACTTTGGCTTAAAAGTTTATACCCAAACACTCTCTCACAAATGAGCTTATAATTTGCTTTTTACAAATTTATCGAAAATTAAAACAACACCCACAATTTGATTGCTTCTAAATAAGCTAATTTGTGGTTTTGATAATGTTTGATCTTTGTTTGAGCTCGAATCGCTTTTTCTTCAATTTTCTTCTTTTTCGAATTATTTCACCAAAATGGTGATTTTTAGGGTTTTGATTTAAAGAGGTTGAATGATGATTAATGTATGTATTTTGGAGAGTGATTGGGGTGGTTTATATAGACCAAAAGGTATGTTTTGTGTTTTATGATTGTTGGTAGTGCTTGAGGGCTTTTATCCAATGGTTTTAAGCAATTTTCCAGAATAAGCTGAAAAACTGTTTCTGAAAACGGCTGAAAAACGATCGGTCGTTTTTTCAATCGACCAGTCGTTTTTGAAATCTGCAGAAAACGATTGGTCGTTTTCTACAGTCGACCGGTCGTTTTTCAGACGACCTCACTGGAAGAATTTGGTCCAGAAACGATCGGTCATTTCTGCCATTTCGATCGGTCGTTTTTCTCTGGCAATTTTTCGGTTTTCTCGTTAAACTTCGAAAGCTCGTAACTTCTTCGTTTTAGCTCCGATTCTGGTTCCGCTTGAACCTGTGGCTTCGTTTTTCTGTGCTCTATCTTTATAACATTTTGAAATTTTCATTTTCTACTTTTGGAAAAGACAAAGCGTTATATCATCGAAATAGAGAAATCGTAAAATCATTAAAAACATAATCAAACTTATAATCAAAATCAATTATTGAACCCATGGTTCAACAAAAATCAAATTATGTGCCTAAATGTTAGATTTGGGGATAACAAATTTATTTATTTTGTCTAAAAGATTATTTTTGTCTCTAAAAATTAATATTTGAAGACAAAAGTTGATTGTTTCTTTAAAAAAAAATTTTGTGTCTAAAGCTTTAGTTTTTTTCGCAGTGAGGTAACTTTTCCAAGCATGCAAATTTTGTTGCATACTTGCAAGGCGAAGCCAGGATGTGTAAATGGGGGTGCCAAAATATACCAAAAAAATTACTTGTAAATTGTAATCAATCAGAATTTACTCCGTTCTATAATAATTTATTTAGCTCACTTTAAGCAGTTTAATTGTACAATCGAAAACTTATTTTGGAATATTTTTTATGGGCATAAGTTTAATTTACAACACACAAAAATAAACATAAAATGGTGTAACTTCGAACTTAAGTATACGTGTAAAAGTATTTAGAGTCTTAGACTTTGTTCATACGAGCTATATTTTGCAATGATCATCTATATGTATTGATAGTTTGATATTTAGAATAATTTCAGCAGTTAAGAACCAAACCATTCACACGTACACGGTGGTTCGAGAATTAGTGTATACGTTTATGCATGCATGCATGCCTGATACTCATTATTCATACATGACCAAAACATACAAAAATACCAAACGTGCACACGTAATTGAAACCCGATTTGTTTTTGTTTTTTTGGCAAAGTTTTAAAGTTTATTTATGAAATTAGATTTACAATTTTAGTGCAAATACAAGAATGAGAGAGCACATGGCTATGCATCATACAAACAGAGACTTACAGTCATATAAAAAACCATCTATCTTTACAGAAAAACAGAAACACCTTCCCTAAAGTGAGAATATGTAAGACATCTGTTTTCTCAAAATATTTATTTTTAAAATTTGATGATTATGATATAAAAAGTGACGTGTATCAGAAACCCTATAAATTACCTAAATTTAAGAAAACACAATATTCATCTCATATATGAGGAAGACATATGATTCCCTATATTAATACTTCATCCGTCCCTAAACAAATGTCTTATACGAAAATACCTACAATTTTAATCCATAATTTTTTCATATTTAAATTGCCGAAAAAAATTATTTCAGAAGTTAATCACGTAGTTTATAGTTAGAATTAGATGATGAAATTTTCAATTTTTTCATTTCGGTAATTTTGATATGAAAATTTTGATGGTTAAAGTTCCATGTATTTTCGTAGGGGATATTTGTTTAGACACGGATAAAGTATAATAAGTAATAAACTATCATGGGTCCATATTTTTGTGGTTGTAATATTGTTATGATTATTAAAAGATAATAAAAAAAAAATAGTGTTATTATAAGAAAATTAATAAGAAAGCTGAAACTTTGTGTAAATGTAAACCGTTTCTTAAAAAAGTATAAAATATGTTAAGTTTGAAGAAATGGTTGAGTTGGTAGGTCAGATGGTCTAAGGACCGTCTTATTTACATTAAAAAAAAAAAACAATGTTAGATGAAGGTTGTCCCGTGTTAGTTTAGATATTGTGTATGGGCTGATTGTTAGACATAACACGTGCAACCGCTTCTCTTTACTCCCAACCTTTTTTGTCTTTTTAATATTTATGTATGGGAAGTTCGATGTATAACATTATTTATATAGCAAAATACTCTTACGAAAACTAATTCTTTTCTCTGCCAAGATAGATGTTGATTAATAACTTCGTTCCTAAATAATTGTTGATTTATGAAAATGCATGCAATTCTTATTTGTTAAATTTTCATATTTAAATTGTTAAATTTGAAAATTTGAAAACTTAATAACATGGAAAATGTGATTAACATTTAAGAATAATTCATTTCGTCAAAAGTTTTACAAGATAACATTGCACGTGTTTACATTGATGACATAAGTTAGAGACTAGCAACCAAAATTTTAGATCGTTCTCACATTGTGGGTCGACATTGTTTTGTGTGTTAACATGTGCTCTGGAATCAATATTTATGTTTTTTTTATATATATACTTTACTACCAGTATTGTTTCTATTTTTATGGAAAATTGTGCAAGTATCATGCGTATGAAACAAAAACCTGATCAAAAGAGCAGAGAATGTAAGCATATAACGTTAACCCAACGTTTGTGAAAGTTTTCACAATAGCCCAACGTTTGTGTTAACAACCTTCTGAAAAAACTATTTTTTCCTCTAAAATGGCATAGGCACCCCCCATAAATACCATGCATTATGGCTATCTTCGAGATAATTTACGAAATGGCCTACTTAATTACCCATTTTCGTCAGAGGAATTGACAAATTGTTAAACGGAATGGATTTATTAATCAGATTGACAAAGTGAAAGTGTACTGGGAAATATTAAATCAAGTTTGTCAATTTCATGAAGTGACGACTGAAAATTAATTGGATATACGTCTTGAAATTAAGTATATACTAATAATAAATAAATAAATAAAAACTCAATGCCATCTTGTATTCTTGTTATTTGCATCGACGCATCTTATATTGCATTACTCCACCTTAAAAAAACAGTCATCAAACCAATTTTTTTTGTTCTTTATATTTTATTTTTAGGAATATGTATCATTTACGGAATCCCCATGTATCACTGGGCTCCTTTTGTTTTACAGTGCAATCTCCATACACTACAAAATAATGTTTGATTTAGTGAGAGTCAAAAGCTGTCACAAGCCTGTCGCTAATTTAAAAAGTTGTCACAAATCTGTCGTAAATTGACTATACTGTCACAAAACCGTCGCTAATAAGCTCGTAACAAAAAATACCGTCACTAATCCCGTCGCTATTTGGATATTTTTTTGTAGTGATACGTTCATAATGACGGAACCCAGAAAAAATATTACTATATAGAGGTCATTATTAAGTAAAAGTTTATATATAAAAAATATAATTTTATTTAAATATATTTTTTGTATAATACAATATAAATGTATACATTGTTTCATTAAATAACACAAATATTTAAGAGTCAAAGTACATATTTTTACTTCAAGGGGTTAAACACATGTGTCATGAATCCAACGAGATAAAAAATTATGATATAATAAACTCATAAATTTTGAAATTTTTTAATTAAGTACATAGTTATTTAGAAAATCAAGTATATGTATCTATAAAAGTGAAAATTCGTCTAAATTTTATTTAATGCTCTCTTTACATGTATAAACACTATGTATAATTTTGCATAGAAAACCGTCTTAAAAAATTACGTACGCATAATTTTACAATTTTATGTTATTTATCACAATATAGAGGTACATTTTCTTAAGGCGGGATCTTAAAAAATTATAAATTATTACCATGCTAATATTATTCCTATTTATAATTGGTTCCAACTTGAGGCGGAGAATTTTTATTGTTATTTAGAATTTATTCTTATACGAATTATTTTTTTAAGGAGGTTTGACTGTATAAGACATTGCACCGTTCACCCAAAACTCAAATCATTTTTCTTAAGCAAATTAACTACTATTTATATTACTATGTGAACTTTGTGTGAAGCCTAAGACATTGCAGACTTATAATGCATGTATTACTTTAACGTTATGCCTAATATTAACCCTCGACCCAACAAGGGATGAACATTTATCACTTGAGTTTTTATTCGGTTCCGTTCACTGTTTGGCTCAATTTTCCGCCTTCTTTGCCCATCCATTTGTTTCCCAACACTTCGTAAATGGATTGAGGAAGGAGAAAAAAAACAAAATATCTTCACAGTTTGTCACGACAAAAACGAATAAATCGGCCACATTGGCAAAAAATCAAGAAGTATACCCCATTGTGGTAGTTTTTAGAACCCACTAGACACAAAAAAATAACCAAGATGACAACAAGTATTGATTTTATTGATATTGATGTACTTAAATCAATTGAAGTTAATATTGATTGTTTTCAATTGATTGTTAATATTTTAAATATATAGTCAACTCGGTCCGACGTCTTTTTACATCTAACACAACGTTATAATTTTTTAGAAGTTTTTTTTAACTTTGTCCGAAAAAATTCATATCATGATTAAAAAAATCCAAGAAAATTTATAAAATCTGAATCATGTGATGGTAAAATAAAGTATTGCCTTTTAAATTACACAAAATAAATCATCAAATAAAGTAGCTTATTCTTGTATTAGAAATACGTTGAAAGAAAACCCGATACTGGTTTTTCTTAAATTAAAAACTAATATCTTTGGAGAAAACAACTTTGTTTTGAAGAAAAAAAAACATTTTTTTGCGCCTATCAGAGACCAATTTTGGCTCGCTTGGCTTATGCTAATGAAAACGGGAAGTAAAACAGAAACGGAAACATGAAATATGAAAAAATGAATAGATTGCCAAGAAATACACTTGAAAATAAGGGAAATAGGAAAACGAGAAATGGGAAGCGGGATTTTTAAAACGGTAAACGACTCTACTGGCAACTATGGTTCAAACATCAAGGACTGACAATGAAAATATCCAATAACTTACACCAATGATTGATGATTCCTATAGTTTGAGATAGAGTTCTATGAACCCATACTTCAAATATATATCTATTTAGTCCTAAAATTTACCAACATTCGACCAAAACCGAAAAATGGAAAAAGTTAACGTACCAAACTGTAGCTAGGCTGAAATAGATGTAATGATTTTGAGCCACAGACAAATTAGTAAAATCCAAAAATGTATTGAGATTCAACTTTCTCTCTCAGAAAGGGAAAGGTGGGCTTTTCCAGAGTTTTCTTTTCAAATTTATCCGGTCTGTGGGGATAAGTTTAAATACAAAAGTGAGCAATAAAGTGTGAGTTTTGAAACAGAAGGGATTATTATGATAAAACAAAAAATCTATGGGATTAAATTATAATATTATTTAAACATAAGTAAGAGATTCAAGCAAATGATGTTTTTATGTGACTCAAGTTTCCCAAATCTAGTGAGTGTTCTGTTCTGTTGACTTATTTCTCTTTAATTTATTTTTATTTAATTTCCATTCAACTTCTTTTTTCCAACTCTACTCAAAAAACTCTACTTGCTTTAATTTCTATTATGCCCGAAATTAGTTTTCTGGGCATATATATATATATACATAATTAATCTTGACAATTTGTAAGTAGGTTTGTTAAATTAAGTTATCAAATATTCTTGTTGTCCCTTTAAGCTCAGATATTAATTTGTAAGTTTTATTGCAGTTGATTTCAACTACCCAAGTTTTCGTCTCATAAAAAAAAAAAAAAAACTCGACCCAAGTTGGTTTTCTGACAGATTTTCAAATTAGGCAGCTTAATTATATAAAATATGCAGCCAAATAAGCGCCCTTTTATCAATATTGAAACTGCGAAAAGATTAGTCATGTGAAATATAAGACGGGGTTGTAATTATTATTAGTAGTTTAGCTGTTAGAAATTATAGACATTTTTTATGGTGATTTCTTTCGAAATCATTTGATGAATATTTGCAATATGATTACCGACACACTGATAGCGCGTAGAGAGCACTATTTGACAGAAACGTTTAAGGTGCTAGATTTGTTTCTTGACTTGCTCCAATTTCTTTGACGATAACTACTCCTATAAGAAAACGTTCGTTCTGTTTTGGATGTTGAGCTTTAAAATTAGCAAACATTTTAGTAATATTTCATCATTTCCCTTTATTGGTTAGTAATATATACTTTAATATCCTTGATTTTTCCCTGCCAATTCGATTCAGATTTTCAGAAGATATGTCGATGAGTTTCAGATATATGAATTATTAAGACCAACTAAGTTTGGATCATAATCAATTACCATTACGAGTTTGAGTTCTTTTCAGCATCCTCATATTCTTAAAATATAAGAAATGAATCGGGAAAATTGCTAAGTCTAAAGCAAAGTTCTCAGGATTGAACTCTAAGTCTGTAACAGCCTAGCCACTGTTGTGAGCCTTAGTCTCATCATGTTTATTTCAAGTAGCGTTTAAGCTTAGAATAATCATGGTAACCCTTTTTTTACTGGCTAAAATCTCGAAAATAGATTTTTTTTTAATACACATGCATTGGGATAATTGGATTTTCATTTTTTACAATTGAATCTTGATAGAGCTCCTGTTTTTCATATAGCAGTTTTTTTTTTTTTTGTTCTTTTTAGTGTTTCCTTGTGCTTACTTTGGTCAGCTCTGTATTGGTTCTAATTCTTCTGTGGAACTAGGTATATCGTTGCCCTTTTAAACGCATAAAATGCAGCCAGACGAACAAATAGATTTTGTGTCAGTTCGAATAACTAAAAAGCTTACAAATCTTGCTCCGTCATCATCAGAACCTTTCATATTCAAAGTAAATCAGAAACTACGTTGTATAAATGAAAAAGCCTATGAACCCGAGATTATCTCTGTTGGTCCTTATCATCATGGTAAACAAAACCTACAAATGATGGAAGAACATAAGTTACGATATTTGGATCAACTTCTTCAGCGAAAGGGCGAAACTGTAAATCAATACGTACTTATTTTGAAGTCACTCGAATTTGATGCACGTGGATCTTATGCAGAATCGATAAATTTTACATCTGATGAATTTATCGAAATGCTGCTATTGGACGGTTGCTTTGTCATTGAAGTTATTCGTAAATTTGAGATGGCTTATTTACGAAACAAAAACGACCCTATTTTCCAAGTGGATTGGATCGTTATTAGTCTGCAACGTGACCTAATGCTGTTTGAAAATCAACTCCCACTTTTTATCTTGTGCAAGTTATTCGACATAATCGAAGCTCCGGATAATCACAGCAGGTTCATGTACCTAGCTCTATGTTTCTTTTCTGATATTTTACCGGGTAACGGTTATCGAAAACATGTTGACACTGGTTCACCTCTCAATGCAAATCATTTACTTGGGTTGATACATAATAGCTGGCTACCTACGTATCTGGGTACAAAAGTTACCGAAAAATCTCCCAAATCGATGAGTGTGTGTTTTATTCCTAATGCCACTGCGCTTCTAGAGGCTGGAGTAAAAATTAAAAAGGCTGGAGAAGGTAGCTTATTTGATATCACATTTACAAGTGGAATTATCCGAATTCCACCTTTAAGGATTGAAGATAGGACAGACAGTTTTTTACGAAACCTCATCGCACACGAGGAATATTATCCCGATAGTCAACTAAAATATGTGACCGATTATGTGAGATTTATCGATTGCCTCATTGACTCTTCTAACGATGTTGAAATACTTTGCCATTGTGGAATTATTGATAATTGGCTCGGCGATAAGGAAGTGATTTCTGAAATTTTTAACAAGATCAGCGACGGAGTGGGGGGACCCAGTAGCAGTTTTCAGTATGTTGATATATTTACTAAATTGAATGTGCATTGCAGCAAACGAAGGAATAGATGGTTGGCAAAGTTGAGGAGAGACTATTTCAGTAGCCCGTGGGCAGCTATTTCAGTTTTTGCAGCTTTTGTATTGCTTGTTCTCACTTTTACGCAGACTTTCTTTACTGTGTTTCCTCGTTAAAAGCCTTGATGTTTAATTAATTTTTGTCTCTCTGGATGCGCTTGTAAACATATTTTACGATGACTTGTCAATATACATAAGATTATCGTTTTAATAACATCATGTCCTTCTGGGAAGGTTGTGCTTTGGTTTTTTATTTTTACTTTGTTCTTCAAAACACACCTTTTGTGTCTTGAATTCTTAGTTTCTTTAGTTGGATACTCCTCAAGGAAATTGCGCTAAATGAGATTATGGATTCTAATTTTGTCCATCTCCTTTCTGTATGCGGATATAAAAAGGAGCTATTATATTATGCAGGACGGCATTAATTAACAAATGTCTTCTACTACTTTGTTGAGTTCACTGACGTTCCATGATAGCGTTGTGCCACTGTCATAAAGAGTTCATAAGCAGATCTAAACAGGAGACAAAATGTTTACGTTCAGGAAGTCTTCGTGTTAGACTGTACACTGAAAAGTAATGACAGATTGGCCAAATTCTATATGTGCTTATTTGGGTCCTTCAGTGAAAGTAAAGTTATTTGAACTTACTCTCCGCAATGATGAGTCCTTGTGCGTGGGATGTGAAAATAGCGAACAACTTTTTCTAGATTTGGAGATGTGAACTGGACGGATAATGTTGAGATCTTCTTATATGGAAAGGTTGTGACAAGATCATCTACATTTTTTTTTTAGTGTTGTAGTGTCTTTCAGGCAATTCCATTGTAGTGTCCCAGATGACTTAATGGTTTGTCAAAGGTGCCTAAGGCCAAAACTAAACTCATTCCTAGGCCTCTCTTGGCTAGCATCGTCATAATCCACCCAATGAGTTCCCCTTTCTTGCTCTATTTTAGATCCTTTGAGAAAAAATGCAGAAAGTTATGAAATTTTTATTCCTTGGGCGGTTTAACGATCATATAATTGAAAAGTCATAAAGCATCAGAAGTCGATCTCCATGAGAATAAGCATCTTGTCATTTCTTTTTGGTCAAACTATTAAAAAGATTAGTTCGCTAACATTTTTTTTTACCGTTTTATCGCTATGACCGGGAGTACAATGCAATGACCTCTTCATAGTTGTTGGCTTAAATACAGGCCGAGACCATATAGAAACGATAGCTCGTAATGTTATCTTGTTTTTGTTCTCTCGTTACAATTACACGATTGGAACATCAATTCCAACATGGTACAAGTCTCTCTCTCTCTCTTATAGAGGGTATAGCAAGAGCCTTTAAATGGGCATATTTCTCGATCACAATCTTTACAACTCCATAAAGTTAATCAAACTCTATTTATAGGAATCCACTTCAACAAACTAATGTGTACTTGCAAGAAATGGGTTTTAACCTATTAAGTTTCATTATAATCATTATACTAGCAAAAGTACTAGCTGCACCAACACCGCAAGGTCCTAGTTATGACCAAAACTACGAAAAATTGTTCGGATTCTCCAACATCTTACCTACAAACCAGGGCAGAGATTTGCGTCTCTCTCTGACTAACACGACGGGTTCTTTTTATTCCTCATCCCATATTCATTTTTTTTTCAATGTATTATTAGAAATAAATTCATTCTTTGTTTTTTCTAATCCCTGTCATTACTACCAGCTCTCGGTAAAGTTCATAGTGAAACATCATGGGTAATGTTTCCATACAAATTACAGTAACTATTTATATATTTCTCTTGTAAATACTAAAAATAAACTGGGCATATGCCAATAAATGAAACTAAAGCACAAGACAAATAATAGACTTTCGCAAACAGTTTAATCATTTCAGGTTGCAATCTGAGCTAAGCAAACTTTTTATTATTAACAGGATCTGGAATACGATCTAAGATAACGTACGGCTCAGGGTTTTTCCATCTACACATAAAGCTGCCGGCCAAAGACTCTGGAGGAGTTATTACAGCATTCTATGTAAGTATTACAATAAAATTACTTCAACAATTAAGGTCAAACAAAAGTTGCTGAGTTCTCAAGAATTGAACTAATTTTCACTTATTTATTTTCCCAGCTGAAAACAATTGCCAATGATGCTGAACTTGATTTTGAGTTCTTGGGTAACAGAGAAGGGAAGCCCATTAGGCTCCAAACAAATGTGTTTGCAAATGGAAAAGGTGACAGAGAACATAGAATTCATCTATGGTTTGATCCCTCTGCAAAATACCACAACTACAGAATTTTGTGGAACCAATACCAAATAGTGTAAGCCCCCTCTATGAACCACAACCCATTAAAAGTTTAAAACTTAGATTATGAAACAAAAAAACAAACAAAAAAGTTACAAATTTAATATGTTTTCAGCAGGTATGACACAGTTGATCCCTATATACAGTAAAGAGTTGGATGAGAACTATTAGTCTGGTAATTTATGAAAAATATGATTCACAGAAAACAAGATTGGAAGACATATGTACAGGCACTCATAAAACCATGTTATACGACTCTTTCCTTACAATTTCCCTTACAATTCATGTACTTTTTTTTACAAAGTTCCTTAAGCATCAAGCCCTCGAGTTTCCAGACTTAATAAACCATTTTAAAAAAGATTTACAAAAAAGGTTTTGCCAGAAAATAAAATATAAAATCAAACCACCAATTACTCCCGATCTTTTAAGTTCCATTTTACATCTGAAAAACTGTACTTTCTGATAGATCTAAAATATTCTATCATCCAGGTTTCTCGTAGACGACTATCCAATTCGTGTTTTCAAGAACAATAGGGATATTGGAGTGGATTATCCAGACCAACCAATGCAAATATTAGCAACCATATGGAATGGAGATAGTTGGGCAACTGACGGGGGGAAAACTAAGGTAAATTGGACGCACGCCCCATTTGAAGCAAAATTTCGAAGCTTCACCATTTATGGGTGTCCTTCAACTAGCAACTGTAATTCCAACGAATTGTGGTGGAATAGGGAGAAGTATAGGACACTAACTGAAGACCAAGAAGAAAGATTTCAAATTGTGAAGCAAAAATATGTGACTTATGACTATTGTAATGACAGATCAAGGCACCCTGTGCTTCCGCCTGAATGTCCTCGGCGATGAAAAAAAATAAAATTGCTACCTCACGTAATATAACTTGCGGCCATAATAAATCTTGGCCGTTTATAACAATTAATGGTCCAGATTTGACTAGTTTTCTTTTCTTTAACTTTGTCTTTTTTTAATCTGTTTACAATTTACACTCTCTTCAAAACTCTCTCTCTCCATTGTTAACAACCAAGGATTTACTCCTCCCTTTAAAAAAAAAAAGGATTTACTCCTCCCTTTAAAAAAAAAAAGGATTTACTCCTCCCTTTAAAAAAAAAGGATTTACTCCTCCCTTTAAAAAAAAAAAAGGATTTACTCCTCCAAGTTAAACCAATTTCCTTTGACGAAATAAAAATAATAGAACCTAAAACTAAATTTCATAGAGACGAGACAGAAAAAACAAAAAACAATCACTCATATCCCCACAGTGCCATTGAAGATAACCTTGAAAAACTTGAAAACCCCAAATGAAAGTTCGTTAAAGAGATCTCTCAGATAAGAATTAATTACTATCTCCCAGACAAAATAATCCAGATTTGATCCCTCGCAAGAGTTTCGTTCGGCTCTAAGCTTACACCACAGAAAGATCGATCTCAATTTTTTTTCTTGATACGAATTGAAAAAATCGAATGACTCAGCCGGATTTGTTATGCACAAATTGTTTCGGAATTAAGTCATAACTAGAAAGATGATTTTAAAAAAAAAAAACTTCGCTACCATACGTAATTGTAACAGGAATGTTGCATTGGCAATCTTTTATCAATGGGTAACATTAACAAGGTATAGATTTATAATACATATTTGTGTTTGTCTGCCTTATTGGCTACAAATTATAAAACTGAAATTCAGCCTACAAATATGAAGCGAAGTAAATAATCACGTTAAAATGTACTGCCGATCTCTACTCTTACTACTTGCTCTATTATCAAATGAAAAGGTGTATAAAAGGTGCTACATAAAAAACCTGCACCTTTGCAGATAAATACAAGTAATTTATTTACAAGACTTACAATCACATGTATGATGAGGTTATGAGTCTATATAATCTGGAGAAAGAATGGTCTTCAGAAGCTCTTTCAGATTAGCCAGTACACGGCGTGGACCTAAACTCTGAGCACCAATGAAATTTAGAAGCTGTTCTATATCCTATACAATATTTGAAAAAAGGAAAAAGTCAATGACAGAGAAAGGATGAAAATGAAATCACTTATTCAGGTGTATTCAAAAATTATTGCAGACACAAACACGAGAAAATAATACTATATAGCTTAAGGACCAGCAAAATCGATTCATGCATATTTTGTTTCACAAATATAAAGAACAGAAAGTACCATTTAGCTATTGTGCTATCCCCGTTATACTTAGGCGATACAGAACATACCATGTAGTCAGCTAGAGTAGCGAAGGATTTTCCATAGGAAGAATACTATCCTAGAGTGAAGAGAAGATGGAGTGAATTGACAAGAAACATAAAGTCTTAACAAAAAGATACACACGAGTAGAACTTGTAATTATTTGAAATTTTAGTAGTGACAACAAACCATCCAACATACATGATTATACCCGTTTCTGACATTGTAGTGGCGACTTTAATTCACTAAACTTAAAGTGTTAAAAAATTGTCAAGATAATATTCCCTACTAATAACATCAGTTTCACAAAGAATTAACCGATCCATTCAATTCCAACTACCATTCTTCTCCTTGTTCTCAGGTAAGTACACTAATAGGAGCAATATAAGAACAACAATTTCCAATTTCCAAGTGAATTCAATGTTTACATTTCTGTGTTCATTTTTCTTGTCCAAATTCAGTTCCTTCAAAGACGTGCATAATCCAACAAAGTATTTTAACAATTGAATCGACAGAAACTAAAACCGACCTTGTTAAGCAAAAACATAGCATAAGCTGCTCGTGTCGTATCTTGACCATCAAAAAATAGAGGAAATTCTTTAGGCTTTGAATGGGAAAAAACTGTGGAATTAAATGCTGACTCGGATGATGAAGGCTCTAATGAAGATGCATGATCAATAACATATGACCGCGAACCTCCCAGTCGTACAGAGTACCTTAAAGTAACTCCTAGATATGAAGCAATTAGTGATACAACCTGCAAGAGAATAATAGAAAATATTTAGTAACAACACAAACAGTAATGGTGCTTGAAAAGAAAACAATGAACATCAGAGCTTCACCAAAAGCTAGTAAAAAAAACAAGTAAATCCTTGTTTTGCTGTCCACAAAAAGTTTTTCTGATTTTGCAATGCCAACTTAAGAGCATTCATTTATACAATCAGATCCTTCCACGTTTGCAAATCATTTTCATATGATAAAAGATCGATTTAAAACTTGTTATAGTTTCTCCAAACTAAAAACATAAAGAAGAACACAATATTCTCTGACATTTAGGACTGAATATAATAGAAAGATAATCTAGGTAATTTAGTATTCTTGTAAAAGCAGACTACAAGTTATTGAACAGGGAGTAGTTTACAGAGAATAAGACAATTAATGAATGATAATCAAGAGCTTTCTATATTTAAATGCAGGTTACTGAAGAGTACTGGCATCATCAAAGTATACTTTACTATGCTTGCTTTCAAAAGAAATGAAAAGGAAAAATACTTTGAACTCTTATAAAATAGAAGTCCTGAAACCTAAAAAGCCCATCATACATGTTATCTTCGTTAACTTAAGAGTATACTGGCCTTCTTTGAAACTAGGGGACTAAAGTTTGAAGAGAAAAAAATGCAGGTGTCATAGAAAAAGGAGATGAACCAAAGGGCATGAGTTACACTAGAAAATGAACCGAAACTGGAGATTTAATATATGTCCTGAGTCCCGACTCCAACAAGACTATAAGCAATAAATTATATAATTAGTGATCAAGGAAGTGGATTCCTGAAGTGACTGTCATAGACAAGGTAGTAATACAACACAGATCAACGTTAATCAAGAGTCTCCTACTCAACGATTTTCTGATTAATTCGCGATTAATCACGATTAAACGTTTGGACTCGACGTGTAACTTTTCAGATTTTGGGATGTTATATATAATTATCTGAAACTTTATTGTAACTTTTCAATAAACAGTTGATATTTTTAAAAGAATTTGAACTATAAGGACAGTTTTGCACTAAACCTAAATACAGACCACGTGCGCAGATAATTTTTTTATATTTTTTTAAGTAAAAATTGGTGACTTTATTTTGCAGATCCTGGTGATAAATTCCTATCACTATTAACTTAATCCGACCCTTTAAATACATATTCAAGCCTTCAACTGAACCAATTAAGCCCAAACACGTGTTTTTTTCAGCCTCCCTTTTATTTGGTCCAATTTCCTCGAAACAGAACGGTGAAACTCCGACTCACGTTTTATTACTGAGTAGTTGCCCTTTAGGGGCGCGACTTTACAACCATAATCACAGAAAAGAAAATATATTAAATAATTTCAAGAGAATACGTTCTGATAATTAAGTCACCCCAGAAGAGAAGAAAGAACATACATGTGCGCTATATCCGAGGGCAGTTGCTGAAATTTGAAACTCCTTCTTGTCAGAGAAAAAACTCATTTTCAAGGGGAGCACAGTGAGACTATGACCTGATATTGTCAATGATCCTTCGTCTATGGGTTTAGTTCCACCAGATCCTGCAAAAGGTATAAACATATAGCATCGGTTAACAAACAAACAATAAAGCATATAGCATCAATGGAAAAAAAAATAGAACTATAGAGAATTATACCATAATCCATATAGATAAAAGATTAAGAAACACAGACAAAATATAAGAGAAAACATATAACACCATAGACAATCAAACAAACAAATAAAACCAAGAACAATAATAACAAATTTTAAAAATTAAAAGAGCATCGCACGTATAACATCAATGAAAAAAAATTAGAGCATCAGAGAGCAGTAAAGGATACATGCCAAGGTTTGGTCTGATTCCAATTATTCTGCTTCATATATACTTGGGAAGGGTGTATTGCAATCAACCACCATACTTTGGTTATTGGCAACTAACCCCCACACACTACTAAAATTTTACAATGCGCCCCGGATAAGACTTTGAGAAAGGAAATAAGTTTGCGTTTGTAAGTCTGTTTGGTACAATTATTATTTTTCCAGGACTTTTTTTATGATCTAGTATAAGTTACAAGTGTACTTATAAAGGTTGACACTATCTTTTATGAAAATTAGCAAAATTTTACGCTTGAATATTCATTTCTGCGAAAATTTGATTTACATCAACTTTTCTGCTAGAAGCTACCCTATACGCATAGATATTGACGAAATAAATGAATAAAAACATCAATCACCGAAAACGGACACTTGAACACAAAGTTATGCCATCTCAATGTTAGTCATGAGGATTAATTGTCAAAATCCGATACTGTGTGGGAATTAACCTCTACTATTCAAAACACAACAGGTTATTTGCAAAACATTCATAACGCACGCTGGTTATTTGCAGTTAAAACAAAACACATAAAGCTTCAGACCAGTCTCACTCAAAAAGGTTCAAAATGATACCAATAGTACCTAATTTATGGGTGGTGGTAAAAGATTCAAGTTCTTGCTCACGAGCCTGTCCAATTACAACCTTAACAGGATAGAGCAATGAAACTTGGGATATCATGTGCTGTTGCCGCAATCTGAGAAACCTCTGCATATTTCTAAGATGAGTGTATCCCCTCTCTCCAGCAAGTGCCTTATTTGCTTCCTGTGATTAAAAAATAAACAGTATGTATATGTCATGTTATATTTCCTATAAGAAGTATCAAAATGAAAAGCATATAATATGAAGGCCTATATGTCATGTTATATTTCCTATAAAAAGTATTAAAGTGAGAAGCATTAAGCATATAATAAGAAGGCCAGGGTACACAGTAGTACATGTAGTATGACACTACGATTTCAGCAAAAAAAACAAAAAAAAATCAAGGATAAATAGCCTTCATTACAGAAATACATCTTCCTCGTACAGAATATATTTGTGAACTTATATAATCAGATTATATTGACTATATTGGCAGTCTCCAAGCTGCACATACATGGGCATCTAAATAATGAGCACTAAGCTATATTGACCCTTGATCGGAATTAAAATATTTAATGAAGTGTGAAAATCCATCTTAAGAGCACGAAATGATTTCTTGAACTGATAGAGAAGAGAAGGGGGGAGTTTTTAATAAAGGTCAGAGTTGGTGCTTTGGTAGAAAAAATTTCGCCATGTAAAAAATGCAGCTTCTTTTCCATCTTGTAAAAACGACCACACCAAACTATGGCTGCAATTTTGCCGCCTCGTTTGTTACTTTGTTATAATGACATCAAGTCAAACCTCTTTCTTGGACACGTCTGACTACCGAAAGCAACAATATGTTGCCAACAAAACGTATAAGCGCCTCTGATCGAGTGCATCATGAAAATATGCATCCTTGCAAATCCAGAAAAGTTAAGATTTACATAGTATATTATTATTTTACATTGACCTTGCATATTTAATAATTTCATCAATGTGGCCATTGAGGGTTCTTGACTCAGAACGGGAGATGAAAGGGTCAGCTGTTAAAAAACAAAAAGGGAAGATAAAAGGGCCAGCTTTTTCAAAAAAAAACATTTAAAGCAAACTTCAATGTGCACGATAGAATTCAGATGGACTTCTTGACAATGGTTTGAACCCTCATGGAAGCTATAACAAGCTAAATTGCAAGAACCAAGCATGTGATGACTCAAGGCGGGCTAATTCACATAAGAAGATTAAATGTTATTTCATATTACTTAGACAAAAATACTTTATGGCAATGGGTCAAAAAATATCAACGCGTTTAGTCAGGCTTTCTAATTTTTAACATATTAAAATAGCATAAATCAAGATTTTCTCGGTCCTTGTAGTATTATGAAAATAAGAAAAAAAGAAGTCGTGGAAATATGAAAATTTTATTCTAAAATAAACATTACAATTCATCATCATTCTATCAAATATGGATACTTCATCCCATCAAAAAAGAAGCAACCTCTGAGAGTTCTTACATTTAAAAAATGCAAGGAAATATAAACCATACCATCTTTTATAGTGGGGATTGTAAACTCTGGACAGCAACTCAAATTTCTAAAAAGTGATATTATAAATAAATCCCACATCTGACATTGCTGAATTTCAACTGGTCTAACAAATATTTCTAACACAGAATTAAAGAAAAACTATTCTAAAACTCAAAACAACCCACAAGAAGAACAAAAAAAGTAGTCCAGAGTTGAACCGTTAGATCTTACTATATTTTATATAGTGCGGTTAGTAAACTCTAGACAACAACTCCTATTTTCTTAAAAGTAAAAATATAAATAAAGCCCATATGTGACATTACTGAATTTAAATTGGTCTAACAAAGATTTCTAACACAGATTTGGAGAAAGGCTGTTCTAAAACTCTAAAACAGATTTATAGAAAAGCACTTTCTAAACTCCAAACAACCCACAACAAGAACCCAAAAAACCCCCTCCAAAGTTGAACACTTAATGTCCCCCAATAACAAAGCGATCTAAACCAAGTGTTTACACTTGAAAACCCAAATAGTATACAGGCGGACAAGCCATGTTAGAAAAAAATGTTCATTTACGACATCAGCTGATTGAGTTCATATTTAAAACAAATACGATATCCAGATTAACAGTCTCTAAAGAAACAAAAAAGTTCTAATCTGAAGAGTCAGTTATCTAACATCATCCTTACATTAATGGCTTTCAACATAAGCACTCTAGGCTTCTTAGTTTTAGCATAAAAAATTACCTGCAAATGTTTGTTAGCAATGGAAAGAGTAGTTCCGGCAACCAAAAGCGTTCTGATTTTATTGCTAAGATTCTCCTCTTCCTTTTGAGCATTTTCTTCGGTTACTTTTGCATTAGTTGACATTTCATCCATAACCAATTTTCGAGACACCAACTTCTCACGCATTGCATGTAATATATTTGCTTTATTTAGTGACTCTGCTTCTACCTGAAAAACAAAATAACCCGCCCAATAGACTTAAAACCACATCATGAGAAAATGATAGAACTGAACATACAGTGCCTTAACAGTTGTGGTACGAAGTAATAACTCTTATTATTATTTGAATTTTAAGATTTGTTTTCCTTTGATGGGACAAGGATGAGCAAGTGAAGAACGTTAGCTTTAATTACCAGAATCTCCCTTCGACGATCACAAACATAGACTTTCAACCCTTTGACGGGAAAAAAATAAAAAACAATAGCATTCACCTCCAAAAGGGGGAAATCATTCTAGGTAGACTTAAATGTTCTCATATGTTAAAGTGGAGTGGGTTCTTATATTTTATAAAGAAAAAAAGGAAACTAATAATGATTACAATTAAAAATTGTCAAGCAATCTCAACAAGCCAGACGGTGTCTAAGGTCGAAGGGGATTTATTACTTCTATCCTCAAATTAAGCTATAAAATGAAACAAGGTAGGAACTCTCAATCCAAGTCTAGGGTATAAAAAATGGGCATTCCTAAATGTATAACATGATATCTATGGAAATGATAAATGCATCATATCTAATACAAACACAGTAAGTCGATAACTTTTATCATAATAGACTTTTTCCAACTTTTATCATAATAATCAATAAAAAACTGTAGAGCATTATTATAAAAACATAGAATGAAAACGTCTTATCATAAGAATTAACCATTTTTTCGTCATTTTTTACAAAATAATTGATGATTTGTGCAAAGGGCATCTCTACCAAATAATAAAATTCCAACTCAGAGGCCAGAAACATAAGATTAAAACATGATCAAACATTTATCTGTCTAATCAACAAATTGTTATGAGCATGATTACAGTCATACAATTAAATCCATCAAAATATATTAAATTTATGTAGCCAATGTAGGAAATTGATCTCAAAATAACTTTATCAGCTATTTCCATAAATAAGATGAAAATCGATGCAAAGGGAGCATCTACGTAGTCATAAAATTCCCCCTCATAAAGATTAGAAACATAATCAATCAAGTGCACTTATAAGCATAATTACATGCTTACATTCATACAACTAAATCTCCCAAAATATTTAAACTTTCCTCGGCCAAATGTCAGATTCTTCTTACAACTTAATAACTGTCCTCGTTACCCCCACAAATGCATTTACATTCAAATTGCACTTGTGAGCATAATTACATGCGTACAAATAAATTCCCCAAACAACGTTTTCAGCTATTTCTCATGATTTTAATTACATTCTTTGATTAAATTATGCAAAGGGAATCTACCTACCTAGTCATAAAATTCTAACTTCATTGATTTTTCAATATAAAAAAAATAAGAAAAAACAGAGCTAAAGGGTTAAATGGATACGGATCAGGGATCGACCCTGTAGTGGGATCTAATAAATAAACTGTATTTAGTTTCTCCATCAACATTTAAACTACACTAATGAGCATCGTGTGTGCTCCGTAAATACAATTAAATTCCCCCAACTAAATAAACATTCGGTAGCTAATTTCGGACACAACATCACAGTTTTTGCTATTTTTTCCACAAATAATTTGAGAAACGACGCAAAAAGCACCTACCCCAGTCATAAACTCTCAGCTAAAGATTATAAACATAAAACATATAGAAAAGGGTTAAAATTACAGTACTTTCGTAGCCAATGTGGGACTTTAATCTTTAAATCACCTTTTCCGTCATTCCCAACAAATGAAATTATATCCAAATAACTCGAAAAATAGATATATAAATCACAAATCTATCTAAGTCCAAATCCCAACCCAATTAAAGATAACAAAAACAATGGATCGAACCTAAAAGTGAGATTAGAGCTTATGAGCATACTTACATCCATAAAACTAAATCAATTATTCTTCTTAAAACTTAATTACTGCTCTCGTTACCCACGAATGCATTTACAATTAAACTGCACTTATGAACATAATTACATACATACAAATAAATAAATCCCCCAAACTACGTAATCCGTTACTTCCCACTAATCCAATAACATTGTTTGATATAACATTCCAACTTCATTCAAAGATTAAAAAAACAAAATAACAAAAGGGTAATACGGAAACGGAACCTGTAAGAGAGCATAATTGCATACATACATACATACAATCACACATACAACTAAATCTCCACGAATAGTAAACCTCTTGTTCTTCTTAAAACTTAATTACTGCCCTCGTTACCCACAAATGTATTTACACTTAAAACTACACTTACGATCATAATTACTAAACAAACATGCATACAAATAAATCCCCAAAACTTTGTAATCCGTTATTTCCCAATATATCAATTACATTATTTAATAAAATGGTTCAAAGGGCATCTATCTACCTTTCCAACTCATTTAAAGATTAAAAAATAAAAAAACGAACCTGTAAGTGAGATTAGAGCTTATGAGCATGATCAGATTCATAAAACTAAATTTCCGAGAATAATAAAACTCGTATTCTTCATAAAACTTAATTACTGTCCTAGATACCCTAATATTGCATTAACATTTAAAATGCAGTTGTGATCAAAATTACATACATGCAAACAAATAAATCCCGCAAACAACGTAATCCGTTATTTCCCACTAATTCAATAATATTTTTTGATATAACATTCCAACTTCATTTAAACATTAAAAAAAAATGAGGGCAAAAAGGGTAAATACGGAAACGAAACCTGTAAGTGAGAATGGAGGTTTTGATGGAGAATAATCTTTCTCTCTCTAGACTCCGATAACGCGGAAGATAAGCTAACGAAACGAGCCAATTCCACCTCGTAATCCTCCCACTTTATTACTATTGTTTTTTCTTCGTCTGTTTTTTCTGAATTAATCTTCTTGTTATTCTGATTCGATGATGATGAAGATGATGATTTGTCCATGGATTAGGGCTAAACACCATGGTTAATTAGAGTTTCATTATTAATCGCCTCAAATTGATTCGAAAAATACTCGATTTAGGGCTCAGTCTATATGAAGTCAGTTAGAGAGAGAGAGAGAGAGAGAGAGAACTTGTTTTGACTTACATAAAAAGGGTAAAATGCAAATAACCCCCCGAAACTATTAATTCTTCTAAATAATCCCCGCAAGCTATCCAAATTTTGCAATTAACATCCAAGGCCATCTTTTTAAATGATCTGACTTTTTATTCATTTATTCACTTACAAAATTATCTGTTTTCTATTTTTATTTTTTCAATGCGCATGAGTGAAGACTAAAGATAATATTTTTTTGTAAAAAATTCCATCAGAAGAGGCTTTATATAAAAAAAAAGTGAAAAAACCTATTTTTTGTGTCATTCCTTAAAAAATTACATGATCAAATTAATATTGATTAACTGATTTCAAGAAATAAAAAATCAAACAAAATGGATCATCAAACATAAAGATGTATCATTTAAAAGATGATACCGGTGGCCAATTGCAAAATCTGGATAATTTATGGGGTTTACTGGCAAAGTTGATAGTTTTTGTGGTTATTTGCAAATGACTAAATAGTTCCAGGGGGTTATTTGCATTTTATCCAAACAAACCCGATGATAAAACTCGACAAATTAGTAAAATAAATTTTCTTAAAAAGGTTACTAGCATAAGAGACCCGTAGGTTACTAGTCAATTTTAAACAATTCTTAAAATTGTACTTATATCGTCGGTATTAAAGGACGGCATATTAATGTGACAGGTGTTATTACGATTCGTATTATTTAATTTATTTAACAAATAATATACCCCAATGAATATTTGTTAACGAAACGGTTGGGTGTGAAACGTTGTTGTAATATTATGGTATTAAATTCTATTTAAAATATATTACATAAAGAAAAATATAAACTATTAAAATTTAGTATATACCAAGTGTTGTGGAATATTGTGTATGTATTAGCAGTCATATTCTGTCTAGAATTATTATACGTAGTATCCTTAACATCTTCTTATATAAAGAGTTTGAGTCATTCATTGTATGACGCCGATCAATAAATTAATGATATCTGTTTGACTATTTTTATGTCTACTTCTCTCTTCATAATATTTAGCTAATAGTTGACTTACAACACTAAGTTTTTTTATGTGCATGTTCTAATGTGTTAACTCCTACTGAGATAAACTAAAGACGTACAATTTATTGTCGTTATTTATATTTTTTCTAATTTACTTTTACTCTTTATTGACACATGATATACAAATAAATTATTCTTTGATAATTTTAGTGTAAATACACTTTTATTTTTTAGAAAAATTAGATTAAGTTGTCATTTCGTATAGACATGATACTATTATTGTCGCAAACTACTGTATAAGAACCAAGTAATTGTATGAATGAAACTTAAGTATCATAAGCATAATTTACCTATTGGCATTGTTTGGAGTACAAATCTTCTACCCCCTATTCTCTACCCCTTTCGGTGCCCCCTTGCTTATTTTCACTCAAATTTTAAATTTTCATAACTTATAACGCAACTTTATAAACTTTTATATTATATTGTATTCAAATTTTAAAACATTTGAACATAATATTGTTTTAGACAATTTTTTTAATATTCAATGTTTAATTTACACTAATTTATACATTTATTCCAAAATAAATTTTGTGCGAATTTTCTTTTAAAAATAATTATTGGAATGTATTGATACATGTATTATAGTAATTGTACAATTTTTTTCAAGTTTTTTAGAATTTTTTTTGGATAAAATAAGCAAGGGGGCACCGAAGGGGATAGAGAATAGGGGATAGAAGATTTGGACTCCATTGTTTGTCATTAGCAAAATTCAAGTGGAAGAAAAGCATACGGACAGACGTGTCAAATATTTGTTTTATATATAGAGAATAAATAAATGATATTGTTAAGTGAGATTAAATTTTGGTAAATTTTTCATTTCGATAGTAATTTATACACATGTTTTTTTACTGATCAGAGATATGCATACATTAATACTTGCGTGCCGTTTTTGTATATCTTTTTAAAAGTTAATTGTGTAGCAACATCTACTTTAGTTTGATGTATTTATCTCATTAAATAGTTACACAATTGTGAGTTAAGTGTCAATATTTAGCATTAATCATCATTTTAAGTCTTAAATTAGTGTGTGTTTTTTACTTGATAATGAGTTTATAACTTATCGTTGCAAACAATATTGCAAGTAACGTGGATCAATGAGACACATTAATCATAAATTCAGTTTTTTAATATGGTTTTGTACATCAAACGTCCACACAATATGTTCATAACAAGTTTAATCTCATACTTAATCACATTGTAATCAGATAGCTTCGTCATTCTTAAGGAAAAACGAAACCAGTTTCCATTCGATGTCCCATATTAGAGTGAGAAGTGAAGGAATATTATTGTTATTGCTCACCACCTTTCACTATACATATGTCGTCATTATATAGCAATTTTACAAAATAGGATAAAGACTTAAATTTATAAAATAAGATAAAGACTTATCATAACAAACTGATAGATGGTACAAGTACGTTATCATTCAGAAGCTTCCAAGTCGGTAGCTTGCTCAATATTTGTTTCACTTACATCCCATGACACACCTGATTGACCTCCAAGCCAACACGAATACTCACACAACAAGTCTTTCTTGGATCAAACTTACATACGCCCAGCTGGCGGCAACTCTCAAAATTGTAAATACTAATGTTTCCATCCGAAACTGTTGTAGAGAAAGCCCCATAAACTTTTAGGACACTACTTTATATCAAGATGATATGTGCTATCGACATGGATATCCATGACAACGCCTCGATTCATATCCATGACAATGCCTCGATTCATAACATTCCAGCAAGTATTACGGTTGTCCCGTGTACTTGAGAACAAATATGATCTATCCTAAGGGGACCAGGACGTCGTGATAACAACTTATGTAGACTCAAACTCATATATCGGACTCGTAAGATTACGCATATCGTAAAAACCAAAAGAATCGAGAAGATATTTTTTTATCAAAAGCAACACTGAGTTGTGAGGCCTCCACATGATGTCATTGTAAACTAGAATAAAGTCGTTTACTAGCTTCAACAATACTCAATGCAGTGTGTTCCAATCTCATCTCACAAACAACAGTCCCTATATTTGAATAAGATACCATAAATGTGACTTTATCTCGTTTCATGATAAATACGATATTTTTTAATGTGCACCATGTCCATCAATCATCAGAGATCTCGAATAAGAAGTAATGTCAACTCATATTGCAATATCTCTTATGTTAATATCTGATACCATAAACTAGAATGTTAGGCGTTGTGATATTAAAATCCAAACCACACACCGACCTTCATGTTGTTTAAATTTGGTAAGAGACCATATTTCTATTTTGTCTGTTTCTTTGGTGAGTTTCTCGTGTATTTTTTGTTATATCCATTTGTGTGGCGGTTGCCATTTGTTTTCTTATTAAGGACGCGAGGTCAGATGTGAAAAATAAAAAAATAGAACAAGATTTGGCTATGATGTTCCGTTTTATTAGTTAGTCGTCTTTATAATCATCTCGGACTTTATTAATTTGAAATCTTCTTTGACAACTTTGTACATTTAACAACTCAAACTTTTTTTATAGATTTTTTGTGTATGTCACTGTTCACATTCTCTCTTTCCCGGTGTACTCGAGTATGTTTGGAGTTACTATTGAATAAATTATGGTTTTATTTTCGGATCCAAGCACGGTGGGTTAAAATACCGTGATTATTTTCTGATTACGGGTGAAATCTTCTTACTTGTGTTGACATATTTGTACCACAAAAGCACACTCCGTATCCCTATTACTATTATGCTCAGTAATGTCGCAAGTCACCATTAGCGTGAGTTTTTGCA
Organism: Primula vulgaris; assembly: GCA_963920805.1. Classification (NCBI taxonomy): domain Eukaryota; kingdom Viridiplantae; phylum Streptophyta; class Magnoliopsida; order Ericales; family Primulaceae; genus Primula; species Primula vulgaris. The sequence continues at coordinate 8,261,378 of OY987213.1, forward strand.
ACACTAGTTTCTATTTTCTTATTCATTCATTTCTCTTTATGTACATATTTTTTAATTCATAACACTAGTTTCACTTTAGACAATTAAATATCATCGTTTTATCTGATTGTCGTAAGCAGTTTTTTGTGTCAACTCGTTTCTTTTTTGTTGGAGCAGCTTTTGAGCTATATGTGCTCCTTTTTATGAGGTAAAGCATAGGCATTTTTCAATATACACAGTTGAACAAATAAGGTTTATGTTGATATGTTTCTAGTTAATCATCTACTTATCCCAGCATGAATGATCTTATAGTATCTTTTGAAAATCTTTTTTGTTGTTCACTATTATTAAAATAATTAATGTTTCTTACTAATGTGAGTTAGTGGTATTATTTAGTTCATGTGGTTTTCGAGAGTATGGTCTTGAGTATTACAAAATGCAAGGAAATATAAAATGAAAAGGATTAGCCTAACAAAGAACATAACTACATATACCATAAGATAGTGTAGTGATCGTCGAAGATGTTATTACAGCGAGTATTTGGGAAACTATTCCGTATGAGCTTTTGAGAGATGTGTTGATGAGAATCAAGGCCTCGAAGAATACTTGGCCTGAGAGTAAGAACGCGGTTGCTTGTGGCGGTGTGTCGGATCTGGAGAGAGATTGTTAAAAAGATAGTTAAGACTAATAAGGTTTCGGCCAAGTTAACGTTCCTGATTTCGTTGAAGCAGTTTAGTTGTGTTATCACAATTGCTTTGTTGCTTTTGTTCGGTTGGTGTTATGTTTTTGATTGTTTCATATTTGTGAAAAGGATGCTTTACTATTGCAATGCGCTAATTGTTGATTTCTGTTCATATCGTATTTGTAGTTAAGGTAACATTGTATTTGTTTTCACCAAATTGGAAGAATCAGTTAGGTAAGATGATTGCCGTTTGGTATCATTCTTCCTTGTAGGATTGAAAAATGTTGATTTGAGTCTGTTAAATAACCACTGTTTGCTTCTTTTTCCCGCAACATGTGTAATTTGCTCTTTTTACTTTCTATCAGTTAGTGTTACGTTATACGCCATGTTAGATTTGTCGAAGACTTGAGTATGTACTTTTTCTATAGCATTGTGGCATTGCCTTAATTGTTTATGCCACCTGTTATGTTGTTTGTAGTTAAGATTGATATTACCTGCAGGGAAGAGATGTTCTACTTCTACATTGTATTTTTAACTATATTAGAAAATTTAGTTAAGCTAAGATGATTTTTTTAATTGCATTGGTGATTTGGGTGTATTATATCACTATTTTGTTTTTATTTTTTTGATTCCAAAATGATTAAGGATAAATAAACTATTTTAGTAGGGAACAGATGTGTCACAAGTACAGTAGTCGACATGCTGAATGAAGATTATGTCCACCAGTTAAAGCTATTCTATTAGTATGACCATATTCGACAAATGCAATAGTCTACACGTTGCATGTAGATTATGTTTATCGTTTGTCGTATTTGTTGTCATTGTGGCTCTAAAAGTGGTATAGACAATTAAAGCATGGTTTTGGTCCTTTTAACTTCACCTACCATTTAGTTAACTTACTAATATGAAAATTTGTTGCTCATTTATGTTTAAGATAGAGTAACTATACAAATGGGAACAGAAAGACCATATTTAACCACACTAAAAGTAACAAAGAAACTCATTTTGGGGTGTGTAGTTCATGGTTTTAGGAATATTTAACCACACTAAAAGTAACAAAGAAACTCATTTTGGGGTGTGTAGTTCATGGTTTTAGGAAGAAAGGAGTCTGAGTTGTATCCCTAAAAGGATTTAGGAATTAAGATTATGACAATGACACACATATCAGTAATGTTGGAGAAGTGAATAATATGATAAGTGGACATATCGAGATTTTTCTTTCCGAGAAAAAAACTGTTTACTATCTTGTACTATTGATTTATATCAATTTAGTATCTAAATTTTAAGTTTTTACCAATTTTGGTCAAAATCTATAGATTTTTGTTCAATTAAGGACCTCGACACAAAATAACGAAACTGCAGTCACTTGTCTCACGTTTGGAGACCTATAAGTGAACGCAATTGCAATTTTGCCATTTTGTTAAACATCCGTCATCTAAGTGGACGAAAACCGATAGTTTGATACCCAAATTAGTAAAACCAATAAGTTAGATACTAAATTGTTAATATCCAATAGTACATGATAAAAGTTCCAATAGGAGTAAAAGACTTTAGTTCCAAATTAATACACAATGAAACCCAAATTAATAAAAAAACATAGATTTAGTACCAAAATGATAAAATACAATATTACATAATACTACTAAAGAGATTTTTTTCACTTTTTTTCCCGTGAAATCCTTCAAGCAATAAAAGTTGTACTAAATAGATTTTATTAATTTCCCCCCCTTGAAATCTCCAGTAATAAAAATTCTAATAAAAGTAAAATACTTTAATTAGTTAGTAGAACTCTCATCTTGTATCTTTCATGGTTACAAATACAAAAACACTAAATTAGTAAAAAAATAATAGATTTAGTACCAAATTGATAAAATACAATATTACATGAAAGTTGCACTAGAAGAGTAAAATAGTTGTAATTTTAATTAGTTAGGTAAAACCGACTATATAATAACTAGGGCCTGCAATAAGTAAAATAGAAAGAGAGAGAAATAGAAAAAGAAATAGAAATAAAAGTGAGAGAAAGAAAAGAAAAGAATGGGAGGGGTATCGTTAAAGTGTGGTGATTGTGGGATATTATTGAGATCGGTTGAGGAAGCTCAGGAGCACGCAGAGCTCACTTTTCATTCTAATTTTGTTGAATCTACTGAACCTGTTCTTAACCTTGTTTGCTCTTCTTGTCGAAAACCTTGCCGATCCAAAATCGTATTTTTTATTTATTTATTTACTAACATCTATATGTTCATCTGATAATTATGTGTTGGTTCTTATGTGGGTGTTATGTTTGATGTGTTTCTAATTATATGTTATGAGTCTAATTGATTGGATGCGCTTCCTTGTAAAAAAAAAGATAGATTAAACGTTCGATAGAAGCTCAATTCAAAGCTTTAAAAGCACGCAATTGGCTTTTTTTGGCTGCTGAAAGCGTAACAACGGTTTAGCTAAGTTTTTTTCTTTTTAAAATACTGGTTATGTTTAGAGTCTAATTGATTGGATATTCTAGAACTTGATATCTTTAATTATATGTGGGCAAGTTTTGCTGATCCTAAACCCTACTTTTTAATAAGTATCTTTTTATTTACTTACATCTAATAAAGATATGTTCTTTGTTTGGGTATTATGTTTGATTTGTTTATGTTTGATGTGTTTATGAAGATATGTTATTGAGTGTAATTGATTTGATATAGTCTAAAAGTTGATTTCTTTACTTATTATACGGCATGTTCCACTACTTTCATCCTGTTCACTCTAATAAACCATAGTTACATATAATAAAGAGATTTATTTGATTTTTATGATTGTTATTTTGATTAATTGTCAGCTGATTCAGTTTTATCATTGGGGGTTTAGTAATCAATACTTTCTTGTGATTTTTATTGTTTTGATGTGTTATAGAATGTATTATGATTGTAGGTTTTGTCCTAGGTTTATTTTTCATTAATGTTTTGATGTGTTTTATGTTTGCTCCTCTTGTGCCAAACCTTGCCGATCCAAAACCGTAATTTTTTAACTATCTTTTTATTTACTTTCATCTAATTAAGATATGTTATTTGTTTGGGTGTTATGTTTGATGTGTTTATGTTTGATGTGTTTCTAAAGATATGTTACGAGTGTAATTGATGGGATAAGTGTAAGAGTTGATATGTTTACTTATTTTTCAGCATGATGCGCTATTTTTATCCAGTTCACTTTAATAGACAATAGTTACGTATGAAGAGATGTATATGATTGTTATTTTGATTAATTGTCAGCTGATTCAGTTTTATCATTGGTTATTGTAGCAGCTAAGTGGTATAGTAATCGATATTTTTCTGTATTTTTTATTGTTTTGATGTGTTATGTGTATTGTGATTGTAGGTTTTTTGATCTGGGTTTAGTTTATCAAATGTTTTGATGTGCTATGTTTGCTCCTCTTGTGCTAAACCTTGCCGATCCAAATCCGTTTTTTTTTAACTTTCTTTTTATTTAATTGCATATTATGTCATAGAGAGGTGTACATCTGATAAATATAGGTTCTTTTTTTGGATATTATGTTTGATGTGTTTATAAAGATACATGTTCTTTACTTATTTTTTGGCATGTTCCGCTACTTTCATCCAGTTCACTCTATTACTTACCTATAATAATAAAAATATGTATTTGAATTTTATGATTGATATTTTAGATTAATTGTCAGCTGATTCAGTGTTATCATTGGTTATTTATCTATCTTTTTATTTACTTACATCTACTAAAGATGTGTTCTTTGTTTGGGTATTATGTTTGATGGGCTTTGATATGGGGTTGTGTAATTGTGTGCCAAGTTGATGTTTTGATTTATGGAGTCGGAGCCTAGTTGACTGGGTAGTCTAAAAGCTGATATCTTTACTTATATTTTGGCAAGTTTGCTACTTCCATCAACTCACTCTAATACTTGCATATAATAAAGAGATGTATTTGATTTATATGATTGTTATTTTTATTAATTGTCAGCTGATTCAGTTTTATCAGTGGTTATTGTAGCAACTAAGTGGTATAGTAGTTGATATTTTTGGCAACCTTGCAGATCAAAAACTGTAATTTAACTAGTTCACTCTATTATTTACATATACATCATAAAGAGTTGCAGTAATTGAGTATTTGATTGTAAATTGATCTGGGTTTTCCCAGCTGATTTATGTTTGTCCTGATTTAGGTAGTCTCGCAGTGGATGCTTCTCTTAGATTTTCATTATTTGATGTGTTATATATGCATTCTGAAAACTGGTCATGACATATGAAATGTTAGTTTTAGTCCTTTCTTCATCATCTATTTTGCTCAGCTTTCTTCTGATTTGAATGATGGCGTTGCCTTGGGTTTTTTATAGACATCCATTGGTAAAAAAAAGAAACAAATCCTTAAAATTGGCCACACAAATGAGTATATGACCAGTGTATTTTTTAAATGCTTTTATGCCATTTTACCCTTGTTACCTCCAAAGTTTAGCTGCATAAGTAAGTCTTTAATTCCACTCTCACATCAGAGTGATTTGAGTGTTGAGAAATGGAATAGGAATTTTGTTTATACTTTTGCCTTTTTCACTTCCGTTTACAGAACTACGATGTGAAAGTGACACATATTTTGGAATATGCAGGAGAGTGATTTACACACAAAGAGAACTGGGCATACTGATTTTGTTGATAAGACCGCAGAGGCAGCAAAGCCAATAAGCTTGAAGGTGCAAAATGATCTAAAAGAAGACAATATTAAAGATGATCCGATGGACGGAACAAGTACATCGAGTGCTCTGCCTGAAGAAGGTGATGTTTTTTCCCCTTATATTTAAACAACTGGCATTTTCTTTTGTATATATATATGTGTGTGTGTGTGTGTATATTTGATGATAAGGGCCGTTTTAAATTAGAGCATGCTTCAAAGGAAAATTTAGAAAAATGTAGCTATATAAATTAAAATACAAGCAATGTATATCAATAAGAGTTAGAGTTCATGGACAAGGGCGATGATTTAGGTTCTTGATATAGAAATTCGTATAAAGGATAATAGCACATTGTGAACCCGTTATGGCTAATTTACTTGGTAAATTTTCTTGAAATAGTTGCGAGGTCGCAGGATTCCCTTCTAACTGGCCTAAAGAATAGATAAAAAGGTACCGTGTCCTTTATGTTTGAATGTTATGAAGTAACTATACAGAGATTGAATAGATTATCGCCAACCCAAACTTGAAAATATTTTAAAAATTGTGTATACTTCTTTTCTATACGTAGCACGGTCAAACTTGAAAAAAAATGTTTATTGTAGAAAGTCTGCCCTGTAAAAAGATATATTTCAAGCACTTGTTGCTTCTCACCAATACACTTATACATGCAAATCATATCATTAGTTATGGTTTCAAATTTCACTGATTAGAATTTACTAGAAAAATTAAAATGAATTCTGCAATGTCTTTAGCTAGTTTTCTTGGATATGAGCATTGAAATTGGTTCTGAACTTGTTTATTTTGGCAGAAATGGTTGTTCCAGAAGTTAATCTGGAGCTCCTAGAAGACCTTGAGGGAATGGGTTTTCCAAAGGGTAGGGCAACCAGGAGTCTTTATTACTCTGGTAAGTTGTTCTTAAGTTAAATGTTAAAAATACTTTTTGTTGGTTTCTTCATACGATACTGTCCTTGTTAATTGTTATAAATATATTCTTGGTTTAACTTGCTCATATGTTTGCAGGCAATGTCACTGTAGAGGCTGCTGTAAATTGGATAGCTGATCACGAACATGATGCTGATATAGATGAGATGCCAAAGGTATGGTAATTTTATTCAAGTGATCTATAGATTTGTCTCCTTTTATACTTTCTGTTCTTTTAGTTCCCTCGATCAAATATGGCCAAACGGTTATATACTTTCGAGCATTTAAATTATTTTGGATATATAATGAAGATATGTTAAATGATAATATGGAAAACTCATTCTTATTATATTAGTCAACTTAATAGGTATTATCATCCCCCTTTCTTATCTATTTTCCTCTCAATATTGGTCAGTGTTGTATCATAATTTGTTTTTTCGTAATTCTTTCGTAGGTTCCCGCCAATGGCAAATTTGAGGCACCTAAGCCTATTCTCACTCCTGAAGAAGTGAAGCTCAAAGCTGAAGAACTGAGGTAGTGTCGACATTATCCCTGTTAGTTCTCAGTTCTCACTTTATGATTTAATAATGTTTAACTTGTCTTATCCCGATGAAAGTGCTTTGTATGATTCCAAGTTTGGTTTGAGCTTGCAGATTATACTTGCTTGCTTGATGATGGATAATCAAGATTTTAATCACTATATATTTTAAGACATTTTGAATAATCTGGTATAAGTGTCCTTGGATATATAGGACTGAAAAAGCCCGTTGGTGCATAAAATTGAACCAACTTGTGTAAAATAAAACAAAGGGAATTTTTCCTCACTAAAGATTTATTGAGAGGCAGAAAACGCCCATGTTATAAGTACAATGAGATAATTATGATGAATGAAATAAATAAAAATGTTTATCCAATTTTATCAAACTACGCGAATCGTAAAATGTTTTTAACACTAGCAATTTGGGATCAAAATAAGCTACAATGATCAATATTTCATTTTACCAAAAAAGAGAAGCTCCAAAGTCAAATGTTTGTAGATATAGTGACGCGTACCATAGTGATTCTATTATTTCACATATTTTCAACCCCCATATTGACATATCGTAAGTAATGACGCTTGTAGAGTCCAAACCTGGGTTAGGTTTATAAAGAAATTGTTCACATTTTTTAGTAGATTGAAGCTACATTTCAGGATAAAACCATTGCTAAAAAATTTAATGTATCATTTAGTGAGAAAGGCATAACCAAATCCAAACGACAAAGCTCAACTATATGAGTATGTCTTAACAAGTTACCAGGTGAACTTGGATTTCTAATATTCTCTTGAACAAATTTTACATTTAAGTTCTAATAGTTGTAATCTAGTCCAGTCATATGAAGGTGTTTAACTCTCAGTGGAAGGTATCATTGGCACAAGAAGATATTTGATTTTAAATATTCTTTGTATATCTTGGATGAACATATTATTCATCAGTGTTATAAGGAAAAATCCATGTATATGAGATTGAAAAATACTGAACAGTCTTAATGTGAGATTTCTATGAGTTGCGGAAGCCCGTAATAGGTGTTATAATCGCTTTGATTCTCTGTGGTTTTATGGACATCTTTTGTTTTCAGTTTTCCTTTTCCTTTCAATGTATCAGTGCAAAGCTGTTTAGACTGCCAGCTAGACTTCTGGATATAGTATGCTTAATTGTGATGATTGTCTTCCTTAGACCTTCTATGTGGCAATATTATCATATTATTTACTTTTTTCATCTTTAAATGTACAAGGGAGCGAGCTCGGAAGAAGAAAGAAGAGGAGGAGAAGAGAATGGAAAGAGAGAGAGAAAAGGTTCGTCTCAAACTTCTTTATTTACTAAATGTCTTGTCTCATTTGTTTGCATATTAAATTACATTTTCACCCTATCTAAGCATTATGTTATCCTCCTCAACTTAATCGGGGTATTAATTGAATTTCGAGTCAGGCTTATATGGAATAAAAGTTTGTTCGCATTTTTGGAAGTCTAAAAATGACTTCGGTTCATATCTTTTTAGAATTATTGTTCGGTCTATATTTTTGATACGTCATGATTGATCCATCGGGTAAAGTCGTTTGTATCAAGTTGCATTACTTTAGGGAGGAGTAATGCATGGACCATAGTTACCAGGAATTCTAGTGAACTAAGGAAACTCGTTCCTGTCCGTTTCCAGTGCGAAACTTTTACAGGTAGTTCACTGCTGAGAAGTTTCCAAACTACTTGGAAAGCCAAATAGATACGAAATAAATCATATTAATCATGTTTTTTGTACTGCTAATACTGTTTGTAATAGTACGGAAATACATACTTTTAAGATACATGACCTTATTTGTGATTTCATCTATTGTTTTACCACAGTTTACTAAGTAGATACTATCAAATTAATTTTTACCATGGTTTACTTAGTGGATGAACAGATGATGCTATTTATTTTGACTATTCGTAATATTTTTGCTTCCCTTTTCATCTATATTTGCACTCCATTTCCCCCTGTCTTTGTTCAATAATATACCCATTCCTTATTTAAAACAGGAAGATAGACTTATTAAGGTATGGTAGTTTCGGATGCATGCTAAATGTTAAGAACGAATAGTATAGAACACAAAAAAAATGTACTGTAACAGAGGTAGAGTCGATACATATTGAAATATTCGAAAGAGTTCTCACGTTTCCCTTGACTGGGTGGATTTATTCTACTAATGTATGTTACAAGCATGCCTTGAGATATTCATAGTAACCTTAATCTAATTTTTAACAATCAGGACCACGACAAACGCTGTTATCAATGAACAAGAAACCTGTAAAATCTAATTTTTAACGGACTAAGAATATGTATCTGGTCATATTATTTGTACAATTAATCTCAACCCTGATTGTATTCCACATAGGTCTTATTCATAGCAGTTGCAATTTTCCTGATTTTTCCACTTAACTCTTTAGTAAATTTGTTTCAGGAGAGAATTCGTGTGGGTAGGGAACTTCTTGAAGCTAAGAGAATGGAGGAAGAAAATGAGAGAAAACGGTGCGGCTTCATTTTAGTACTTTATTGTTCTAATTTCAGGTGCCACTTGTTGCTTATGGTTGTAGTAAATATTTGTTGCTCTTGCAGAATGATGGCCTTAAGAAAAGCTGAGAAAGACGAAGAAAAAAGAGCTAGGGAAAAGATTAGACAAAAATTGGAAGAAGACAAGGTGATGCAGATTCATGATACTTATGTGTTATGTATATTTTTTAACATTTTTGTTTGACATGAGCAGTATTTTTTGTAAATCTATCTAACCTCACAATCTTATCTATTTTAGTAAATGCGTAATTTTTTTGTATATGATATTTTCATTGGAGTCCATGACTTAAAATTGTATTCATCATAGGTTGGTGTTTGAATTCCAAAAATTGTACTTTAGGATACTATATTCAACTTGTCTGATAATGCAGTCCATGACTCAAAATGAGTGTAATTTGTATTATAATGTTTGTTCGGGAGGGTTCTCATATTTTGAAAGGTGTGAACAGTCAAATAGCAAACCGATCTGCTGAATCTAGGAAAAAGGTAGGCAGATTGAGTAAATACAAGTTAAAAAACTGATGTTATAAGACATCAGTGGTCGAAAATCTCCCCATATAGATGCCGCCTGTTTAGATCTGTGTTGATAATCAATATCTTTAACAAACATTTCGCATCTCAGAACTCATTCTTAAATTAATGTAATGATGGTTCAGTAGGCTTTAAGGTCAGTAATGCGCGTATATGTATGCTCCTTTTTCCTCGTTTACTGTTCTTCTAAAATCTCTTCCAGTATACCTTTTTATAAGAATTTGTATTTATTGCTGCAGGCTGAAAGAAGGCGGAAGCTTGGATTGCCGGCCGAAGATCCTGCCGTTGCCAAACCTTCTCCCTCTGTTGTGGAAGAAAAGAAGGTTCGAATACAGACGAATGAATTAATTTTATGAGTTTTTTAACTTGTTTCTGACCATGTTTAGATTAACATATGCAGAGCAGTTTTTTGCCCATTAGGCCCACTACAAAGTTAGAGCAAATGAGGGAGTGTCTACGATCTATAAAGCAGAACCATAAGGTACAAATCTGTTCCTTAATTCTTTTGCTTCTTTTCATAAGCCTTCTACATCCTAAAACTGTCAAAAAGACATGATTGTTTTAGGTTCAGAGTTGATTATAAAACACTAGCAGAGAGAATGAGTACCATTAATTGGCTAAAATGAATCTTTCCTTTTCAGGTTTAAGGTTTACTTAAACCTCTCATGTAACAAGTTATATTGTAGCTCCGTTCTTTGTGATTGGGAATATAAGGATAAGATTATCCAATTTCTTTAAGCCTGATAGTAGGGCATTTGAATGTTACATGTTTTTTCTCTTTTTATGTTTTAGTCTAAATCCTGAAGGGCCAATATGTCAGTATACGCCTTTAACTTCTTTGATTGATTTATTTATTTACTATCAATAAATTTGATACTAGGATGATGACGCTAAAGCGAAAACGGCATTCAACACCCTTCTAACGTACGTGAGGAATGTTGCAACCAATCCTAATGAGGAGAAATTTCGTAAAGTTAGGCTCACCAATGCCACATTTCAGGTCGGTCTTCTTTCGAGTACATTGCTAAAACAAAATCACCTAATATACATGCTTGCCATCGATGCTTTCACTCTTAATTGGCTTGTTTGTGATATAAGTATATATGCTTTGGGTCTGTTCTTGAAGCTTTTAAAATTGCTACCATAAACATGTTGTAGTTTGTTCTGAAAAGCAACACATTTTGACCACTTTAGAAATGGATTTCTTTAGGATATAAAACCTTTGCAAAATATGTGCGAACACTTTATTGGTTATGACCCCGTGGTTGGCTCTTGCTAGATTCTTTTCTTGCACACTAGACTCGTTTTGTATTAAAATAGTCAAAAGCGCAAAAGCCAAAAAAGCATAAAAAACACCAGACCAGTCTTCAATATTTTTTTTTTGGGAGTGTTAGTCTTCAAATGTTGTATTCCTCCATTGCCTTGTAGGATTTATTATATTTTAGTACCTTTAGTATGATCACTTTTTCGTTAAGTACCAGAAACTATGATTTTTTTTTAGTTTAGTACAATTTCGTCAAGCTTGCCTACTTTTTGGATGGAATCCGTTAAAATAAGGGGTATTTTGGTCATTTATTATAATCATCAATTTGATTTTTGGGTACTAAAATGGACGGAATGGTACAAAAAGACTAGCGTTTCAATAGTTTAGGTACTAAATGGAAAAAGCCCTAGTTTGTGGGACTAAACGAAAAAGTGACCATACTTAAAGGTACTAAAGTATAATAAACCCTTGTCTTATACAGTTCTGAACATCCCTGTAATGTTCCCTAAGTTTTGATATTATCAGTATTTATTTTTGACAGGCCAGGGTTGGTTCCGTAAAAGGTGGCATTGAGTTTCTCGAGTTATGTGGGTTTGGAAAGATTGAAGGTGGTGAGTTCTTATTTCTTCCTAGAGAGAGTGTCGATAGGGAAGTGCTGAACTCCGCTGGCTCTGAGCTAACTAACGCAATAAACAATCCATACTTCGGGATTCTGTGATCCCTGCTCTTTGATAAAGTTTAAGGGAACGGTTAATAGGTTATTTATTTTCAACTTATAGTGGAACTCGAACTGATATCATGCTTTGACTGTTACATGAAGTGAAGCAATCTACTTGGTGTGAAAATATTGTCCATTTTTTTGTTAACTTATAATTAATGGGACCAGAATTTGTCATTTCTGTGTTTCTTTTGACCCTTGTTTGTTTCTATTCTTGGCCGTACCTAATGTGATATAAATATTTAACTTTCTGGCTTCCTTCTAAATTCACATTCGATGTTTTCCTTTTCAATTCTTTTTCATTGCTTGCTATAAAATTGGAAGATGGTCATTCATAAGAAGACTGTTTCCAAAGCTGAAATGGTGTCTTATCCCTCGTATTCTTCAATTTAAGGCTTCTATTGCGATATTTTTCAAAAGCCGGACATATTGATAGTTTCTAATATCCGATCTCTGTTGTTTTTCCTGTTTTGAACCGCTGAACCGGAAGCGGGACTTACATCACTTCAACAACCGGCCTGTCGGGTCTGAGCAATTGTAATACTATTAAATAATTTTGACTCTCAAATGGTCCAATTGGTTTTTTAAAAATTGGTTTGTAAGTTTAGGCCTAAATCTTCATTTTAAACTGCTTGAGAAACCTTTTTAAAAACCGGTAATTAGGTTGTAATCTTCATGAAAACAAACCACTCGAAATTCAAAAAGGACATCTGGGTGGTCCTATCTATTATAGTTTTTAAAAAAAGGACTTGTAAATTAGTTAATGGTCTATTTCTATCTTCTATCATCATTAGCCAAAAATATAAAGGTTGTCAATATCGTACGAAGCTTTGTTTTCTCCCATGCAACACAAACATGGAAAGGATACTGAAACTATGCATGACTTCTTGCCATTCTCATGATCTCATCCATGTGACTATTTTTCATGTCTAAATTGATTTTGCTTGGGTTATGTAGTTACAAGTTTGTGAAACAATTACTATTAGCCTATTAAGGTGACAATCGGAGATTAATTTAACGTGTAATATTGCCCTCTAGTACGTCGCAGTCACTTGATAAAAAAAGTATTAGAGTTTATAGACATAAAAACGACCTTAACATCTGCGAGTAATTTTTATCGTATAACAGTAGAGATATTTCAGTAAGCTAGTTATGATGACACCTTGTAGGTCACATGTGTTCGTAACTATGAGAAATTGCACCTTCTTTTGTAGTCCGTCAACCAAATTCTAAAAGAAAATTCCGATCATAGAACTACATAATTAAACGAGCTTGTTAAGAATAGATGACTGCGAAATTAGTTACTGTAAATAATAAAGTATTTATCATTCTATTATAATAAGCCAACCCAAGGGAATTGAGGCTGCTCAATTTTGCCTATTTTTTTCAAAAATACCCCTATATTGTTTTATTAATTACAATAATACCATCCTCATATAAAAAAATAAAAATAAAATAAAAACTAATAACACTATGTGTCCCTCTTTAACAACCAAACATTCTTTTAAGTCTTATACTATTTTTTTTGTATTATCCACGTATTTGTATCATAACTACACTTATTTTTTATATTTTAATTGCATTACGCGTCACACACGCAACGCGTGGGGCACGATTACTAGTATAAATAGAAACAAATGACATGAAATTAAGCTTGATCCAAGCAAACCTTGGTCTTTTTTAAGTTACTATAAAAGGCAAATAATACTAATATTAAACGACATATCAAATACCACCCGAAGATGAACTACATAAATAATTATTAATTAAAGAAAAATGGAAGCAAATGACATGAAAGCATTGATCTAAGCAACCCTTCGTCTTTTTCAGGTCACTACAAGTCAGATAATACTACTATTAAACAACATAATATCATAATACTACTAGATATTAACAACATAATAACCCCCAAATCCGCTTGCAGAGATGATCAACTACTTATATAATTAAAGAACTAGATAATACCGGTATATAGTACTAGTGAGCGTCCGCAGTTTGATAGCATGGAACACCTGGGGCAATCCCTGATCCCGACGTACCATTACAGATTTTGTTAAAAATCATTTTCCAAGACCCACACTCGAGCACCATAGACTTCCAATCATGGCCCCTCTTCACCAGTTTCACCATGTACGAAACCCTTATCTTAACAAGCATCCATCCTCTAATCTCGTCTTGAACCATTTCAGCAACAACATTCCTACTAATATTATTCAGAGACAAATGTAGCCGAGGATGTAACATTTTATGTTTCATTTCAGTAAGAAAACCCGAGCCCAGTTGAGTTTGTGCAATTAACTGACCATTAGTCCCGTAGAGCAAGGAGATGTTGAGTTTTTCGTACGAGATATCATAGAAAAAATTTAGGTTTCCGACACCTAATGTGATGTTCCAAGTGGAAGAATACGAGGGGTTGAGAAAGCTGGTGGAGGAGGCCGCAGTGATATATAGCATCGGGTTATCGTACGGATTTAGCAACATTCTTACTGCCCAGAGGAGGGCTACAAACAAGACCACAATGATAAGGAGTTTTATAAGGAAAAAGATCAATGAAAAAAGCCACTTTAGGCAGTCACAAATAGGTGATGAAGCCATGGTAAGGACTAAGGAGGATAAAAATGGTTGAAAAGAGGGATATATTTAGTATGAAATGTATTTAAGGTTTGTATTTCAGACCATTTTATTTGGAGAGAGTGAGTTGGTGGGAAATCTGTGGGATCATTTTGGAAATGTGAATGGTTTTAGATATATAAAAGATTTGCCTTGGATAGATTTTGTAAGCAAATGGTGCAATAATTTTAAATGGGGTTGTCCATTCAGCAAGCTGGCTATAATTTTTTTTTTTTGTGATGTCAGTGATGCTATTATGGGGAATTTGGTTGGGGGAAATGAAGTGTAAAATGAATGGTAAAGATTTAATGAAGAAATAAAAAGGAGTTAATGAAGAAATAAATTTTTATGAAGATATATAAGAGTACTATGAGAATGGTAAAATGAATTATGAAGAAATAAAAAGAAAGACAATGAAGGGGCTTTTGGATTTAAACCATAATATTAAGCCAAAGGAGTTGGATTTTGTTTCAGAATCTATCTTTACAATTTTTGAAGATTAACTTGAAAAAATTTATTGCTTTGAAACTGAAATCTGAAATAAAATACAGGTGGTTCTTATTATGAGAGTAATGGTAAATCTGGTGGAGGAGGAATCATTACAAATGGAAATGGAGATATGATTTTAGCCTTTTGTTTTGCAATATATGCTAATTGTGCTTTGGTATCATAAGTTTTTTTTATATGTAGCATGGTCTTGACTCTTGAAATTTCCTGTAGTTCAGATTGAGATAGATGCAAAATATAGATTATGGACTATAATACATATGAAAGAAAGAACTAAGAAGAGTACCATTAACTAGGGCACGAGGGGTTAATTATACTACTCTTACTTTAGAGTAAATAGATTAATAGATTACTAAAAAATGTTTATGGTGAATATATAATGGATAATAAAGGTTTCACAAAATTCAAGAAAAATTAAACTTCTATTAAGTGTTTGTGAAGATAGTAAAGAGGAAGCTTGACTGGTAGTTGGGTCCTTTTTGCTCATTTCATTAATTTTCACAGGGTAATGCATGCAGGGGAGAATTCATATTTTTTTTTTATCAGTATTTGAGTTAAAAAGATGAGGATTTTTTCCTTTCTAAGTATTTGTTTTGATTTGAAGGATTGGCTCGAGTGGGAATGTTTCCCTTTAGTTTTTAAGCATTTTAGTCATTGATAGGAATTCTTAGATAATTTCTCCTTTATTTGGCTGCTTTGGAGCCAAATATTTTAGATATGAATTCTTTTCTAGAGAGGTGTTTTATTTTGATTAGTGGCTTGCTATTGATGATTCTCAAAAGTTCTTATATTTCATGGGTACCGGACTAAATCTTCAATATTCTGGCCTTTTACTTGTCCATTGTTAAGAAATTATGACCAAAAAATAGAATAGACAAGTATGAATAGAGCAGTAGAATAAAGCATAGAATTCTTCACTCTATATAAGGCGGTGGGAATGGGATTATTGAGTTTTGTACCAAAAAATGACATAATGTCACTTGGCTTAAAAACACCATTTTTTTGGGGCAAAAAGTAAAACTATTTCAGATTATAAGTTGAGTGTTTGAAGAAGTCTTAGGCAAGTATTAAGTTTTAAAGTACGGTCATGAGAATTTTAAAGACACATTCTAACCTAGCAAATGGTTGGATGATTATGGCTTAGTAAGAAATTAGAGGCTACCTATCACAAGTAAACTTTGAATTGGAAACATAGATTAAGCTTTCAAAAGAAAAAAAGTGCAGAGGATGGACGAGTTTGGGGAAGGCAGCAAAATAAGCTGTTTTGATAATGTGTTGTGTAAATAGTAAGCCAAGATCTTTGTGTTGTGGGATTAACCTCCCTGGTTAAGGCCGTTATTTTTTTTATTTTTTTTGAAAGTAACGATTATATTAGACCGAGTGAATTCAAATAAGAGACCACAGCTGGTGAGGCCAAACTACGAAATTAAAAGAATTACATTAACTTTCGCTAGTTTAGCTAAATAGTGGGAAACACCGTTTGCTGATCTCGGACACCACATGAACTTCCAAGAAAAATTACCTTGAATTTCATTAATATCTTCAAGAATAGTTTGGATCTTCAAAGGCGCTGCAATGTCGAGATATGAAAAGGTTTTTGCTATCCGTTTCGAAAATTACCTTATCCCATTGCATCTATTTAGCATGAAAACATGCGATATGAAGAGTCGCAGCCTCTGCGATAAGAGGGGAGTTTGCTACAAAATCACCGCTCCATAGTCAACAACTTCGCCTAAATCATTACGAGCTATAAGCCCACCCGCAGCCTGATGATCAGGATTGTTGTAAGTTGCGTTAATATTAACTTTGATAAAACATTTTGAGGGCTTTTCCCGTAATTTCTTAGAAACATTTTGCAGGCCTACAACCCCTAATTTTTTCCCTTTGCCATAGCAATAGGTAATGAAATCTCTGTACATATTAATCGCCTTTGTGATTACTTGCTCGGCTTTAAGCTTTTCGCCGTTATTAGATTCTAACTACTAATATTGTTAAGTCTCAGTTTGGTGTATGTTTGAAGAATTTGTAATCAAGGCAGCAATTAATATAAGCTGTAGCTTTTGTTTAAAAGTATGGATAAATGACTTGTAAATCTCGATAAGGTCCCAATTTTGTGCAATGGAATGTCGGGGTTCCGTTCCTTTTTAATAAAAAAAATTATTTACTGTTAAAATTTAATTCGTACGTTCATCGTGTCCCTTTTTATAAAAGTACTTCAATCCGTGCATGGTGATGAAAAAGGGAATCTTAGTTACATGATGGTATTGGCATGCATGGCTAGTTGGCTACTCATAAGGTACATTTTTATTTTCTTTATCATGATGATAAGACGTTATATATATACTATAGAAGTAATTTGTTTAATCTTACTGTGTACTCTTTATAATATGGTTTAATTTCTTGAGTTTAATCTTACCCTTATAAATTTATGATAGACTTTGGTTACCAATTGTTACATTTCTCAATTAATTAAGACACTTTTAGTAGATCAAATAAATGCTTCAATTTCATGAAATACAGATATAATACGTATATTTGGCATTCACTATTTTCTTAGCTTGTTTTAGCTTTTTGCTGAAAGATGTTATTCGTGTTTGCTTTGTCATCTAATTAGTTTTAAACCAAAAAAACTAAAAAATAATTCAAAAGCCGAGAAAATAATAAGAATTTGAGATTTTTAGCTTATCCACACAAATATTGACGAAAAGTACAAGTTTTCTAAGTAATACAAATTGTTTCAAATTTACTGGTCACTTATGAATTAAAATATTTAAAAAAAATAGAAACTATTTATACGTCACTTTTAAGTAAAAAAAACCTGGTAAAACGAAACATTGGACTACAACTTTTTTGAAACAAGCTTTTTTCTTATTGTTTCTTTTAAAAAAGTTTTTCTAACTAAAAAAACCAATGCCAAAGCCCAAAAGTCACCCAATATAAAGAGTTTTTTTTTTTTTACTTTTGTACACCACACTGTTGACATTTTACGATTTTGTACACTATACTATCTGATTATTTAATTAGTACACCATACAATAATTTTTCGGTAATTTTATACATTTTCGTCCAATAAAATTAAAAATTACGTCCAAAAAGAATACGTAGTAAGAAAATACTTTATCATTTGATCTAAAGTCATGGACGGATTTGGAGGAGGAGCTGCCGTCGCACCCCAAAAATTTTCAATTTTTTTTTTATACATATAATTTTTAAAATTTAGAATTAAATATAGTTATAGCATGTAAGTTTAATAGTGTAGTGATACAGATGCACATTAACTAAGTATAGGTCACATGTTCAAGACTCTCATGTGCTCCAATTTTTTGCTTAATTATTTTTCAAAACGACCGACCCCAAGTGTTGAGTTCTAGTTTCGTCAATGGCTAAAGTCCAAGCTATAATTGAAAATTTAAACGAGTTTATACATAACTACTGTGTGGTATGGAATGAACATAATATATTTGAGATCACTAAACTATATGAATCAATTTATGCAACTGATATTACGAATATAAAAAATATGAGTGTAATATATGAAAATTGAATGGACGAAAATTATTTTACGGAAGTGTATAAAACCGTTAAAAACTGATAGTATAAAATAACAAAAAATTCATAGTGCAATAGGCAAGAGTGAAAAAAAAACCCAATATAAAGTAGTAATTTCATCGTTTATTTTAAAAATAAATAAATATACACCAAAAAAAAGAAAACATTAAATTTGAATCGGTGAACCGGAAGGGTGACAATACACAAATAAGAAATGATTGCGCTCAACCTGACACGCAAATTATAAATTATGACACAACACTTTGATGAAAGTATAGAAAACTAAACTAAAATAAACTAAACAATAGTAAAATTAATAATAATAATACTCCCTTCATATAGAAGAAAAGAAGAAGAAGATGATGGAGACGAAGAAGAAAAGGGTTCCAGAATGGCTAAACAGCTCCATGTGGGTTCCACCTTTAAGCCACGTGTCCACCTCCTATTCCCCCGAAACTTCCCCGACCCGAGAACCCGATTCCAAACCCGATCCAACACCACCTTCTTCTAAACCCCCGCTCAATCCAAATAATAATAATAATTCTAATTACAATAATTACGATTATTATAATTTTAGTTATAATAATGGGAGCAGCACTCCTCCACCATCTCCCTCTCCCTCTCCGTCGCGAGTCGAAGATATTTCCAGACAATCTCTCCTCTTGCAAGAGGTTTTTATCTATCTATCTATCTATCTATCTAATTATATTTCATTTGTAGTTGTTACTTATAAATTTTTATATGTTTGTATATTATGTATATGTGTTTTTAATTAGCAAATCGTAGCTAATAGCGTAGGAAGCGTAAGATTTTACTGACTAAGAAGCGGAAAAGCGAGCTTTTTAAGCTTTTAATGGAGTTATATATATATATATATATATGTGTGTGTGTGTGTGTGTGTATATGGATATACTCTATTCATCCAAATTTAATTGGAAGTTTGGTAATTTTGCAATGCAGAATCGGTACACTTAAAATGTCGGAACTCTGAATTTCAAAAGTTATATACATAGTTAAGAGGCTTAGTTATATAAATTACTTTTGAAAATCACTATTCCAACATTTAAGTTTGGTAATTTTGCAATGCAGAATTGGTACACTTAAATTGTCGGAACTGTGAATTTCAAAAGTTATATACGTAGTTAAAGATGCTGAATTATATGAATTACTTTAACGATTCCGACATTTTTAAGTTTACCGATTCTGCATTGTAAATTTACCAAACTTCCAATTAAATTGGGACCGAAAGAGTAGGTATATATAATTTCAATCTTTATAAATACTGAATATACGTACATTAGCAATTATTGTCTTTTTTAGTGGGATTTGATTTAAGTGCTAAGGTAGTATTTAAAATACTTATGAAGCAGAAAAGCGAAACGCCAGGTTTTAAGTAAACGGGCTGTGTTTTTTTAAGGACCGTGATAATTGTTTTAGTTGTTTTTAATCAAATAATCTGTAATTAATCTGAGATATTGAAATGTCTTAGTTTATACAGCTTATTTAGACCAAAAGAATCATAAAAGTTAAGATTTTTAGATGGGTCAACCAATTACAGTCAATGTTTTATGAAAAATAGGATAAATCTGAGTTTATAAACTGCAACCAAACAAGGTCTTACACATGCACTGCAAATTTGATATGTACTCTGAAATTTGAATATTCCGAAATTGGGGTGAGCAGCTCTTCGGTTTGTATATTGTCAATATATATGTGAGGGAGGAAAGATCATCCCCTTGAGTTATTGCTAAAAAAAAGTCTTTAAATAGTAGGTTTTGCTATTTTATTATGCTTGCTATTTTTTGATAAATTGGGGTGGGAACTGGCTAAGTTATTTTTTACTTCCTGTTATATAAAATCCAAATAAATCAATCAATTGAGAACTGGCTAATTGGGTTCAGATGATTTCTATTATAGATTATTTGAGTATTGATATGGTACGGAAAGTGAAATAAAGAAGGGTGACAAAGGGAAATGGAAAACCGAAACGGAAAAATTAAGCAATTGAAGCTTTATTATCGCCAAGCTTCCCTCTTTATATGTTATATGCATGAGAATATGTGTGCACTTTATTGTTTGTTGTGTCATGAAGTTTAACTTGGACGAGATCCCTAATACGTCGGTCATTTACAATCCTCTGAAATTGAGAAACTGAATTAGAAGTGGAGAACTAAGATTAGGTGCCAAATATGATACTGATGTAATTTTTGATGTTGCTGCTTTGAGCACCTAATAGAGGAGAGAGAGAAGCTATTACATAAATTTCAGTCTTTTTGAGTATTCAAACGTGCCACGGTTCCAGAAGTAAATATCTATTACGGAAAATTAAAGTTGGGGATATATTTAAAAGGAATAAAGCAACAGGTGAGAATTCCCTTTCCTCAAATTTAAAACGAATGAGCCTTAGCATGTCAGCCTTGTATAAATTACTTAAGGTTAACAATTATTACTCTTTAAAGTTGAGATTGTTCCTTTTTGGTGCATTTGAAAGGAAAAAGAGACAAGGTCACGCCCATAAGTTAGAAGTTTATCCGTTGAGCTCGTTTTTTTATGGAGGGTCTCCATCAAACTCATTTGAGCTAGCTTTAAGTTGTTGTGAGGTGATAAGTTCTTTTTTGTCAGAAGATACCTTTTTGGGTGTATGATATGGATTTTTTTAGTACAGATGAGCTTTAGTTGATAAGAAAATGACCGTTTTGCCTTTTTCATAAGGTTACAAATTTGCATCTAAGTTGGTTGTTATTATCTGTGAAAGTAAAAAATATGTAGAGACTTGAAGTAAGAGAATTGCAGAATTGGTTGGTACTAGATATTTTGTGATAATAATTTCTATAAAGCCTGTTTGTGTAAGTTGTGTCTTATTGGCTGCATGGACCGGTTCTAATCTCGTTTCACAATAAAAATAAAAATAAACGAGCCAAAAATTCCATTAGATCCTTACACAAATAGTGGAAATTAGGTGTTCCATCTCATTTGTGCTCGTGAAATTTATCCAAAAATGTTAACTATGTTATAGGTTCTAGGGGGTTAAATTGTTCTGTTCTGTTATTTTCCCCCTTTTAAAGTGAGCCTAAGAGTTGACAGACGCTAAACTTAAGTGGCAAGTACCCAAATTTCTAGGCATATGAACCTCTAGATGCCCTGCACTTGGTTTTAGTTCTCTGTTCTATTTAATTTCATTGCAAGTAATATCATTATAACTGAGAGCACACCCTAAAGGGTGGTGACTACTTCCATTTAAAATGATAATTACAATGATTGTACTCTTAATTACTAATTAGTACTATCTACTCTTAATTACTAATTAGTTTTATTTTATTTCTTTCAAGTGTAATTTGTTTTTAATTTCGACATTTTGGTCTGGCCTTTGTAACACTATGGCACTTTGTGGGGTTTTTCATCCTCATTTTATTATTAATAAAATGGGGGTACCCCACCAAATTATAAAATAAAAAAAATCTGTTTAATAGTTGTTTCGATTTTGTTTCCTCTAACTTAGCATATATCTTTGCTCTTATGGTGACAATTTATTGTTTCTCTGTAGTTGTCAAGGAAGGTCATAGATATAGGTGAAGTCCGGAAACTTGCATCCCAGGGTATACCAGATGGTGCTGGCATTCGATCTGCTGTGTGGAAGGTGAGGAGACAATTAGGGTTTTATTGTTATACCTCTTTACGTAGAAGAAGTGTATTTGTCTGAGATAATTGACATTTTACTCAGAACAGACTACTTGTGGTCTTATTTCATGGACCTTCTATTTACAAGCTATTATATCAATACAACTGCATGAAAATGCTGTTACTGACTGTAACTTGTAGTTGAAATTTCTTCCCGTTGTTTTCAGGCTAAAACCGGTCAATGCTTGTAGTAAAGTACCTAAAAATGCGTTTGGAAATTTAAACAAAATTTGTTATGAGATTCACTCTTTAATGCATAAGTTAGTTACTTGTTATGATCACCAATAATGTGATGATGATTGTCATGAAAGAACGTTATATACAGAACTCCAACATTGTATCCATCCAAGTAATATGAGAATATTGGAAACCCATAAGGAGAAGTTTAGGCTTGGACTTGTCACTGAGTTGAATTATAGTGTTAAAATAAACCTTTTTAATAATAAGGTATGAGGTACTATCTAGGTGTGGGAAAGATTTCCAAACTTGTGTTGGCATGGACCAAAAAAGCAGGTATGCTTTGGTCAAAAGACACACTTATTGGGTATTTTGGGAAGATTTCAAGCAGAGAAAAAAAGTAAGCGAGATGAAGAAAAAAAGAACAATAGCACTTGATTTATTCAGGGTGGAGCTCACTTGTTTTAATTTAAAAAAATGTTGTTGCACCAGCTCTTATTGGGGTATATACCGGTTGATCGTGGGATTTGGCCATCAGAACTGGCTAAGAAGAGGTCTCAATACAAGCATTTCAAGGATGAGCTTTTAATGAATCCTGTAAGTTCACTTCCTTCACTTCATTATTGAACCTGCTGAATTTTGAGGGCTAAGTATTTTCGATCCCAACCTGGAATTTAAAAAAAGGCTTATCTGAAGTCCTAGCTCAGTTACAAGAATGGGAAATCGTTATACTCGCATTTTCAAAGATATATTACATGGAACGCTTAAGAGGAATAATTCATACAGGGAAGATATTGTGTTAGGTCAACTTCCGAACTTTCAAAAATAGAGTAAACATCTGGTTTTTGTCTGAACTTTTCAAGGACTTCTTTTGTTAAGTTCATCTTAATAATGGAATCTTTGTATAATGTCAAGTATACCATACTATACACTCTGGTGAATTGACAAGTCAATGTCATTTTTGCTGCATACACATTATATTTATGTTAAAATCATTTTTGTCTTAATTGGTTGCTTGGTAAAGTGTGAGATCTGCCTTTTGTTGGTATCAGCCGATTGAAAAGAATTATTTCGGATTATATATTTCGTAGTAGAATACATAAGTTTATGTTTCCCCACGCTTTATTGACGAAGTTCTATAGTATAAATGTGAAAGCTAGTATTTCTTTGTGTTAATGGGTCTATTAAGTGTTACGAATACAAACTGTGAGGTCCTTCTCATTTCCATCGGGAAAATGGGTACAACTTCAAGAATTATGTTAGTATATAAAGAATGAGTTATTCCCTTACTGTCTTTGATTTTTTTTTTTCCTGCTAGTCCCTTCCACGTCTAACCTGACAGCTTTGCTTTGATATTTGTTTATGTTTTTGTTATACTTGAAAGATTCTGGACTAAATGTTGTTGTGCTGGTCAGTCAGAAATCACAAGGAGGCTGGAGAAGATAATTTCTGAAAATGATATATCAAAATGTGAAAGACGTGGTGTCTTATCAAGAGCAGAGATAACGCATGGAGAGCATCCTCTGAGTCTGGGGAAGACCAGCATCTGGAATCAGTTCTTCCAGGTATTTTAATAATATAAATCGAATGCATGATTACGATTTATTATTAGCGATGTCTGCACACACATTTGGTGCCTAGAAATTTTTGTTAATACCTGATAAATATCACCAAAGTTAATACACTTATATTTTGTATCTCAAATTATTGTTCTTTTTTTCTAAAACTTTTTACAGCCTAATGCTTTTGATGTTAAAATTTAAAAGTTTTAATGAACAACAGATATCGGGGTTTCCACTCTTTATGTAATAGCACCTATCACAAAATTGGATTTTGCACACTTACCTATCATTTTTAGTGTTTGATACACTAAACTCATGCTCTTATCATTACTTCTGTAGACTAATGTTTTGGTGATGATTAGATTATTGGTCAATTGCAACTCATCTACACTAATCTATATGTTAATGTCAACTGGAACACATTGAGCCATAAACACTAGGTTCAGTTCTAATTAAAAACATTGTAAGTACTATGTTGATGTACAATGTCTATAAGATGTGATAGGTTGACGTGCAAAGCAGTAAAACAAAAACAACGTCTTTGACATTTTAGAAGGATTCACCAATTGCATGAGTGGCTAAATACCGAAATGTTGCTAACTTTTGTAGGACTCAGAGATAATTGAACAGATCGATAGAGATGTTAAGCGTACTCACCCAGACATGAATTTTTTCTCAGGAGATTCACAATTTGCTAGATCCAATCAGGTAGGTTTTCTTACAAAATCTGTGTCCAAAATATTAGCCACTTTATCTGAGTTTTTTTCGTTACTTTTCAGGATGCGTTGAGGAACATATTAATTGTGTTTGCAAAGTTGAATCCAGGGATAAGATATGTGCAAGGAATGAATGAAATTCTGGCTCCTATATATTATGTGTTTAAAAATGATCCCATTGATGATTATACGGTAAGAAAATTCATTTGCATGTGTTATATTTATTTTCTCGATCTGATCTGCTACATAAACGACGAGATAGGTTTTATCATTTATGCCTTTTACGCATTATAGTCTGTTATTGTGGTGTTATTTCTAGGACGAAGTTAGTTACTAGTCACCCCTGAAACATTATTGTTTGCTTCAAGGGTTACTATATGCTATTACTCTTGGTTTTAAAATTTAGTGTGATGATCTGTTTCCTCCACATACTTGATATATCTGATAGTATGACAAATCCGATATATAACATTTAGATAACTCTTGGAATAAAAAGTGATTTCCCAGATAACAAATGATTTTGGATCTCTATTGTGTTATTAAAGTATGTAGAAAAGTCAAACATAGTGCCGTTTTCGCATCCCGTTAAACCAACTGGAGTAAATGTCGGGCAAACTAAAAATTTAAATTGCTAGTTTTTGGCACAATCTGCATCTGAGGGTAGGTGGGTTATGGTCCATTTTTGTTGCATATGGAAGGGTGGGTTGTTTTTTAACTGATATCCTAATATAATATTGTATTAAAGAGCATACGAGGCTGGATTTCTTTATTCTGAGCTGTGGAGGGATGAATTACTTTCCTTTTGCCAATTATCTTAGACAATTAACTTGTGAGTAAATGACGGGGGGTTTGAACTGCAGTATGAGCAGTCAGCACATTGGGTTAAGGAGAAGCTTGTCTTTCTTCGTAAGTGAAAAAATAATATAAGTGTAGATTTTTGGCCTTCACCATCTTTAAGGGGATGACTCCATGGAGACAAATGATATAGGTGGTGGTGATTTCTTAAGTTGAAAGTTTTAATAACGTTGGATAACTCTTGGAATGCACTTGCAGGGATGTCCATGGCTTAATCTTAGTTAGATTATTGTTCAGTGGCTGATGAAATGTGGCAATTTAGAGAGAGAAGACTGGGACGATGATAATTTCTAAAATTACGCCAATATTTGAAAATAACAAGGGGAAGATCTAGGGGGCTTCTAGGGTAGGGGCTTTATTGGATTGTTTGGTAATGAAAGTTAACTTTGCTGTTTGGACTTTGTCTCGTTTATTCAATGAACAAGCTCTGTCTCACATTTACATTCCGAACCTGAGCATTATGATAGGTGTTTTTTAATAGAAGATGTATTTAATTAGATGTTGCATCTTTCATTACATGCGCCCTTGTTGCTTAAAAGGAATATGATCTTTTGATTGTTCAATTTATTGAATTTTGTTCTTTACCGTAGTTAACAGAATACTTTTTTCTATCCGTAGCTTTCCATTATTGTGGGGCTTTTGATTTTCAAGTTTGCATACACAATCAACCTTTCCCAAGCTATTCATCTGTTTTTTTTCATTTGTTGAGGGAAAATGTTCATTGTATTTGTTTACTATGGAAGGATGCATCAAAATATTAAAAAAAAAACTGAATAAGTTAACTTTCCAACTTGAGTGCAAGATTTTTTTTAAATTTAATTTACACTACTCTTTATATATATATTTAAAAAATTGTTGTATACAATATCTCCTTAATATCCTTGTACAAGCTTCTTGGGAATCTGGTGCACTGAATAAATTGCTTGAGAATTCTGTACTGTTTTCTGTGAAGCTCAAATATGACAGCCGAAAAACATATTGCCAATATTGTTACTTGAATAAATTGCTTCAATAATATTCATGTCTATTTTTACCAGTAGCTTTGCATTCATAATTTTTTGGGTTTTCAAGTTGTGCAGACCAATGCTGAAGCAGACACATTCTTTTGCTTTGTGGAGTTGTTAAGTGGATTCCGAGATCTTTTCTGTCAGCAACTTGACAATAGTGTTGTTGGTATTCGTTCCATAATCTCCAAGTTGTCTATGCTTTTAAAGGAAAACGATGAAGAACTTTGGCGGCATCTGGAGATCACAACCAAAGTAAGACAATTATGTTAATATGCTGTGTCTGGCTTTTGGATGAAGTTTTTTTTTTCTTTTCATAGTGTCGTCTATGCTGCAGACTGAGTTGGAATTCTCACTTTATTATCTTAAATTTATTTTTTGTTTAGGCGATATGACTATGGCTGAAAGTGGTATTTGAATTCTTGGCAAGTTAGCCATTAGTTCAATAATGAATATAATCAAGATTGGAAAGGATATGCACACATTGGGGATAGTTCCAGTACTCGTATTTGTTTCTCGAGACTGTACACTGTAGTATTATTAAGATGACATTTGGTGATTAAAAAATTAATTAATTCAAAGCTTAACAATTTTGATCACGATTCTAACAAATTATGGGGGAGCAATTAGGAACTCTTTATATTTGGATTCTGTTTTCTGGCATGTACCATTGCATGCGGTGACTGATGGTGTGTCTTATATAATACCATCTCACTGTTTTCTTGGTGATCAAAAAATATTAACTCAAAGCTTAACAATTTTGATCGTTAACAAAATATGGTCGGCAATTAGGAACTCTTTGTATCTAGATTCTGTTTTCTGGCAGGTACCATTGCATGCTGTTACTGATGATGTGTATAATATAATACCGTCTCACTGTTTTCTGTGGAAATTGACAGGTCAATCCTCAGTTTTATGCATTCAGATGGATAACTCTTCTTTTGACTCAAGAGTTCAGTTTCGCTGACAGCCTTTTGATCTGGGATACACTTATAAGTGATCCAGAGGGTCCTCCGGTAAAATTCCTTCCTGCCTTAATTTTTGTAATAAACTTTATTTTGTCTACTCTGCTTATCTTCGGTTACTTACTCAATTTCTGTTGTTAATTATTGGTGGATTTGTGTTCTGAACTGTGGTTGAATCTTTTCTTCTTTATTGGTTACCAACGGTTTGATGCTAGTTATTATGATTTTCCGAGAATAGAGATAAGCATTACCATGCTATCTTAAACATTTATGATTATAATTAGAGAAGGGTAACCAAACCTAGTTTCAACTCTTACTTAAAATTAACTTATTAGGTTATGATGGTTTTCCTCACAGAAGTAGAATTGTTATACGACACTCTAGAAATTACATAAATATGTGAGTGCCTTACGATTGAGCCTCATAGGATTGCTTGCTATCTTTGTAACTGTAGGATCCTTCAGATTTTCATATCTAAGATTCAGCCTAAGAAAGTCGGCAAATTTACTTTTGAAGAATTTAGAGTAATTCGATAACTTGTGAAAATTAGAGTCAGAGCACTACCCTGCAAAGCATATTGGCCATGTATTCGAATTCCTTACACAAATAAAAAAGCATCTTCCAAGATCACATTAACATGTATAACATTCGATCGAAATTAATCGGCCGTCCCACTACTTTCATGTTCTGTTCTAAGAAGTATATTGGCTGGAGTATTCATCCTGGATGAATGTTGTCTGGATCTCCACCACGTGCCCAGACCTCGGATCTGATTGAGATAAACCCTTTTTGTCTGTCGTTTATAAAGAATGTTGGATTTAGATATATGTCGATCTAATATGATAGCAATCATGTATACCATTCACTTACTAAACCATGCATGTAATTTGACATACGATAGGTCCCCTACCAATTCATAACTAATGTAACACTCGGTCTTTATTGAGTTGACAGTAGAGTTACGTTTGTAGGAAGTACTGAATTCTAACTAATGTAACACTGGGTCTTTATTGAGTTGACAATAGAGTTACGTTTGTGGAAGTACTAAATTCTACCTACATTTTCCTTTCATGTTTTTTGTTTTTATCAGTTTCAATATGATTTCGGGAAAAATAAATCTTACTATGTCAGGTAAACACTAGGTATGCAACTTTAACACGTGTTTACCCTTTAGAAAAACCTTTAACACGTGTTATTAAATGAAGTATGATGGACATGGTTTATGAAAGACTAGGCTTGTAACTCGAGATTCTTTTTAGATTACGTGTTGATATTGCGAGTCTGGATCTTTGTAATTGAGGACATGTATGCTGTATCTTCCTTAGGACAACGACTTTCTGTCACTTTTAAATTGCTTGAGATGTTCTTGTGCTATATCTGCAATGGAGAAAATTGTTTCTATTCTATTTAAGTGTTCACTGCTCCAATTTTCTATTCTATTCTATTCAAGTGTTTTTGCCTGTAAGTTGTATTTATTTGCAGTGGGACTTAAATTGCGATTTGAGATCTGTCATAAGAATAACCAAAATTGGTTTTGGATCTATAGTGATTTCTAATTCTGAATGCAGGATACTCTTCTCCGGATATGCTGTGCGATGTTGATTTTAGTTCGCAAGCGTTTACTTGCAGGGGATTTCACTTCCAATCTCAAATTGCTCCAGCATTATCCCCAAACAAATATTGGTCATCTGCTCTATGTTGCAAACAAGCTGAGAGGACAATCGCTTCGCTAGTTTCCTTGATTCAGTTTTTTTTTGTCTTTTAATTAATCACATTTCATTGTTTTTCTTCCATTTGGTTTTGTTTCTTCATGTGGCCAACATTGCTTGTAAAATGTACCATTGTAAAATGTAAATTGCAAAAAAGTAGTAGCTGCAATTGAGGGCCGTGATTGGGTTGATTTAACTTCCTGTTTGCATTTTTTAGGTTTTTCCGATAATCAAGGATGTACAGAATGTTGCTCAGATAAATTAGGAAGTAATTGAATAGACGTGCAATATTTATGTTGCGTGTTGGCATCTTCTCTAATCTCTACCTCTTGTTTAAAACAAAGACGATGGAAGCGTTACTGACAAAACTACAATTTTACCCTCACAAAATTGATATGACGACGTCACATATACACAACTTTTGTATTTTGGTCATATTTTAGCTTTGGTGGAGATTTTAAGTGCTTGTCAAACTTAAAGAGTATATTATTGAGCACAAGGAGTTGTTTCTTTTTCAAATATATAGTCACATATTATCAAAGACAGTCACTAAAAACCGGCAATTGGTTATCTAGCAAGTGTCGACTCTGCATACATAGCATTTCTTTTTTCATTATTTCATAATATCAATTTAAACTCAGAAATCAGACACCAGAATTCAAGCATATGTGATTGATTTTGGTATGATCAAAAGCATTACCTATGGTTGACTTCATTCCATTGAGAGTCTTTGCAATATTCATAAGAAATGCAGAAAGGTAAATTAAGTCATTGTGATTTGTGGAAAACATATGTGATACAATGTTTTGAAGTTGTGGTTTATTGAGCAGCAAGTTGTTTCAAGTGCTCAATCACGCTTAAAAATAGGAATGGTCTGCAGGACATCCCAACAGAAAAGATATATACGAGAGAAACAAGCGAGAATGCAGGATGTTTAGCAAGTGATTCTGATATTCGTTGAACCAACAAATTTAAAATGCAGGATGTTGCATTGGAACATAAGCCAGGCACCCAAAACTTCTGCATTAATAATCAAGCGATATATTCATGAACCAACAAATTTCTTGATTAGATGCAGAGAAACTATTTTTGATTGGACGCATAACAACTAGATAGTCAGGTAAAGATAAACAAATAATATTCGAGCACGGTAGGGGAATTTATCATCTTTGTTAGTTATGAAGTTCTTGATTTTATCATCTGGAGAACATGAATAGCAGTATCACATTTTGGATTTTAAATTTAAGTTTTGGGACAAGATACATCAACGTCAGGAAACAAATTTTTTGTCCTAAGCCATAACTTATGCCAAATCTACTTCCTTAGCTTTTGTAGCCAAGTTTAAAATACGAGACCTTTATAATCTCACTAAATGTTGATTCAGGCATTCCACTATCCGTAACCTTTAACGGACGGGGCAATGCGCAAAACATACAATTAACCGAAACATATTACCAAAACATACAACAGCTAAAAGTTTTTTCACAAAACATACAAACATACAATTACACATATTTATTAGAGTTGTATGTTTTGGGAATAAAAGTTTTGGTTTGTAGTTTTTGATAATTAGACTTGAAAAGTTATATGTTTTTAGTAATTTTCCCTTAACACTTTAAAGCATGTTGTTCAAAATGATACTAATCACTTTAATAGCTTAGTGAAACTAACTTCAACCAGAGTGTCTTTAATATAAATCAAAGTACCATAAACTTGCAAAAACAAATGCAAATAAAGTAATACTAATCTGTAAATTCAATAAAAGATAAGGCTAACACCAACATAATTAGTTACATATCCTGATTTTAATCTGAACTTAAGGTCTGAAGAAACAACATCGAAAGATAATTAAGGAAATTAAGAAAGTCTTAACAGCACTAACATCAATTAAAGATAGATAAACAATTGTTTTCGTTCGTAAAAAGGCATAACCACTAATCGAATTGTAAATTGATGAGGAAAAGAACTAATTGTTATTATACAAACCATGCATTTATATAGGCTACAGAAAGATAATACTTAAAAGGAAACAAAATAAAAAGTCTAATCAAAAGTAGATGGATACATAAGGTAACTAAATCAAACCAACTATTTCCTATATAGAATATATGATTATTTCTAACACTCCTCCTCAAGTTGGAGAGTAAACATCACGAACTCCCAACTTGCGTACCATATAATAAAATGGATCCTTTCCTAATGCTTTCGTGAGAACGTCCGCCAATTGATTCGTTAAACTCACATATTTCGTGATAATTGATCCTTGTTGAATTTTATCTCTAATAAAGTGACAATCCATTTCGATATGTCTTGTTCTTTCATGAAAAACCGGATTTGCAGAAATATGTAATGCCGTCTTATTGTCACAATATAATAAAGCTGGTTGTGACTGTTTAACTCCTAAATCCTCAATAAGAAAATGTAACTAAGTTAATTCACAACATGCACCAGCCATAGCTCGGTACTCAGCTTCGGCTGAAGAAAGTGAAACCGTCTTTTGTCTTTTTGATCTCCATGAAACTAAAGAAGAGCCAAGAAAAACGCAATAACGTGTGGTAGACCTTCTAGTTATCGGACATCCTGCCCAATCAGAGTCACAATATGCCTGGAGCTTAAAATCGCTAAGTGATGAAAAGAAAAGACCTTTCCCTGGTGCACTTTTAAGATAACAGATAACGCGATACGCAGCGTCCATATGAGGCTTTCTAGGCTCATGCATAAATCTACTCAACACATGTACTGAATATGTTATATCTGGTCTAGATATGGTCAAATAACTAGTCTTCCAACCAACCTTCGATAACGTGAAGGGTCTTTGAGCAAGTCTCCTTTATCAGACAACTTGAGTCTAGTCTCCATAGGGTGATCAACGGGAGCTGCCCCAGACAATCCTACATCATCGATGATTTCCAAGGCATATTTTCGTTGTGAAATAAAAATACCATTTTTAGATCGTAAAACTTCTATCCCAAGAAAGTATTTCAAATCCCCAAGATCTTTTATTCGAAAAGAATTATGAAGAAACCTTTTAAGTGTAGATATAGTAGCAAGATCATTACCAGTTATAAGAATATCATCGACATATATTAAGAGAGCAGTAAAAGATTCTCCTTGCTTCCGAGTAAATAAGGAATAGTCTGCCTTGGACTGTGTATATCCTGCGGAGCGAATAGCAGTAGAAAATTTTGCAAACCATTGACGAGAAGCTTGCTTTAAGCCATAGAGAGATTTATGAAGGCGACACACAACATTCTCCCCCTGTCACCGAAGACCAGGAGGAGGATTCATATATATTTCCTCCTCTAAAT
The DNA here is from genome assembly GCA_963920805.1 of Primula vulgaris. Classification (NCBI taxonomy): domain Eukaryota; kingdom Viridiplantae; phylum Streptophyta; class Magnoliopsida; order Ericales; family Primulaceae; genus Primula; species Primula vulgaris. The sequence continues at coordinate 8,293,872 of OY987213.1, forward strand.
CACCGTGTAAAAACGCATTATTAACATCTAATTGGTGAATAGGCCACTGACTAGCTGCAGCTAAAGCTAACAAACATCGAATTGTAATTATTTTAGCAGTAGGAGAGAAAGTATCATGATAGTCAACACCTTCCATTTGTGTAAACCCTTTAGCCACTAATCTCGCTTTGTACCTCTCAATTTTACCATTCGAATGTCGTTTGATTTTATATACCCACCTACAATCAATTGGCCTTTTACCGGCGGGAAGTGGCGTGAGTGACCAAGTATTATTTTCCTCAAGTGCTTTTAGCTCTATATTCATAGCATTTTGCCACTCAGGTTTATTAATAGCTTCTGCATAACTTCGAGGCTCCATGATCAAGTTTAAAGGCAAACGATTTATGTAAAGGAAATAAACGATGATATGACATATAATTGGACATTGGATACCTTGTACCTTTGATGGAATCTGGAGACGGAGAAGACAAAATAGCCGAGGCTGACCGTGCGATTGGTCGCCAACTATAATCTTGGAGGTGAGCCGGTGGAATTGATGAACGTTGCGAGCGTCGAAGAGAGGGTTCAATTGATGTAGTGGTGTGTGGGTCTGGTGGATCGGACGTTGAATTATGATGAAAGTCGACATTTGGGCTCGTAACTGGCAGTGGTGAAGAGATTATAGGTAAAAGAGTTAAAGGGATAGTAACATGCTGATGGGAGGAGGAATTGGGCATACTATCAGAGGTATACAATGGAATGGTCATGCTGTGTGAAGAGGGTTGACTTGATTGTTGAACATGTTGATCAGGTGAGGGCGGGTTGATTTGCGCTGGTAGTTCAGTTTGCACTTGTTGCTGTGAGCTTAGTGGGCTTACATAGCCGAAAGGGTCTCTAAGCTGATTACTAGAATTAGTAGTGGTATTTTCTTGGTTCTGTTGATGGTCTAAGGAATATGGAAAATTGTCTTCATGGAAAATAACATCCCTACTTGTAAAAATTTTATGTGTCGTAAGATCATATAACTTATATGCCTTTTTACCAACCGGATATCCTAAGAAAACACACCAAATAGCACGAGGCGCAAATTTATGAGAAATATGAGCATTCTTATCATATGCCAAACACCCGAAAACACGAAGGTGGGAGAAAGATGGCGGTTTTGAATAAAGTCGTTCAAAAGGAGTTTTGTAAAGACAAAGTCGGTGTTGGTAATCGGTTAATCAAATGTGCAGCGGTTAAAATGCATTCTCCCCAAAAGTTTATAGGAAGATGAGCACTAAATAATAATGACCTAGCAACATTTAAAAGATGACGATGTTTTCGTTCTACAACCCCATTTTGTTGAGGGGTGTCAACGCAAGAAGTCTGAAAAAGAATTCCGTTATCATCGAAAAACCTTTGTAGAGAAAGAAACTCACCACCGTTATCACTACGAATGATTTTAACAGGTAATCCAAATTGGTTAGAAGCATAGGCAAAAAATTGTTTTAGCAAGGATTGTGTTTCATGTTTGTGTCGCATCAAAAAAACCCATGTAAAACGAGAGTAATCATCAACTATAGTGAGAAAGTAATGGGAACCATAAATAGATGGATGTCGATAAGAACCCCAAATATCACAATGAATAAGCTCAAAACATTTAATAGATAAAATAGTGCTTGCATTAAAAGGTAAACGAGTCTGCTTTGCTAATGGACAAATTTCGCAATGCTTATTTAAAACAAAAGGAATTTTAAGAAAATTCTTGCCAATAAAACTTAAACGGGAAGGAAAAACCTGCCCTAATCTGCGGTGCCAAAGTTCGGTAGTAGTTGTCGTAAGGTTGCATTGGTAAGGGGAAACTTTGGTTGATTTCGCTGCCAGCCCATCCAAGAAATATAGACCATCATGCTGTCTACCCAAACCAATCGTCCTCCTCGTAACCAGATCCTGTAAGACGCAGTAAGAAGGATAAAACGTTACTGAACAACCCAAATTACTCGTAATTTTGCTGACTGACATCAAGTCGACTTTGAATTTAGGTACACATAGAACATTATTCAAGCTGTAATTTGAATTTAAAAAGAGAGTGCCTATAGAATTAATTGGGGCCTTTTCCCCGTTTGGTAATAAAATTGGAGGCCGGGCCAAATATTTATCATACTGCACAAGTCCCTTTGGTGAGGATACTATATGATCTGTGGCACCACTATCAATTATCCAGCATCGGGAATGAGAATTATTAAAACCTGGGACACTAGCCACATTTGCTTGCGATGTATTTGCCTCATTGCCATTGTGCTTCAACATGTGTGCAATCTGTTGAAGTTGAAAATCAGAAAAGGAAGAAACATGGGGAGGTACTTCTCTGTCATCCACGACATTATTTGCTGCAGAATTGCGACCACTCCCATAGCGAGATCGACGCTCCTTATTCCTCGGATGATTGGGAGGAAACCCATGTATTTGATAACATGTCTCAATATAGTGACCTGGAACATTACAGTGTGTACAATGCGGTCTGCCAGAACGCATGTTTCCGCGATCGCGTTGGATAAAACGGTTAGATTGATCGCTTTTGAGCTTGAACTGATCATCGTAGCGCGAAGCATCTGCTCGAGCAGCTCGTTTTTCACTGTCGTTGCCTTGATCTCGATGTTTGGTATGGACTATCATAGCAGCTGCGACATCAGTGGATTGAATAGAGGTTTGAGACAATGCCCTTTGTCTTTCTTCTTGAGATATAGACGAGTAGGCTTGTTGCACAGATGGAAGCGGATTCATGAGCAAAACTTGTCCACGTACAGCACTATAAGAATCGTTTAAACCCATCAAAAATTGCATTAGTTTTTGTCGATCTTGTTGTACCCCACACTGACATGCCTCGTTATAAGATGAAAGTTCATCCCAAAATCCTTTAAGTTTTGTATAATATGCGGCGACCGACAATTGATCCTGTTGAAGATAAGCAATATCTCGCTGAATTTCATAAATACGGGGAGCATTACTTTGTGAAAAACACTCCCGAAGATCCTCCCATACTTCTCGAGCAGTTGCATAATAGACAACACTGTCTGCGATATCTGAAGCTAGTGAATTGACGATCCAAGAATGGATCATATCGTTGCAGCGTGACCACAATGCATAATCATCGGGACTATTGGTTTGAGACGGAGCTTTGATATTCCCGTTAACGAAACCAAGTTTATTCTTGGCGTTGAGTGATTTTGACATTGATCTCACCCACGAGGCGTAATTGTCTCCGGTAAGTATTTTCGTAACAAGAACGAGACTGCAGTATTCTTCCTTGAACTCCATCTTCAGACTGCCCAAGTAAGTGACTGTGATCTTGTCATTAACATGTCTCTTGAACCTAACAGTTGTCGAAACCTCGACTATATATTCCACCAGCCCTTTCTTCTGGTCTCTAACCATTTTCTCGGTCACATTCCCAACAACATTTTCCCTCTCGATAAGAAACTAGGGATGAACTATCAACTCCCTATGTTTGGCTTGAAACCTCGAGCCGAGAGTGGCCTGTTCTACACGAAGAGAGTCAAAAATCAGTGATACATTGAACTCATCATACCAAATATTATCGGCCATAAAACCAACTTTGGACAGTTTTACCATGAGGTTAAAAGTGGCAGGAAGGGGTGAGTGAGGCGGATGTGGCTTTCATGGTAGGAAAAGGGTATAAGTAGGAAGGCTTGATGAGAAAAAAAGAAATTAGAAAAGCGATCAATTGACACATTACCGTTAAATTTGGTTAAACGGAAGTTGTTCATGTGCAAAACATGTGCAATTTTCAGGGACAATATAGTCATGATGATCTCCGGTCTATCTTACAAATTCCATAAATCATTCACCAATTGACGAATATTGACTTTTTTCTGCTGCATGGTGAAACTTCTAAATGCAGACCCACTAACGTGAGCAAATTGCTTGCTTGGATTTTATAGATGAAAGTTGCCATGAAAAAAACATCTCTCGAGGAAATGTTGTTGTAGTAGATCCCGAGCTAAATTTCATTCATGATAACCTAAATGACAACAATTACACAAATGTAGGAGAGCTCTTATATGCTCCGCAGACAAATATATGCTCCGCACACTTCAAGGGAAGGGTTGTTAGTGAGGTGAGTGAGGCGGATGTGGCTTTCATGGTAGGAAAATGGTATAAGTAGGAAGGCCTGATGAGAAAAAAAGCAGTTAGAAAAGCGATCGACATGATTATAATAATGATACATGCGCATGAACATTCTTTTCCCACCATTGCAGTAACGAGAGTGATTTTTTTTAAGAAAGACAGGGTGTGAGAGTGGCTGAGTTGAGTTAAGACGTGAAAAAGGGGTTCAGGAAGAATGGAAGATGCAAAGTTTTCAGTGAATTGTACTTAACATATTGATGTAATGAAAACTGGACCAGGTGGATCAATTTATTAACTTTGAAACTTTTAAGAACCCAACCAAAATAAATAAATAATAGAACATGTCAATTATCAATATATAGAAATAGTAACTTTTTAAATGATGGCATGGGTGTGATAGGATACATAAATAGACTGACTCGATATTATGAGCAAGGTGTGTGCACAAAAAAATTGTATTCTATGATTTTGGTTTCGTATCTTATAAATATCATGACGAGTCTCAAAACTGAAAATTCTAAATGATTAAGCTGTTCTTACTTACTCAACTAATTTATTAGAAGAAATGTGTACATTCCGGTCAAAGTTATTACCGATCAGCACCTTCTTTTTAATCTTGTTTTGACTCGTCCTAGGCTTTGTGGGAGCTACTTCACACAATGTGGTCCATTTTCGTTATCAGTTGCGGAGTATGGAGTCGAGCGTGGAGTGGTGTAATTTAACAAAAAATATATGGGGTGCTAATCCACTATTTTAATACAGTTAGATGTAAAATATATCCCCGTAGTATTTTTAATAATATGGGGGTGTTGTAGCCTATGGTAGCCGTTTCCGCCCCTGTTCGCAATTACGTCTCATTTTAAGGGTATCGTTGAATAACGACTCAGTATATGACCATTTATTATCCCTTAAGTTTATTATCATTTACTCACTTTTTCTTTCATGCTTTTATGTTATCAGAAACAAGGACGTAAGAAGTTTATCAAAGTGATTTTTTAAATTAGTTTTAGATATCGATTATGTGAACTCAAAAGAGCAGAACAATATAATTCCTTTATATAGAACAACATAAGAAAAGTTTTTGAGTTAAGAAACTCACTTGGAAAACTTATCCAATATTCTCGATAATTTCATCCAAGACTTCCACCCCATCCCTATATTTCTATTAGTAATACTAATGGTCACCGGTTTTGTAAATGTGTCAGAAGTTATATAATTGGTCATTTTTTGAATAATGAGTTCCATAAATGTTAAAACTATAAGAATATATCGATCGACGTGTACTAATTATGAATGCAAACGAACTTAGCCCTCATCATTGAAGCTTTTTTAACACTTTACGTAATTGTTTAATTAGAAAATAATAATTTCACACTTGTTTAAAATTTGAGATTTCCCAAACCAAAACTATGGAGAAAAAAGAATATTCAGATCTAACAAGGGCCGTGAGTGGAGTTAACCTAGACATTATTTTGTTTCTAATAAGGGTATTCCCAATATTAGGACCTGATGTATAATTTTGTCTCTTTTATTAGTTTTTCTTTTGTCATGTATTTTTCATTATCGCGGATTTGATGTATTATTGTTTATACTCTGAGGGTTGGATTTTACATCCCCTCCCAGTATTGTATTTGCACGGTTATTTATATACAGATAGGAGTTCCATGCCTCAACCCCTTTCGAGGTTTAGAAAAAAAAAAAGAACAAGATAATCACTCTGAAAAAACAAGTGATAGTTTTTTAAACCTACACCATCTGCATTAGTGGATTAATTGTTGAATTTATAGCTGATAGTAATAAATTTCAGTTCTAGCTAGCTAACTATTTTACACGTTGTGTACTCACTAGTCAACATATTTCCAAATGAAACAGTCTGCAGCTCTGCGTAATTTTGGTGATGTTATTATTTTATTTTGGTTTCTTTATTTAATTTGAACCAGAAACCATATACTTAGCATTAGCTTATGCCTTGGTGAAAAAGACCACTGCCTTATAGGAGACTTTATTGCATGCACATGCATGTGAGGTCTCGGAATTATCCACAAGAAACAAATAGGAATTTTTGGTAAGATAATTAGGTTTGGTTAAGAGGTAAAGTCGGTAGCATAAACATAAATGTATTTAATAAAAATTATCGTATGGAGTAATATAAACAATTTATCTTAATTAAATACAATTTAATAAATTACGGAGATACGAGTAATTGCCCACATGTATTTGATAGATTGATCATTGATAAATTTCATAATTCCCCCTTTGACTTGGTAATAATTAAGGTTTCATTTCGCGTGAAAAAAACTAGCATCTTGTTAGAATGGCTAAATGCAACTTTTATCGAACCCAAAAGATCAGCTTAGAAGTTTCACCATGCACCAGAAAAAAGTCAATATTCGTCAATTGGTGAATGATTTATGGAATTTGTAAGATAGACCGGAGATCATCATGACTATATTGTCCCTGAAAATTGCACATGTTTTGCACATCAACAACTTCCGTTTAACCAAATTTAACGGCAATGTGTCAATTGATCAATTACGGTAACATTAGTATGTGAATTGTTTAATTTGTTAGTATGGTATGCGGACTACTAAGCACCAATATTTCTTATTGGTCTGTATGATTTAATGATAATATAATTTTTTTAGTAAAAGATTCTTGTTTATTGTTATTTAGTATTTTTATAATTGGATGAGATATGTCTGCCGAGCATGTCAGGGCTCTACTACCCTAGCTTGAAACATGCTCCAAAGAGAAAACCATAATCAAATAAGCTACTTATGGACATGTATTATTATCATAATTATCTCATTTGTGTAATTGTTGTCATTTAGCTTATCATGAATGAAATTTTTAATAACCGTATTTGGAAGCTAAATATTCGTCCATTAGATTGATATGAGGATCAAGATCCATACCGCGAATTCTATAATTGATACATTTTTGTTAAACAACGAGTAATGATATTCATACAACTCATGCACTTCATGTGATATAAATTTTATACTCTTGTTAAAAAAACACCGATACACCCATTCGAATTACTCTCACGTGAAGTGCACAAGTTGTTCACAATCTATGTTTTTAGCATTATTCAGAATTATATAATACTTTCGCACCATGTATTTTAATTTTCATGTTCACAAAGTATTAAGATCACCCTATCATACAGCGGTTTGACTTATTGCATGTCTACTAATCTAGTCAAGACGTACAAATAAGTTACACTACCCGGACCGTTATATCTTAATTTTACAAAGTGACTGTCTGTCTTCGACATACATACTTTTCATACTAATTTTATTTTATTTTGGCATAATTTTGTTCTACGAAGTATAAAATGGTTAGTTTCTTATTGCTTATGTATAATATGAATAAAATGGTTTCTTATTGCTTATGGTGGTCTACTAGAAAGATGGAACAGAGTTTCAACACAATGCAATACAATAGAGATACATATCAAAAAAATTGTATCAATAATGACATTACTATAATATAGGATCATGGCTTATACTCCATTTTTTAAATAGAACAAAGGATCATACAACTTATTTGGCATGTTTACAGAAGATTTTCAGTTTAATTGTTTCTCAATATCACCCCAGTGGTGAACGAAGAGGCCGCCGAGATAAAAGCCATCAGTTCTTACTTCCCATACACAGTCAATTGAGGTGGGAAATACGCTCTGAGTAGAGCAACGACTTTGCAGTGGGCCTACATTAAAAACTTCAAACTTGGCTCGCGCTTTCTGGGCATCCCAATACCAGTGACACTTGGCGAAAGTTGGGCCCTTAACGGCTGTTTTCATACTCAATGTCCACTTCTCACCACCGGCTATAGTATATATGCACACCGAAGTTGTCATCATAAGAAAAGCAATCAACTACCAGCAATCAAATCTTCGTATTAATGAATTAGCACCTGCACGTTAATTAAGATTTGGATGCTATTTTTTCTTTTTCTTTTTTGATTTAGATTTTTATATTAATTATGGGTGGGTTAGGGTCGGGACCCGACCCGTAAACACTCAAACCGTATACCGACCAGATTACTTTTGGAAGTGAAAAAAATCCCGACCGACCCGATAAAAGGCAGGACCCGACTTTTTCGGGACCCGAATTTTTGGGATCCCGTAGGGTCGGAATAGGTTTATCCCGAATCTTTCGACATATCTTTTTTATTTGACGACAAGGTCATTTTTTATTAACAATTTTCATTTGAGAATTATAAACATGTTATTAACACGAAACATAATCATAGTTTAAAAATAACACTCCTAATAAATACAAAAAGAAATTAAATGTAGTAGAAAAAATAGTGTGAAACTACAAATAATGGAGTACAATAAAAAAATTGATACGTTTTTTTTATCATATTCTTTTAATATTTAGTTTTATTCACAAAAACAACAATAATCATACTAAATGAGATAAATTATCAGTATAATTTTTATAATCGGAAAATAATTATCACTTATCTTTTTTAAGTAACAATAAAACTTTTTAATTTAAATATATTTTTTATTTTAATAGTTTCATATATTTAAAATTACAAATCTATATTATACTTATTTAATTATAACTAATATATGAAACAAAAAAGTTGTATCTGATATGTTAAAGTGATTACATTAATACCATGAGATATTATATCAGCATAAATGAATTCAATGTTGCATAACAGAACATTTGAAACGTCCAAAAAACTTAAGTCTAACATAATTCCATCAAAAAATTTAAAATTCCAATAAAATCACTATCAAACTTTTAACTCTAACAATAAACTCAAGTTTAGTCCACTTATTCAAAAGAAAAATAAACGCAATAAAAGCTCCACAATCTCGTAACAAATTTCCAGGATTCATGAGAAATAACTGTTTTGGTGCTAAAAATTTCGCTTTGATAAATATTTGGTGTAAAAAGCAGTTTAGGAGTGAATATTTACAAGATGTTAAATCACACGTTGATTCATACCATAAAAAAGAATTTCCAGGATTCATGAGAAAGAACTGTCTTGGAGCTAAAAATTTTGCTTTGATAAATATTTGGTGTAAAAAGCAGTTTAGGAGTGAATATTTACAAGATGTTAAATCACACGTTGATTCATACCATAAAAAAGAATTTCCAGGATTCATGAGAAAGAACTGTCTTGGAGCTAAAAATTTTGCTTTGATAAATATTTGGTGTAAAAAGCAGTTTAGGAGTGAATATTTACAAGATGTTAAATCACACGTTGATTCATACCATAAAAAGAATTTCCAGGATTCATGAGAAAGAACTGTCTTGGAGCTGCTTTGATAAATATTTGGTATAAAAAGCAGTCAGGAGTGAATATTTATAAGATGTTAAATCACACATTGATTCGTATCATAAAAAAGGATCAGAAAGTTATGTGTATTTATATAAATGAAAATAATCAAATGGGTTTGGTAGTATATTCAATGCACTCTTTTCTAAATAAACAATTTGACCAATTGCATCTTTTTAACATCACAAGAAAATAGGTGATATTTAGCCGGCATCCAAAATTTAATTATGTTTTTAATAGAGGTAGTATAGGTAGTTTTTGTATTAAATTTTGAAGTCTTAAAAAGTAACAATTTTCAAGAATAACACTTAAAAAGGAACGGATGGAGTATAAAATAAAAAAATAATTAGAAATTTGGACCGGGTCGGGACAAAACCCGACGTTTTCGGATCGAAAAATTTCGGGTCGGATCGGGATTTCGGGATTTTTTCCGGCCCTAATATTAATAATGGCTATTGTACATAATTGTTTGAGATTTGGTTTTATTTATTTATATTCTGGAGAGGAAGGAAAGATAACCTGGTTGATAGTTGATACACACTGAATGCATCCAGTAGCATAAAGTACAGAAAATAGTCCGAAGACGGGGAGGTATTTTACGAGTTAAATTTTATGGTGCTTCTTTTGTTTTGAACTAATTGCTGGTAGCTAACTTTAGTTTGTTAATTCAGATCAAAGTCCATTTGATTTAATATCAAGCTAATTAATGAGAGTTGTTTAAGAGCGAAGTTGTTTAAGCTGCTATTTTCCGCTCATGTCTTCATCATAGAAGAATGAATTGCATTAACCTGAAATATTTTCCAGATTCGTGTTGATTTATGTCTACAAGTTCATATGTAAGTTCTTTTATTAAGAAAACTTGTTTGGTGATAGGCATTGTTTCCAGAAAAATCTTGAAAAAAGACCTAAGAAAAAGTTGTTTAAGAGCGAGAGACAAATGCCAAGAGAGGGATTGGAACTCGGGAGGCGGTCAAGTGTCCAGTGAAAAGAGTGAGAATATTTGGATGAATTCCAAGAGGAAGAGAGGGAGAATGTAAGAGGCTGAATTTGGTATTCAGAAAGTGAAAAAACCAAACTTAATCGAATAACAATATGTGCTTCCTGATCCCTTGAAACGGTAAAAAAAAAAACCCTAAACATCTCATACCATTAATATTCATCACTAGGGTAGGAATCAAAGTTGTAAATATCTTTAAAAAATGTATAAAAGTCCAAACGATACAAGTAAATCTCCCATCACTCACTGCAACAGCTACATAGAGCAACAAAAACAGTACGTAAATAATGAAAAAACTAGAGAAAATTTACTCATCGATCGCCAAACTTATCCTTCCCACCAAAAGGTTTACGAGAACTGCTCAGCATAATTTCCCAAATGCTTTATCCACCCTCTGCAAATCCGCCATAACCTTAATTTCCCTCTTCGCCTTCTCCTCGTAATTATACATAGCCAAAGCCCTTTTATCCTCGGTACTATAAACTTGAATCTCTTTCCTAAGACGTACGGCGTTCATAGGTTGGTGCCTATTCCCACTCATCACATACCCAGAATCCTCAAACCTCGAAATCTGATCTGCCGATAGACCAACCTCTCCTCTACGTGGGATACGCTTCCCTTGCTGTACATATTGTGCCATTGCATCTCCTTCACCAGGCCTAAGGGCACCCCCGTAACTAATTTTGGGTCCATCGGCTTTAGGTAATGGTTGTGGGCCCACTATAGGCTCCTCAGCTAAAACCACTTTCTTTCTCATCCCTATGGCTTCTTTGAACTTTATTAGCTCCTCGTCTATATCCTCAATTGACCTTTTTTCGTTTCCACTATCGAGTATCTTGTCAGGAGCTAGGGTCTCGATACGTTTCTTTGATTTTGCAAGGTCTTTCGTCGATTTACTACTACGCCTTTTCTTGTTCTTACTACTACGACTTTTCTTGTTCTTACTCTTAGAGTTTCTACTCCTCTCTCTATCTTCTTCTGAGTCGTCGCTTTCACTCTCCGTATCAGATAAGTATATCTTAGCTGAAAGTTCTGCCCTTATAGACCATTTGCCTATATTTTAATATAACATTGGAAAACTGTATTTGAAATTTTATTTTCGAAAATTACATTTGTCTAGCACCGTTATTATTGAATTATATATTTAATGATTAATAATTGCAATTGACTTATGTTTATCTAAGCCCATCACTATTAAAACGGTATGTAATTAATGATTAATATTTTTCAATGTATAAGTGATACGAAATATTTGAAAAAATATGGAAATGTATAATGATTAACATTTAACACCATTAAATTTGTTGTCTTAATTATCATAATAAATGGCCTAAACCGGTAACAATATTTTTTTGAAAATAAACTCATCCAATATGAACAGTACGAATTTGTATTTGTAAAGTTAGAAGAAAATTTGTCAAGTATTTAAGCAATATTTAATTGTGTAAGTAGAGAATCACATTAACAATTAGGTGGAAAAACATTTATTGTAAAGCACAATTAAAATAAATTATGATTAAAAAATTACCTTATTTTATGAAGATACGGAGATATGGGGATATGCACGGCATGTCATTGAGATTGAGAGGGATATATTATTTGTAATAAATGCATGAATGTGAAATAATAATAAAAATTAATTATCTATACAATTGATATAGCTATGAAATAGCGAGTAAATAGCTATGACACTTGTGGACCCGATGAGATCTAGTTGAATTTATCTAAATCAATTTAAATATTTTGTTTTTCAAAATACTATGCAGAGAGAATAGCTACGGAATAGCTCGATAATTATATATTATTTTCAACACCCACCGACACTCGGTCAACTTATTTATTTTCGTAGTTAATCCGTCATAAATTTGTATTAAAATTTAACAAATCAAAATCCATCGGAAATCCGTAGCAACTCCATCGTTATATAGTGTGACAGAATTTCCGTAGCGAATTTCCGTCTCCGTTTAACTATTTTTTTGTAGTGCATTATGTACAACATGCTAATCCGATGTTAATAATGCAATTCACGGCTCTAAGTGAGCGTTGTTAATAGATGATCGATAACGCACAATGTAAGGCGTTAATCTAGCTAACAATAATCTCCAGTTCACGGCATGCGCCACTAATAGCTTACTTTTGTAGCCCAGATTTTGCACTATTAATCGGTTTTTTTTGCAGCGTGCTTTGTATATAATCTGTTGATTGTGTCCAACTGAAGACAACACTTGATCGGGCTGATCTTTGTGCACTTTTAATAGCCCTTTTTGTTGTAGTGTATATACTATTTACATATTGAAGGACTATGGCACTATCGTCCGTGACACTATGTACCTTAATTTATTAGTGAGGGGAACAAATCATACAAAATAAATTTAAATGGCAGCATTTGTTAAATGTACTCTAAAAGAAAATTGGAATTTCAGGTGGTCCACTCGGTCAATACAGAGTGCCAAACTTTATAATTGCAACTTTGGTTTTTCAATGTAGAACAAATATGGAAACAAGAAAACTTGACCAACCTAGTACTCATGTGATTAACTGTACTCAACATTATTTTTTACCTCTTAAAATTATTTTTCCCATTAGGTATGTCTTTCACATGCTCCTTTTGCAAAATTACATCCTAACATTTATGGTTTTTGGAAATTTCAACTTTATCACAATTTGTTTGTTATTCTTTTTGAGCAATGCAACTTTATGACATTTTGTAAACCATAGTATCTGCTTAAAATTATACCTCAAGTGCGAAGTATTCACCATGTTCACTGATCATGACTGTTGAAAACATAATTCATTTTTAATTGGGTGTTTGAGGTTTTCACTAGTGTATTTTTATCATGAAAGTTTGTATTTGTTGTAGTATTCACTAGCTAGTGTTTTTCTGTTTGTGAAAAAAAAGAAAAGAGAGAGGTATATTCACTACTGTTTTTATCATGAAAGTTTGTATTAGTTGTTGTATTCTTAGTGTTTTTCTGTTTGTGAGCAAAAAAGAGAGAGGTATTCATTACTGTTTTTTTTTATTTCATACCGAAAAGGCTAATATTTATTAATCTCCAAAATGTTCTGTATTGTTTCTAATTGGCTGTAAAAATAAAAAAGATGTCCGTGTTTGAAGTTGTTTTCAAATCCTATAATTAAAAATTAAAATATTGTTCTACATCTCGTCCTTCCTTTTCTGGTTATTTCGGACAAACATCGATCCTACAACATGATCACAGCCCTTTTGGTCTCTCAAGTATAAAAGAAATTTTACTCTTAGATTCAGTTTAATTATTTACAGTTATTAGGATATTTTAAAGGTCTGGATTAGTGCTTAATTTCTAATAAGTAAAACACTGTTGGGTTCAGCCCTAGGAAATTTTTATACCCCCATGTCAGGCTTTTTTTGCAGGGAAGACACTTAAGAGTTTATCTTTTGTGTGGAATACATGCCAGGGCCGTTTCTACAGTTTTGGGGGCCTTATGCCACCTTAAAAATGGGGTATTTTTTCTTCGTAAAAAAAAGGTATTTAAATAAAACTTATAAAATATGATTAATAAATGGTAAAATATTATGCATAAGTTGAGCACATTTAACAAAAAAATCAATGATACGAAGCAAATTTTTTACAAATTTTGCGTTTGACCTAAAATTATACTATAATTTTTTAAAAAGAAAAATAGGGATCAAATCTGTTATCTATTTAACAAACCAGGTTTTTTTTTCTGTTTTCTTTAATATAGGAGACCACATAAAATCTTATATAAAATTAAAGTGTTCATTATTGTACTAAATTTTATAATAAAAAAAAAAAAAAAAATTATCTCCGCAAAGACTCAAACACGGGTTGACTGGATTGTTTAGTAAATAAATCAACCACTCGGCCACAGATAACTATTGATTAGATAAATAAAATGAATTATATATATATATATATATATATATATATATAATATTTTGGCAAACGAGGGTCTTGAAAATATACGTTTTTTTTGGGCTCTAGGCTCGTGTCTCTTGGGCTTAGCCCAAAATCCGGCCCTGGTCGCGATTAAGACAATCTCCAAGTGATTCCCGGCTAATAATGCGGACCCAAGACTTGTAGGCGAATGCTACCAAAGTGGATTAGGGAAAACGGTAATAAGTTTTTTCTGTTTTTTTTAATAGTACATGAACGGTACTAAATACTTTTAAAAAACATACGACTAGCTAGCTTGTTTATTTACATTACATTTTGAAGTTGTCAAGTTAAATTATTAAATTTTTGTGCAGCTTGAACTTCAATCACTGCAAAAAAAAATTCATTTAGTATCATAAAACTTTTTGAGTTATGTTGGTAAAATGGTTGTGACTAAATTTTAACAACAATTTTGCAATTGTGTATCCATGCAACAAAAGTTTAATTAAGTGCATATACGCATTTTGATCCTCTAATTGATACCAATTGGGGAGAAAAAAATCAATTTCCAATATTATTACTTTTCTAAATTGTTACTTAATCATTTTGGTTAACATCCATCAGGAAACTACAAATATCTAATTAACCATTATATATCGATATCAAATGGGTAAAAGTTGATAAATATTGGTAGTAGTTGGTTACGTATAGTAAATTGAGTATCAAATAAGTAAAACATAATAGTATATATGCAGTATTAGTGTTTTTTTTCAATTAGAAAAGACAGCGGTAACAAATAAGAATAAACATTAGAATTAGATAGGGGTGGACTTTTGGTACGGATTTGTAACAACCGATCGATTTTCGAACCGAATTAAATAAATTGGTATCAAAAGTTCGGTATACCGACTTTTTGGTACGGTACAACCGAACCAAACTTTAAAAGTTGGTTCGGTTTCGGTATCCATTTCGTATGTTTGGTATAATACCGAACCGAACCGAACCGAACCGAACCAAACATTAAAATTATAAAATATATAGAAATTTACACATAGTTATAACTTACAAATAAATTGTCTTATACTTTAGTTTAATTTTCCTTACGACTTATTTTCATATTTACGAAGTTAAATACAATAATTTTGTTTTTCTCCATTTTCTTGTCTCATGTTTTAAAATAATTCTTATTTTATTAGTGTTTACAATTTTAATCAAGTTAAATGTAGCAAATATAAGAATAGATGTACACATTTTATTTTTATAAACTTTTTTACTATTTTATTGTTACCAACAATTGTATTTTAATAATAGTAATGTTTCGGTATAAAATAAAAAAACGAACCGTACCAGCCAAAAAAAATCGATTATAACCATTATCATTTTTATCCATTTGACATTTTTTATAAATTTTTTTTATCTACTCCATTATTTGTAATTTCATACTACTTTTTCTACTATTTAATTTCTTTTTGCATTTATTAGGAGTGTTATTTTTAAACTAAAATTATGTTTCATGTTAATAACATTTTTAGACTTCTCAAATAAAAATTATTAATAAAAAATGACCTTGTCATCAAATAAAAAAGATATGTCGGGAGATTCAGGATAAACCTATCCCGACCCTACGGAGTTCCGAAAAAGTTGGGTCCCGACTTTTATCGGATCGGATCGGGATACGAGTTGAGTGTTTACGGATCGGAACCCGCCACTAATTAATATAACAATGTAAATCAAAAAACGAAAAGAAAATATAGCGTCTGAATCTTAATTACCGTGCAGGTGCCAATTCATTAATACGAAGATTTAGTGGAAATTAAGATTTGACCACTTTTGGCTAACGCCTAAAGTACTCCCCCTAAATTCAAAGATTTTATACGTTTATAAATATCATAAATAGATATTAGATAAAACTAAGAATGGGACGATTAAAACAAAAGTATTTAAGGATTGGTCCGGCTATAAAATTTAATTAAGGATTGATTCATTATTTCTGAAACTAATTAAGGATTAGTTCATTTCCCCTAACTAACCAATAAAAATGTAAAAAATCAGAAAAAATAAAAAAATTCCAAAAAATAAAAATGCAAAAATGAAAAAATATGAAAAAAATTAAAAGAGGCAAAACCCCGAAAAAACACGACTTTTAAAAAAAAAAAAAAAAAAAAAAAATCCCAAAAAATTAACAAAAATCTAAAATCAACAAAAATCCAAAAACGAAAAAAAAAAACATTCTGAACCATTTTAAGTCATTTTGTTTCAGACTGTTTTTGGTTCAGATTGTTTTATAAATGACTTAAAATGGTTCAGACTGTTTTTAAAATGACTTAAAATGGTTCAGACTGTTTTTAAAAATGACTTAAAATGGTTCATACTGTTTTTAAAATGAGTTAAAATGATTCAGACTGTTTTTAAAATGACTTAAAATAGTTCAGACTGTTTTTGGTTCAGACTGTTTTATAAATGACTTTAAATAGTTCAGACTGTTTTTGGTTCAGACTATTTTTGGTTCAGACTGTTTTATAAATGACTTAAAATGGTTCAGACTGTTTTTAAAAATGACTTAAAATGGTTCAGACTGTTTTTAAAATGATTTAAAATGGTTCAGACTGTTTTTAAAATGACTTAAAATGGTTTAGACTGTTTTAAAAATGACTTAAAATGATTCAGACTGTTTTTTTTTTTTTGCTTTTTTTGCTTTTTGTTGATTTTAGATTTTTGTTGATTTTTTGGGATTTTTTTTTTTTGATATTTTGGTATTTTTTAAAAAAAATTCAAGTTTTTTCGGGGTTTTGCCTCTTTTAATTTTTTTTTTGGATTTTTTCATATTTTTTTTTTCATTTTTGCATTTTTATTTTCTGGAATTTTTTTATTTTTTCTGATTTTTTACATTTTTATCGGTTAGTTAGAGGAAATGGACCAATCCTTAATTAGTTTCAGTTTCATGGACTAATCCTTAATTAAGTTGTAGATAAGGTATCAATCCAAAATTTACCATTTCATAAATACGTTTTTCTAGTGAGAGAGAGTTCATCATCTTTCCAGAGCCAAGACGTTTTTTTTATGAATACGTTAGAAAAACCGATTCTTTCAGAAATACAAGTTCAGCATCACTGTAATCTTCTGAACAACATTAATGGTAAATAATAACAGTTTTAAATAGTATCATACGCAATTTTAATAAGCTTTCTGGGCACTTTTCCGCTGTTATAAAATTTACAAATATATCATCGACTGGTGCTTAATAGAAAATATCAATCAGTGATCACCCCAGTTGTGCATTTTGACGTAAGATTTTCCATCGTTTCCAAGATAAAAGTCGTCGATTCTTGCTTCCCAAAAGCACTCGTAGTGGCTAGACCACTGGATATTGCACGGAGCTGACAAGTCTTTATTAAAAACGTCAAAAACCGCTTGCTGAGAACCCCAGTACCAATGACAGAAGAAAAGGGTGCCACCGAAAAATTTGGCGTTGAAATCCCATGACCACTCCTGGCCGGTGGCTATATTTTTATAACCTAAATCGTCGTCCGCGGACTTGCAATGAACTATCAAAGGGTCCGGAACCTGGCTAATCATATGCATAGAAACTTCTTTATGGTTGACATTGTAACGACCCGGCCCCACGGACCGAACCGTCACGCCCGTATCAACAATATTGTCCGTTTTGGCACAACTTCCCAGGGAGGTCACTCATCCTGGTACTACTCCAAGCTAAGCACGTTTAACTATGGAGTTCCGTCCTCGCTGTTGTGCCGCACGGCCTTGTTGATAGGAAATGGATCTTTAAGTTCATATACCACACGAGTACTCTCATATCTGGGCGATGTGGGACTGACGCACAACACCGCACCACAGAATTTCCTTCCTGGAAATCTGGGTCGTCACAATCACCCTCCCTTTAGCCACGATGTCCTTGTTGGGCACGTCGTCCTTCAGGGGCTTACACACACGTGCTAGTTCCCACATTTCCGGCCAGATAGAGGCTCTGATACCATCTGTAACGACCCGGCCCTACGGACCGAACCGTCACGCCCGTATCAACAATATTGTCCGCTTTGGCACAACTTACCAGGGAGGTCACCCATCCTGGTACTACTCCAAGCTAAGCACGCTTAACTATGGAGTTCCGTCCTCGCTGTTGTGCCGCACGACTTTAAAAGGCCTTGTTGATAGGAAATGGATCTTTAAGCTCATATACCACACGAGTACTTTCATATCTGGGCAATGTGGGACTGACGCAAAACACCGCACCACAGAATTTCCTTCCTGGAAATCTGGGTCGTCACAGACATAATCGGCTGACACGGTAAGTTGGAAGGCTAACACGAGTACTACCCTAGTGAAGAGCTTGTTCATTTTGACTAAAGAAAAAAACTTTAATCAAAAGGTTTATGATATTGTGTAGGGGTGAATGGTTTGTTCCTTTCGCCGTTACTTTTATATAGAGTAAATTAAATATCATTTATAGTCATAATTAATCAATTGGATATTTGAATATAGTAATATACTAATTATGACGATAGAATTTGTGAATCATTCCATTGGAATATTCCTGAGTATATATATTAGGGAAAATTCCATATAAGTAACTCTTATCAACTTATATTACTTCTAAATATCTTAATAATTTCATATTATTCATATGTATCACTTTTTAATTATTTAGTTTATTTACTAAATGGTCATACAAACCAAAATATAATATACATATTTTATTTCTCTACAAACCCAAAAAAATAGTTTTAAATTACAACAAAATTTTATAAAACAAAAAAAAAATCACAAAAATTATAAAAAATCATAAAAAAATCATAAAAAATTATAAAAAATCACAAAAAATCAAAAAATAGCAGCTTAAACAACTCTTATCTTAAACAACTCTCATTAATTAGCTTGATATTAAATCAAATGGGCTTTGATCTGAATTAACAACTAAAGTTAGCTTCCAGTAATTACACGAAAATGTTCAAAACAAAAGAAGCACCATAAAATTTAACTCGTAAAATACCTCCCCATCTTGTTCGGACTATTTTCTGTACTTTATGCAACTGCATGCATTCAGTGTGTATCAACTATCAACCAGATTATCTTTCCTTCCTCTCCAGAATATAAATAAATAAAACCAAATCTCAAACAATTAGGTACAATAGCCATTATTAATATAACAATCTAAATCGAAAAACGAAAAGAAAAGATAACATCTGAATCTTAATTAACGTGCAGATGCTATTTCATTAATACGAAGATTTAGTGGAATTTAAAATTTGACCACTTTTGGCTAACGCCTACAGTTTTTTTTTTTGAAATGAAACTGAAGATATAAATAGATATTAGGGTAAATTTTGGATTGGTCCATGAAAACACAAGTATTTAAGGATTGGTCCATGAAACTGAAACTAATTAAGGATTGGTCCATTTGCTGACATCATTTGCTGACGTCATCAAAAACAATTAAAAAATAAATTAAATAAAAAACAGTCTGAAAAATAAACAGTCTGAAAAATAAATAGTCTGAAAAATAAACAAATAAAACAGTCTGAAAAATAAAAAGTCTGAAAAACAGTCTGAAAAATAAACAGTCTGAAAAATAAAAAATAAAAAATAAACAGTCTGAAAAATAAAAAATAAAACAATTAAATAAAAAACAGTCTGAAAAATAAATAAATTAAAAAACAGTCTGAAAAATAAATTAATTAAAAAACAGTCTGAAAAAAAAACAGTCTGAAAAATTAAAAAAAAACAGTCTGAAAAAAAAAAAAAAATCTGAAAAATTAAAAAAAAAACAGTCTGAAAAATTAAAAAAAAACAGTCTGCAGTCATAGAAAGCAGAAATAGTTTCCAGCAAGTATATATCTTTTGAAGATTTTTACAGCTAGTATATGGATTACTCCTTTTTTTAATTTAGATTTTTTTAATTTGTACTGAATATCCAGTACAGTTTGAACAAGCGCAACATCACCAGTTCACCACTATGATGTGTCCAAAGTAGCCTTCATAGCAATCAGCCAATCATGAACATCCCCAAATGAGAATCTATGAAAATAGTTTTTTTCCAACACAGTACATTATGATTCATGGAACGGAAACCTGCTCGATTTTTATGTTGTGTTAAACTTGTAGTTTTGAGGAGCAGTAGCAATATATATATATATATATATATATATATATATATATATTATGTGGGTATGTATGTATGTGGGTATGTATGTATAGAGAGAGAGATATTTGGGGGAGAAAATGTTTTCTCTATAAGTTTTTTTTTTTTTTTTTAGAGAGAGAATGATTAATTAGATAAATAGAATTGGGAGAGCTTTTATATTGGACCAATCCTTAATTAGTTTCATAAATAATGGACCAATGCTTAAATGAATTTTATAATTGGACCAATCCTTAAATAATTTTGTTTTCGTGGACCAATCCTTAATTTTCTCTAGATATTAATGTCATAAATAGAAACAGCAATAAATTCACTCTCTCTATATATAAACATGCAGCACCGAAGTAAAGTAAAACATTATACAACGCTTTTTATAAAACCAAAATGCCCAAACTCTTATTCAGCACACTAGTTGTTTTATCTTTTGGCTTAGCTGCATCCATTGATATTAACATACAATTCCAAAATGAATTAGGTCTAACCCCTGTGGTAGTTGATTGCTTTTCTTATGATGATAACTTCGGTGTGCATACTGTAGCCGATGGTGAGAAGTGGACATTGAGTATGAAAACAGCCGTTAAGGGCCCAACTTTCGCCAAGTGTCATTTCGCCAAGATAGACACAGTCATGTTGACCTTCCTAGCTGAAATCATGAAATAACTACTTGTATTCACTATGTGATTTGTTGCTCCAGAGTCCAAAATCCAAAAAACTTTATCATTATGTGAAAAACTCAACTGTGCAGAACACACAGAAAAAGGAGTACCTGTGTGTGAAGAAGCAGCATTATCATAAGTAGTCACATTCACAAGAGGTGTAGGCACTAAGAACTGTTGAGATGTTGTAGAAACAGTCCCTTCACCATAAGAACCCCCATACATAGATAAATTCTTCATATTGAGATTATGCATTTGTCATTGCAAAGTTTAAATCAAGTGATGATACTGAGATTGAGTCATTGGATCTTCATCACAGTCCTTTTGACCCAGATACCCATTTTCCCAGCTTTACCAGAATTTTCATCAAATTTTTCCAACATACTACTATTAACAAATGGATTTCCCACTTGATGAGCATGTGCCTGACTATGCAACCTATGTCATGGTGGGAAACCATGGAGTTTGAAGCATTTTTCTTTAGCATGATTATCCCAGCCATAGTAAGTGCATATTTGCTTCCCTTTCTAAGAAGAACTATGAAAACCCATCTTATTCTGAGGCCTATTAGGCATAGATCTATTCTAGAAACTCATCTCATTTGATGTTGATGGAGGTTTATAACTATTATACATAGCTACAACATCATTGTTTGAATTTCCAGAATTAATCATTGACATTTGCTTCTCCTCTGTAACAACCAGACTAAAAACTTTTCCTAGTGATGGTAGAGGATTAGTTAGTAGAATCTGGCCTCTTATACCAGCATATGAGTCATTTAAGCCCATAAGAAACTTCATTACTATAAACTGATCATTTGCTGCATCTACCCTTTTCATAAGCTCACAAGTACATGAGGCAACAAACCCACATATACACATTGGCACAGGACTAAATTGGTGCAGATTATTCCAATTTGTTTCTAAAATAGTAAAATACTCTATTACACTCTTGGAACCTTGCCGCAACAAGAACAAATCCATTTGTATCTCAAAAATTCTAGGTCCATTAGCCTGAGAAAATCTATCTTTAAGCACATTCCACATTTCACCAGCAGTTTGTAAATACAACACGCTAGCCCCAATTTCTTTAACAATTGAATTTAATAACCAGGATTGTATCATCAAATTACATCTTTGCCAAGAATTATAATAAGGATCAGTAATACCTGGTTCTGGTAAATTTCCAGTTAGGAACCCTAGCTTATTTTTAGCCCCAATTGCTAAATGAATTGACCTACTCCATGAGTGATAATTGTTCCCATCCAAAGATGGTGTTACCATTATCGAGCTTGGACTGTCACCAGGACTCAAATAATATGGACCGAGATGATTAATTTCTGGAATTGAATTATCACCATTAAAAATTGTTGAACCCATTTGTTGAAAACGAATAAACCCTAACAATCGCCAAATCGAACAGAAAGATACCAATTTATACCCCCAAAAAAAAACTGCGATTGAAAACTCAAATCACAAAAGATACTCTCTAATCTAGAAAGAGAGAACTGCGGAAACAATGAAAACTAAAAGCAATTAAGCTCTGATACCATGTAAAATATAGAGAAACAAAATATAGAGAGAGAAACCATATGAAAGGAAAATGATGAATTATTATATTTCTCTACTTTACAATTACAGTGAGCTCTTGTTTATATACACTGATAACTGCTTGTAACTAAGTTTAGGTATATTTACACAGATGGTCCATCTAGTTAACTACTAAGTACAAATTACTATCGTATATATACAAAGTAACAATGTATGTAATAACACAATATCTAAGATCATTGGTATTGGGATGCCCAGAAAACGCGAGCCAAGTTTGAAGTTTTTAATGTAGGCCCATTGCAAAGCCGTTGCTCTACTCAGAGCATATTTCCCACCTCAATTGACTGCGTATGGGAAGCAAGAACTGATGGCTTTTATCTCGGTGGCCTCTTCGTTCACCACTGGGGTGATATTGAGAAGCAACTAAACTGAAAATCTTCTTTAAATATGCCGAATAAGTTGTAGGATCCTTTGTTCTATTTATAAAATGGAGTATACATAAGCCGTGATCCTATTTTAGTAATGTCATTATTGATACAATTTTTTGATATGAATGTACCTATTGTATTGCATTGTGTTGGAACTTTGTTCCATCTTTCGGCCAGTAGACCACCTTCATAAGCAATAAGAACCATTTCATACTTGGTAGAACATTATTATGCAAAAAAAAAAAGTATGAAAAGCAAGTATGTCGAAGACAATCATTTTGTAAAAAAATAACTGTCCGGGTAGTGTAACTTATATATATATATATATATATATATATATACACACGTGTTTTGATGCTACAAGAGTATTGTCAATCATATTCAGATTTCTCACTAACCATCAATTTGTAATGTTAGATACTCGTGGTCACTATTCATCATTAATATTAATGTCTTTTTTGTCACTTCTATTCGGAGTGGGGTTCCCCTTTTTGTCTTTTTTGTCACTTCTATTTTTATTTTATTTTGGTGAAAGAGCTCTCTTTATTAATAGAATAAAAGATTCAGATAAGGTCATAACATGTAAGTAATAAGAAGTCGGATCCGATTAGGGAAAGAAAGACTATCAAAGTGACAAACAGAGAGCCTAAAGCAAGAAAATGAAGGAAAAAGAAGCAGACATAATTAAAGAAAATAAAGCTTCCGTTTATAATGTGATAATAAGCTCAAAAGCCTCGATTTTATCCTTATACCCGCTCTCCTTAGCTCTCCTCTACACCCAAATCATATGTGATCCAAAAGCTAACTTTTTTTGTCATTTCTAATTTACTACTTCTATTTGAATATAACTGTTACTATTCAAATCCATTGATTACTGTTGAACTTAGAGTTCAATAATGATTTTGATTATAACTTTGATTATGTCTTTAATGATTTTACGATTTCGATGATATAATGCTTGTCTTTTCCAAAAGAAGTAAATGAAAATTTCAGAACGCCAGAAAGATAGAACACAGAAAAACGAAGCCACAGGTTCAAGCGGAACCAGAATCGGAGCTATAACGAAGAAGTTACGGGCTTTTGAAGATTAACGAGAAAACAGAGAAAACTGAAGAACGACCGATCGTTTTTGTCCAATTTCTTCTAGTGAGTCCAGTATAAAAACGACCGATCGTTTTCAGAAAACGACCGATCGTTTTCTGTAAAACGACCGATCGACTGTAGAAAACGACCGATCGTTTTCTGCAGTTTTCGAAAACAGCTTCTCAGCTTTTTCTGAAAAATAGCTTAAAACACTGAATATAGCCTCAACCACTTCCAACGGTCATAACACAGAAAAACAGACCTTTTGGCATATATATACCACCCAATCTCTCTTTCAAATCCAACCTATCACAATACCAATTAACTTCCTTCAACCTCTCATTAAAAACCCTAATATCACCATTTTGGTGCATATATATTCGAGAAAGAGGAAAATCAAAAAGAAAGAGATTCAAGCTCGATCATCATCAAAAACTCACCAATTAGCTTTTTAAGAAACAATTAGAATAGTGAGTGTAGTTACATTTTTGTAACAAAATTTGTATCGAGTGTTTTATAAACTCAATTGTGAGCGAGTGAACGGGTAGAGGCTTTGTAAGCAAGTGAAGCTTAAAAGCTCTAGGTTTTTCATTCGGGTACTCATAAATTGAGGGGGAGTCGTAGAGTCATAGACGTGTTCTCTTGCACTTGTATCAAGAGTAGAAACCTCGGGTAGAGGGTGAGCCAATCGGTCGATTGAGCTCGATAGGGTTTGTAAAATCCGAAAGAAACATTTTAGTGAAATACTCGGTAGTACCGAGGAGAGGACGTAGGCGCATTTGCCGAACCTCTATAAATCACGGTGTCATTTTCTTCCCTTTCTTTTACTTTCCGCAACTTATTTTCTTGCTTATTTATTGCTTGCGTTTAGTTATTTTAGCAATTTATTAACTCTTGTTAAAACGCTTAAGATTAGAATTGCATAAGTTGGGTGGTTAGTTGCATAGAATTTTAATTAGGCGAAAATCGCCATAAACCTTATTCACCCCCCTCTAAGGTTTAGCCGCACACGGGCCAACAATTACGTTTTTGACTATGCGGCATACTGAACCACAACTGTAAACCACAACTTACACCATGAGGCACTAAAATAGTTCCCGCCTGCGATCGAACATTATGCGTAAATGTAAGTCCTTAAAAAGTTCAAGTACTAACAATGATGTCTAATATTGGTTTTTTTTACTTGCGTATTAATTTCCGTAACGATAGTAGCTACAGGGAACTAACTAAGATTCGACTCTTTCAAATTCTATATATAGCCGTACAATTTCGGTTCTGCCCGACTAATATGGCACAATTTCGGTTCTGCCCGACTAATATGGCACGCACCATACTTTTTTGGGTCTTTTATGGCACCGTACTTATGTTAGGGTCGATACAGGCGAATCAATGAAAGACAGAAATACTTGAACTCAAAACCGAGCACACACACGCTTTGATAACGGAGTTCACCCAAATTGGCTACGTCTTCGGGCCGCTACACGTGACACTTAATCTATATATATATAGAGGATTACAAACGTAATCTAGCTAAACACAAAGCTATGGTTCTCTCGCAAATAGAACTCTCTCTTTATAATATAGAGGTGTTTGTGTAGGTGTAATTAAAATACAAGATATTGGGGCATATAAATAGAACCCAACATGGGTCATATTACAATTCCAGGCGATGTGGGATAAAAAGAAGACATGGCCAAAACTCATTTGGCTCCACAACTCAACAACTTAATGCTACTGTATTCAGTTGTATCGACCCGATTATCTCCCCCTCCTCCCCAGAGATTTTAGAAAACAAAACCAAATTTTAAACAATTACAATAGTCAGTAGGCATTATTTTAACCGTCTGAATCATAATGTATAAGTGCTAATCATGTTGGGAAATATTTAATAGGAACATGTACTGGAAATTAAGATTTGATCACTTTTGGGCCTTTGGCTAACGCATGCGTACACTAGCTAGTACATCCCCCTTACATAGAATAATATATACTAATAAATTCAAAATAATCCATATCCTTATAATCGTGAATATCAATGTCATAATTAAGTGTATTGAAGATCAGATATTAATATGGATATAAACGGCAATAAATTTACTCTGTATATTAATATATGCATCACCGAAGTAAAATAGAACATTAAACAGTACTTTATAAAACCAAAATGGCCAAACTCTTATTTACCACACTATTTGTTGGAATACTGTTTGGCTTAGCTGCGTCCACTAACATCAAGATACATTTCATAAATCGTTTACCAGACCCTCTTTCAGTTGATTGCTGGTCGAGCGAAGACGGCTATGGTCCGCAAAATATAGCCATTGGTCAGGAATGGGCATTGAGTATGAAAACAGCCGATAAGGGAAGAACTTTCGCCAACTGTCATTGGTATTGGGACTCCCAGTCCCAGCGAGCCTTGTTTGAAGTTTTTAATACCGGCCCACTACAAAGTCGCTGTTTTTCTCCGGACTTATTTATAACCCTTGACTGCAAATGGGAAGCAAGACCCGATGGCTTCTTTCTCGGCAACGTATTCATTCATGGCTGGGGTACTAAGGAATTAAATTAAAATCTTCTTTAAACATTCCAAATAAGTTGTGTGATCCTTTAATCTATTAAAAAGAATGGAGTATGCATTAAGGTCTGCTATTGTGCATTATTAATTAAAAACATTTTTTCTGTGAGCAATACTATGCTTTTCATGTTATATTCAAGGATTTAGTTAAAGCATCCTGGAGCCTCAAGGGCTGTTGTGCTCAAATATATTATACTTCCAACTTAACTTGTGCACGCCTTTGTCACGAAACAATTGTTCAATCATCGATGTATCTGACCCAAATCGGTGCACAGCCTAGGATTTTATTTTTTTTGAACGAAAAACAAAGTCGGTCATCGTTATAACTAAACAAACTTTAGGCTTAACATATAATAAATAATTAAAGCATTTGGCTCAACCGGAACTGAGTATGACTGTTTCTGTTTGTAAGGAAAAAGGCAATGAATATTTACCTTATATATCGTTTCTGCGTATACCAATGTGCATGCAACGATTATGTAAAAGTTTCTCTAAATTGGATGAATTCTGGTTCATATTATCTTTTCTTTAAGTTCGTAATTAAAATTGTTAACATGTCTACACATGCCTGCTCATGTTTTGTATTTTAGAAAATTGATGTTATCTTAAGATTGACTTTACAAAGAGGTACTATAGCGAAGCACACACAATACAAGCTAGCAACTAATTCAGAAATATTTCCTGAACTGATTTTCTGGTGCAACTCTTAATATTTTCTTAATTTTTTAAGTTGTTTTAATGATGAAGCTCACTTGGTGGTGTGATCATCATCAGTTGTGGACTTCCGTTTTAAGGACGCCCAGTTGAGTTGTGGATCCAAATGAGTTTTGGCCATTTCTTCTTATTATCTCATATCGCCTGGAATTGTAATAAGACCCACTAAGGGTTCTATTTATATGCCACAATATCTTGTATTTTAATTACACATTTTCACAACACCTCTATATTATAAAGAGAGAGTTCTATTTGCGAGAGAATCATAGCTTGTAACTAGCCTAGATTACGATTGTAATCCTCTTAATAATATTAAGTGTCACGTATAGCGGTCCGGAGACGTAGCCAATTTGGGTGAACTCCGTTATCAAAGAGTGTGTGCTCGGTTTAGTATTTCTATCTTTTATTGATTCGCCTGTATCGACCCTAACAAGTGGTATCAGAGCTCGGAAGATCGATGACGAAAGAATACAGAACTGCACACGGGATCGAGAAGTTCGACGGGAAGGACTTCGCATTCTGGAGAATGCAAATAGAGGACTACCTCTATGGGAGGAAGATGCATCAGGCACTTCTCCTTGAGGAAAGGCCGACCACGACCACCGAGGAGGCGTGGAAACTCTTAGACCGACAAGTGTTGGGAGTGATCCGCCTAACACTATCTAGGAGTGTAGCACATAACGTCGCAAGAGAGACGACGACGATGGGGATGATGAAAATCTTCACCGACATGTATGAGAAACCATCCGCGAACAACAAGGTACATCTCATGCGTAAGTTGTTCAACCTACGCATGGCTGAGGGGACACCTGCCGCGAGTCACGTGAACAAGTTCATCGACACCGTAAATCAGTTGGATGCGGTGGAGATAACTTTTGAAGACGAAGTGAGAGCCCTTATACTGCTAGCCTCTTTACCGAACAGTTGGGAATTCATGCGAGCTGTTGTTAGCAACTCAATTGGAAAAGAGAAACTGACTTACAACGGCATCCGAGATCAAATACTCGCTGAGGAACTCAGGAGATTAGATATGGGTGAATGCTCAAATGATGGAGCAGCCTTGAACGTGGGTTCAAGAGACCGGGGTAAGGCCAGGGTATGGGACGTCAGAAGACAGCAAACTTCCAGGCTTGAAGTCTGTCAACCTCGATATGTGTGAAGGTTGCATCTTAGGGAAGCAGAAGAAAGTGAGCTTCCGGAAAGGTGGAAAAGCTCCCAAGGAGGAGAAGCTAGCACTGGTCCACTCAGACGTATGGGGACCATCTCCAGTAACCTCACTGGAAGGATCTCAGTACTATGTGACCTTCATCGATGATTCGATGAGGAAAACATGGGTCTACTTCTTGAAACACAAGTCTGAGGTGTTTAAGAAATTTCAAGAATGGAAAGCCATGGTCGAACTAGAGACCGGGAATAAACTCAAATGCTTGAGGTCCGATAATGGCGGAGAGTACATTGATGCGAAGTTCGTAGAGTTCTGTGCTCAAAGAGGCATTCGAATGGAGAAGACCATCCGAAGAACGCCACAGCAGAATGGCGTGGCCGAGCGAATGAACCGAACAATCAATGAGTGTGCTAGGAGTATGAGACTGCAAAGTGGGTTGCCCAAAGCCTTGTGGGCACATCCAGTAAGCACGGCGGTTTATCTCATTAACCGCGGACCCTCAGTGTCCCTAGAAAGGAGGATTACCGTATGGATAGGAAAGCCTATCTCGTATGAACACTTGCGAGTGTTCGGTTGTCTGTCATATATCCATGTCGACATAAATGAACGTACCAAGCTTGACTCGAAATCCAAAGTGTGTTACTTTGTGGGGTACGGTGGAGCTGAGTTTGGATATCGCTTTTGGGATGTTCAAGCAAAGAGGATCATTCGCCGTAAGGATGTCATCTTCAACGAAAGCATTTTGTACAAAGATCGACAAAATGTGGAAGAACAAGCGCTCCTGTCTGAGGAAAGTGGTATGGTCGACATGAATGCGTTTCCAAGAATGTTGGAAGATAATGACGAAGATGAGCCAGTGGTGCTCGACAACCGACCAGCAGATGCTGAAGAGGACGAGGAGCTGTCTCAAACTCCTCGACCTGAATTGGGCCGAGGTCATCGCGAAAGGAGACCTCTTGCCCGATACTCTCCTTCCCTGCATTACATACTGCTCAGTGATGCAGGAGAGCCCGAAAGTAGAGAAGAAGCTCTGGAGCTGAAAGACTCGAGCAAGTGGGAGCTCGCGATGAAGGATGAGATGAAGTCACTCGAGAAGAATGTGACTTGGCAGTTAGCCGAACTGCCCAAGGGGAAGAGGACACTGAGCAATAAATGGATGTTCCGACTGAAGGAGGAACAAGACGGCACGAAACGGTATAAGACACGCTTAGTAGTCAAAGGGTTCCAGCAAAAGGCAGGAATTGACTACACCGAGATCTTTTCACCAGTCGTAAAGTTGACGACTATTCGGCTATTGTTGAGCATTGTTGTAAATGCGAGTCTTCATCTTGAGCAGTTAGATGTGAAAACTGCCTTTCTCCATGGAGATCTTGATGAAGAAATTTACATGCTCCAACCTGAAGGGTTTGTCGAAAAGGGAAAAGAGAAACTGGTCTGCAAACTGAGGAAGAGCTTGTATGGGCTAAAACAAGCACCACGGCAGTGGTATAAGAAGTTTGACAGTTTCATGGCGGATACCGGGTTCAAAAGAAGTGATAGTGATCACTGCTGTTTCGTGAAGAGATTTGAGAACTCTTCGTATGTCATACTACTGTTGTACGTAGATGACATGTTGCTCGCCGGGTCGAGCCTTGTTGAGATTAACAAGGTAAAGCAACAGCTGGCGAAACAGTTCGAGATGAAAGATTTGGGTGCCGCAAATCAGATCCTCGGTATGAGGATTTCTCGAGGAATGGATGGATCCCTGTTTCTGTCGCAAGCCGAGTATGTGAAGAAAGTATTGGCACGATTTAACATGAGTGAGGCCAAGGCTGTAGGCTCACCGCTAGCCGCACACTTTAGCTTGTCGAAGGAACAATCACCCTCGGACGAGGAAGGAAAGGATCGTATGTCGAACATACCCTACGCTTCAGCAATTGGTAGCCTGATGTACGTTATGGTGTGTACAAGACCGGACATTGCCCATGCAGTGGGAGTTGTCAGTCGTTACATGAGTAACCCGGGCAAGCACCATTGGGAAGCTGTGAAGTGGATATTGAGATATCTCTCGGGTACCGTGAGTCTGGCATTATGTTTCCGAAAGACCTCGGAAGGCCTGCACGGCTATGTGGATGCTGACATGGCCGGTGATCTGGACAGTCGAAAGAGCATAACGGGATGTGTTTGTACCTACGGTGGTACTGCTGTGAGTTGGACATCGAAGCTGCAAAACATCGTTGCACTGTCGACCACATAGGCTGAGTACGTCGCGGTGACGGAAGCAAGCAAAGAGATGATTTGGTTGCAAGGTTTCTTAAAGGAGCTCGGTCAGAAAACCGACAAGGAAGTTCTGCACTGTGATAGTCAAAGTGCAGTTCAGCTAGCTAAGAACCCTGTATTCCATTCACGCACCAAGCACATACAGATTCGTTACCATTTTATCCGGGAAGTTCTGGAAGATGGAATCTTCGCGCTAGAAAAGATTGAGGGCGCTAAGAACCCCGCCGATATGCTAACGAAGACTGTTACAATCGACAAACTGAGGCTGTGTGCAACCTCAGTAGGATTCCGAGCTTGAGACTCAGGGTCGCCACTACACTGGAAGAGTATCAATTACTATACAAGGATACCGATGGGAGCATTCTGCTCGGTGGAGCACAGTGAGTTCGGTGGTCGGGGATAATTGGAGTTCTTTTGAAGCACTCGACATTTGACTACAAGTGGAAGATTGTTGAGTTGTGGAGACAAATGAGTTTTGGCCATGTCTTCTTATTATCCCACATCGTCTGGAATTGTAATAAGACCCACTAAGGGTTCTATTTATATGCCCCAATATCTTGTATTCTAATTACACATTTACACAACACCTCTATATTATAAAGAGAGAGTTCTATTTACGAGAGAACCATAGCTTGTAACTAGGCTAGATTACGATTGTAATCCTCTTAATAATATTAAGTGTCACGTATAGCGGCCCGGAGACGTAGCCAATTTGGGTGAACTCCGTTATCAAAGAGTGTGTGCTCGGTTTAGTATTTCTGTTTTTCATTGATTCGCCTGTATCGACCATAACACGCCCATATTGATATTTAACCAATCTAAAACTTACTTTATGTGTGCATATATATTTTTGTTCATAAGTGGTGACTAGAAGGCTAAAATCGACAAATTTTGGATGAAGTGCATGGTACTGGTATCACATTTCTCTAAATATGCTTCGGGGAAGAAACCCTTTCTGTACCCATCCAGTTTTTTCTCTGTGTTCGATGTTGGACGAGAATAAACCGGAAGAACAAAACCTGAGAAAGACTACGGTCTTTCAGATTGAACAAGAAAGAGCTCACCCAATTTACACAAGCAGCTACTGATATTTAATTTTTTGGAAAACAAGACAATTTAATCATGGAAACCATTCTCTGTGAATGAATCCATACTCAGATGTCCAAATAGTCGAAACTGATGTATATGCTAGGTTTAGATAAACAATACCACATGATAACTCGACCCAAACCAAATTATAGAGTCATAAACATTATTTCACAATATAGCTTTATTCAGAAGCTGCTAGTATGAGGTAACACACCACTAGAAAATAGAGGATTTACCTACGCTCATTACCGTAGGTAAGTGGTCGTTCTTTAAGTTGGCTACGGGAAATTAATTAAACAAATCCGTCAGCATATTTTTATTGCTTATATTTATCTTAATGATGGGGAAAACCCATATTTTTATTGATTTATATAATGATAATTAAAATGTGGATGAAAAACCACACAATCAAAAGTGTCAAAAAATTTCCCAAACGGGAGAAAACAGGTGAACGAAAAAAATTACATGAGGGCGTGGGCGTAGCCTTGAACTTAATAACAAGATTAAAAACTTCATGGACTTGATTCTAATTCTTCGGAACATTGAGGGGGGTTCTTCCTAAATAGTCACAATATTTGGACCAAGAGACTGCCACGTTTCCCACCGTTTCATTACCATCTTTTCTCCATGTCGCTTATATTTAGCTATGCGCTAACTACGGCTTAACTACGATAATTTCTAGTCAATATTTAGCGTAAACAAACCATTAGCTACAACAAAATCGTATTAAAATAAGAAATTTAATTTAATTATTAAAAATATTAATTTTTAGGAAATAAATTAATTTAATTTCTAAAATATCACCATATAATTTTTTTGCTATTGGATAGATTCGTCATTGTATCGTCGTTAATTTATTTATTTTAATTGAAAAAAAAACATGACAACAAATTAGTTTTCATCACTAATTGATTGTTGTAGATAATCAAATTTACCAAAAAATTTGTAGTAAACTCCCGAAACCAGTTAGACTTTACAAATGTGTTCTAATAAGCCTCATTCACAGCTTCCGATCGTTCCAACTTCCACTCCCACCGTATTTCATGAAATACCCGCATCACAATGCGAAACATACAAACTCATTACGATTTTCTGAGTAATCTTATTTCATAATAAAAAGAAGAAGATTTTTTTTTTATCCCTCATTTGAAGTTAAAATGTACGAAACTTCACAGATGACAATGTTCAAACTCTGTCGGTGAGCGTGGTATAGTCAAGTACCGACCACATGACTACCAACCAGCTTGCTCTAATTGAGCATATTTAGCTCTAAATTAAGTATGAATTGGTGTTTTATTCCAAACAAGATGTTTTTCCATGAGTCGTCTATATCTTTTCACCGATTATTAATATAATTTTTATTTTTTACTATGCTATCAACATTTTACTAATATACTCCCCGAGTGGTATTGATTTTAATGAAATAAATTAAAAATAAATGAGACTTATAAATAGATACATATCAATCAAATTAATTACAAAAAATCTTGTACTTATTTACAATTAGATACATAAACTTATTTACAATTAAGTAAATATGTCATACAAAATAATAAAATATACAAAATATATATAAAATAAATAAATCCAAAAAATTAGAAGAAGAAAAAAAAACTATACATAGTATCAAACAAAATTAAACATGATTGGACATGATTAGATATGATTAAATATAATTAAATAGGATTAGACATGATCAAACAAGATTAGACATGCATGATTGAACATGACCACACATATTTTTTGTATAAAAAATATATTTTTTAAAATTTTGATTTTTAATTTTTTTAATAACATATGTACATATTTGTAAATAAGTTCATAAAATATGTACATTTTTATAAAACAGTCATGAATCTCAAAACAAATGTAAGAGGTTGGATTTTTATACTACACTTTTTTCTGAAAAAACGCACAAACCGTAGAAAAAATCTACGGTTTGCAGTGATTTTGTGCAAACCGTGGAAAAAATCTACGGTTTACAGTGATTCACTGCAAACCGTAGATTTAATCTATGGTTTATAGTGGATTGTTGCAGACCGTAGATTTAATCTACGGTTTACAGTCAATCTGTAAACCGTAGATTAAATCTACGGTCTGGATCAATTCTGCATAAATTACACAGTCAGTCCCTATTTTTCAGAAATTACACAGCCAGTCCCTCCGTCAAAAATTATACAACAAGTCCCTGAAAAACAGAAACTTACGTTTTTTTAAATAAAAAAACATTTTTTATACTATACACACTCTCTCTCTCTTTCTCTCAAAACCCCAAATTTTTCATCAAAAATAACCTAAATCAATCAACCACAATAACTATCAACTTTCTTAACAATAAACCTCAAATCAGCAATCAAATTTATCCCTAATTCAAGGTATATGTTTTATTCTCTAATTTATTATTTATTTTCAATTTGTAAAATAGGAAAAAATATATAAAATATGCAAATTGATTATTCATTTAGCTATATATAATTGTTTGTTACTTGTTTATATTAATTATAGAAATTATAATAATTGTTGATATTTGTCCCATTTTTGCATTATTTTTTTTTTTTTGTAATTTCATTTTGTAAAATAGGAAAAAATATATAAAATATGCAAATACATAATTCACTTAGCTATATATAATTGTTTGTTGTTTGTTGATATTAATTATAGAAATTATAATAATTGTTGATATTTGTCCCATTTAATAAAAAAATTAGGGTTTTTATTCAAATTTGTTTATTTAGATATTTATTACTAATGGTTTGGTTATGATGTTACATGTTTATGATGGTTATTTGTTTTGATTGAGAAAAATAAAAATTGTTACGCTTTATTAATATTTACCCGTTTTGAAAATTAGGGGTTTTTATAAAATTATGTTTTTAATTAGTTTGTTTGCCCAAATCACCAATAAAAATTGGGGTTGTTGATATTTGTCCCGTTTTATAAAAAAATTGAGTTATCATTGTTTGGTTATCATTAAATGTGTTTGGTTATGATTAAAAAATTGAGTTATCATTGTTTGGTTACGATTAAAAAATTGAGTTATCATTGTTTGGTTATAATTGAGTTATCATTGTTTGGTTATTATTAATTGGTTATCATTGAGTTATCATTGTTTGGTTATCATTAATTGGTTATCATTGTTTAATTAGATAATTAAAATAATTGTTTGGTTATCATTAAATTAAATGTGTATGTTTCTTATGTTATTTTTATTGTTAAAAATGAAAATGTTTGGGTAGAGGTGAATAGAATTCTAGAAAAACAGTTTGAGTATATTAAGATGAAGTTGGATAAATACAAGTCTTATTTTCCACATTCTGAACGAACACCTCTATTTATAATAGGTCGTATATCACACACTATTCATTTGATTTATTATTTCAAGAACACAAAAAATGTAGTGGCCAGTCTGATGAGAATTGTTCTTACGGTTTCAAATTGTCTCACGTGTTACATTGTCATCATATTATGAGTGAACATATTTTATTCAGGAAGCCTCTTCCTCTAGAATATATTCATCCATTCTGGAAAAAATTAGACGTAATTGATGATAATGGGAACACCGATGATTATGGGGTAGATGGTGATCTAGAAGAGTTTAAAATTGTTTATTCTAGCAAAACTAATGTTGAAAAACCGCGTATGAAAACACAACTCCGAGAGATAACCGTACCATCTAGAACATCCATGAATGACCCCGAAGTGAGACAAAATAGGGAGAGACCTAGAAAAGGAGACAATTTTAGTAAGAGAGATAACGCGGAATGAGAGTATGTGGATGAACAGAGTGTCGGTGCTAGTAGAGACAAGGGCAAAGGTAAGACGGATGAAACACCGGAGTTAAGGATAAACCCAACTAGGAGGCCGTGAAACCAGAACCCTAAACCCACCCCCAATAGGCAAACCTTCCTGTACAGTGACCAAATATGGGTCATGCTACATAGTTACATCGAAACGGTTTATGATGTGCGTGGTGATGGTAACTGTGGGTTCCGGGTACTTGCAAATGTGACGGGTAAAGAGCATGGGGAGATGGGGAAGATGATTGGTATGCGGTAGGGGTGGGCAAAAAATCCGCAAACCCGCCCCGTAACCCAATCCGTGCGGATTGGGGCGGGTTGGGTGTTAAAAAAAGTTAAATCCGCCCCGCTCCAATCCGTAAAAAAATTTGTGGGTTGGGTTAGGGTTGGGGTTTCCAAACCGCGGGTTAATCCACCCCAACCCGTTTCAATCCGCATATATATATATATATATATATATATATATAAATTTTCTCAAGATCTTTTTTAATAAGAGTTTCTATATTATGATAGTATTGATTTAAGAAAAATTATATATATAGACAAAAAATCTTTGGATTGTCCAAACTTAAGCTTAATGATTCGATTGATATATTGTCATATAAATTCAATGCATTATCTCGTATTTACAAAAAGAAGGAATTTTTAATCTGGGTCTAGGTAGTATGGGTGGTTAATTTATTTTTAAAAACTTTATTTGTAATTGAAGTATAGCCAAATATGAATTTATATAAAGTTATTACGAAATCTGTAGCTATTGAACTTGTGGATTCAATTAGCTATTGAACTTTATTTTGATTACGTTGATGAAGAATAATTTGTTTTGTTTTGTTTTGTTTTGTTTTAGCTTTGTTACTTGTTCCGAACATTCTAAACGTATTTTGGTTGGCTTTTATTTTATATTTCTATTTGAAAGATATTTTTTTTAAAAATATTTAGGTAAATTATGCGAAATAATGAAAAATTAATGACTAAAATGAAAATTTAAGAAACAACCCGCACCCAATCCGCCCCGCTTGATAATGGGTTGGGTCGGGTCGGGTTGGGGTTTTAATTATAATGAGTTGGGTTGGGTTGGGTTAGGTTGGGATTTGAATTTCACTAATCCGCCCCAATCCGTCCCGCCATTTATTTTACGGGGCGGGTTAGGATTGCGACCAATCCGCCCCAATCCGCCCCGTGCCCACCCCTAGTATGCGGTAAGATGTGAGTTGTTTCAAGAGCTGCAGCAAATGAAAGGTGTTTATTATGAGCTGTTTGAAAATCTTGATTTTAAAGGTTATCGGTATGATTATATTTTATCAAGTTTGAATTTTTTTCATCGTACAAATCCCGCCCCTTCTGACAAATGGATGAGATTTCCGTCTTATAGTTTTTTAATTGCTTCTCATTATAATATGTCAATTGTATTGTTGTCCTTATGGCCAAATAAAAATAGAGGGGTACAAGTATGAAACGCTACTGGTCCGCCTCAGTAAACGACATATTACATCCCGACTGTAATAGTGTTCGTCAACAGTTGTCCCTATGCTCAGGTTATTCCTAAAGAAAGGATCTTCCTAATGCCAAAAATTATAGCACGGTGGGAACAAACACGCACTGAGGCAGCTGCGCCATGGAAGTAACTTTTTCGACCAAATTTCAAGTTATATATGGCGCTGGAAAGTCAATCGGAAAAGCAAATTGCAAATGAAGAATAAGTTATAGACCTCTCATGTAACGACTCGGCCCCACTGACCGAACCGTTACGCCCATATCAACAATATTGTCCGCTTTGGCACAACTTCCAGGGGGTCACCCATCCTGGTACTATTTCAAGTTAAGCACGCTTAACTGTGAAGTTCCGTCCTCGCTATTGTGCCGCACGGCTTTAAAAGGCCTTGTTCATAGGAAATGGATCTTTAAGCTTATATATCACACGGGTACTCTCATATCTGGGCGATGTGGGACTGACGCACAACACCGCACCACAGAATTTCCTTCCGGGAAATCTGGGTCGTCACATCTCAAGTCCATAATGAGTTTTTTATTTTTAATTTTATGTAAATTACTCTTTTTTCCAAGTTGTTGTAAATTTATATGATGTAAACAAATGTTTAATAAATATGTTTTATGAAATTTAGTTCATGTTTGCATATTGAGTTAATTTATTTTATGAAATTTATATAATTTATGATTGTTTCATTCAAGAAAATTGACGATTGACACCAAATTGACGACTTAGTTAATATTTCATATTGCGTTATATAAGTGTTAAAAACAAACCAAAAAAACTTCACAAAAATTGACGATTTAGTTAATGATTCAATAAATATCAGCTTATACACTTGACAAAAATATAACATGAACCAAAAACATAAAATTTATCAAATCAATTTTTTTTGTGTAAATTTTGTGTTTATTTTGAGAGATTGTTAGAATATTGGTAATTTATTTTATGTAAAATTTTAAAATAAGGCATTTAGTTTTTTTATTAAAAAAATCATGTTTAATTTGAAAAAAATATTCAGTATTTTAATTGTTAAAATTATTTTATGTAAAAATTATGAAAATTGCTGCAAACCGTTGATTTAATCTACGGTTTACAGAAATTTACTGTAAACCGTAGATTAAATCTACGGTCTGAAGAATTCAACTGTAAACCGTAGATTTAATCTACGGTTTGAAGTGAATCACTATAAACCGTAGATCTACGGTTTACACATAAACACTGTAAACCATAGATTTTTTTTACGATTTATACGTTTTTATTTATAGTATAAAAATCCAATACTCCGTCTGAATAACAAGTTTATAAATAGTACTGAATTGATTTAAATGGAATTAGATACGAAGGTTACAGTAGTAATTGATAATAATATAAATAATAATAAATTAAAAATAACAGCCTACCCGTAGTCGTAAGGCTTACTCTCTCTCTCTCTCTCTCTCTCCTTTTGTTTTTAAGGGATTAATCGATCAGCTTAAAGTCTCAGAAACAGAGCTGAATTAATGGTAATTTCGTTAAATAATATCTTCCTTTTTTTCCCCTTCAATTTAACAATTTCTTTAGCATTTGTAAATCAGCTTGTTATGTTCGTACATCTTAATTAAATATCGTACGCTTAAATACAAATTGAACAAAAAAAAAAAAAAAACACCATATACTTAACAAGTCTATTAGCATTTACTGGATCCGATTTAATTCACATTTTTTTTTAATTTGTATAATTAGTTCAGTTGATATAATAATTTCGCATCGATTAGGGATGATCTTTATTATTATATTTGCATTTGTTAGAAATTAACTTAATTTGAGTGAGTTCATGTATTTACCCCTAATTCAGGTATTTTCTGGTGCATTGGGTAAATCATAAATATGCTATATTCTGATTACAATAGGCCTAATTTAACTTCTTCGAAAAGCCAGTTTTTTTTTTTTTTTACAAATTCATTAATTTTGATTACTTTTCAGGCGACCTCATTGCGGTTGTATTTGACTTGTATACGTAACACTCTCGAAGCTTCCATGTGCTTACAGGTTAATGTTTTCCAGGATTGTAAATTTGTGTTACTATGAAAAGTCTGTATTGTTGTTTATCATTATTTAGGAATAAAAATCTGATCTTTGATGCTAAGATACTGTTTTACCACGAATGTACGTTAGAGGATTGCTGTTTTTACCAAGAATGCACTATTTGATGTTCCGACGAGCCACCTAGGAAAATGAACTTAAATTATGTTGTCTGTTTCTTTACGAAGATTTTAACTTTATGTGGAAACGGAATAGGGAAAGTAAAAAAATTATCTGAGTTTAGTGTTTCGCTTGATTATAAAAAGTCTGGATTGGTGTTATCACTATTTACTGATAAAAAACTGATTTTTTATCCTAAGATCACGTTTTAACACGAGTGTATTGTACATTAGAGACTTGCTGTTTCTACTGAGAATGCACTATTTGGTGTTCCGACTTGCCACCTAGTAAAATGAATGTAAATTATGTTGTCTGTTTCTTTATAAAGATTTTTAGCTTTATGTGGAAACGGAACTGGGAAAGTAAAAAAATATATCTGATTTTAGTGTTTCCCATGATTATAAAAAATCTGTTTTGTTGTTATCACTATTTAGTCATAAAAATCTGACATTTGATGCTAAGATCACGTTTTAACACGAATGTACATTAGAGAATTGC
The DNA here is from genome assembly GCA_963920805.1 of Primula vulgaris. Lineage (NCBI taxonomy): Eukaryota > Viridiplantae > Streptophyta > Magnoliopsida > Ericales > Primulaceae > Primula > Primula vulgaris. The sequence goes on from OY987213.1 coordinate 8,333,802, forward strand.
TGTTTTCACCAGAAATGCACTATTTGGTGTTCCGACTTGCCACCTAGGAAAATGAACTTAAATTATGCTGTCTGTTTCTTTACAAATATTTTAGCTTTATGTGAAACAAAACTGGGAAAGTAAAAAAATTATCTTATTTTAGTGTTTCACATGATCATACAAAGTTTGTATTGTTGTTATCACTATTTACTGATAAAAATGTGATCTTTGATCCTAAGACCTTGCTTTAACACGAATATACATTAGAGAATTGCTGCTTTTACCAAGAATGCACTATTTGGTGTTCCGACTTGCCACATAGGAAAATGAACTTAAATTATGTTGTCTGTTTCTTTTTGAAGATTTTACCTTTATGTAAACGGAACTGGGAAAGTAAAAAAATTATCCGATTTTAGTGTTTCACATGATCATAAAAAGTTTGTATTGTTGTTATTACTATTTAGTATTTACTGATAAAAATCTGATCTTTGATGCTAAGATCACGTTTTAACACGAATGTACATTAGAGAATTGCTGTTTTTATCAGTAATCCACTAATTGGTGTTCAGACTTGCCACCTAGGAAAACGAACTTAAATTATGTTGTCTGTTTCTTTACAAAGATTTTAGTTTTATGTGGAAATGGAACTGGGAAAGTAAAAAAATTCATTTGATTTGAGTGTTTCGCATGATCCTAAGGCGTTTGTATTGTTGTTATCACTCTTTACTGATAAAAATCTGATCTTTGATCCTGAGACCATGATTTAACACGGATATACATTAGAAAATTGCTGTTTTTACCAAGAATACACTATTTAATGTTCCGACTTGCCACCTAGAAACTGAACTTGCATCAGTTTGTCTGATTTCCTTACAAAGTTTTTAGTAATATGTGGAAACGGAACTGGGTAAGTAACAAATTAATCTGATAATCCCATTTTGGTGCCTGCAGAATTTCCCTTGTCAAGAAGTTGAAAGACATAACAAACCAGAAGTTGAACTGAAGTATGTTATGTTTCGCTTTAGTTGTTAATTTTATTTAGAGAAAAATGGAGTAGTTGACTATGAGAATCTAATTTTTCCCAGTCGTTCTAACTATCATGTTGTTGTCTTTGAGAAAATTTGGAAATTTTTTTCTCAATCGTTCTAACTGTCGGTGAAGTTTCTTATGTTTTCCCTCATTGTGAATGACTATGAGGATCTAATTTTTCCTATGATCCATGAATCCATCCATATATATTACAACAATCTGGTGAGAGTAAAATTTCCAAAATTTGACTTCATTTATGATAATTGATATTTGATAAGATAAGGACTCATATTGACAAAAGCATCTTTGTTTAACTTCATCAAATCTTTGTTTATCTTAAATTTCTACAGAATGGATTTTAATTTCTCGAAATCAAACAATGTCTATTGCAATTTTGCAATCTATTATAGGAGTAAAAATTTAGATTCAATTTGACAGTTTCAAACACTTTGAACTATTTTATGATTTATCATGTGATGGACAAAAATCAACTAGTCAAATTCTAAATCATGCAATGGAGTGAAGCATATAACAATGCACTTTACCTCGCTGTTGAGATTATAAAGTATTAACTACTGTAAATGTTGGTAGAAGGCATATAACCCTTGTATTTTACCCTTTTAGTGTGATAGTTAACATTTTTTTGTCTTGAGGATTTACATTCTCACTTGTACGTGTGATTCTTTTATACATGTTAAATTGTTAATATAATGATAAATTAGTTTGTGTTTTTTTCAGGACCAGCCCAGAGCTACTGCTAAATCCAGTAAGCACGAACTCTCTTTTCTTTACGCTCTTATGCCAGGTTTTTTTTGCCTTTTTTTCTCTTCAGGTTATGCTATTAATTACTAGACTCTTCTTCTTTTTTTTTGCTTTGAATCTATATGCATGTTAAGTGTCAACAGATCCCCATTGAAGTTCTGAAAATCATATGAGAGTAGCATACAATGCTACTCAGCTTTTCATATGATTTTGTTCAATTTATGTCCCTTTTAGGTCTGAACTAAGGTCTAAGTAACAGAATGTCTCATACTATGTTTGCTGTTGTTATAATCATCGATCGCAACTTTGACATTGTACATTTGATGTTGAAGGCAGTTAGTAACCCTAAACTTTTGGATCTTTATGACTGCCCTTTATAAGATACTTCAGGTAGTACTGATGCATGTGTGGCGAGAAATACAAAAAAAATATGGATTTAACGATACATAGGGGCCGAGACATACTTAGTATTGCTTGGCCAATTAGTTTGTTGAGAATATACAGAACTAACGCTTTGATACACTGTGAAATTACCAAATCTCCTGTAAGTTTAAGATACGTTGTAGAATTAGATGTTGACAAAGTAGTGCTTATTTTTTTTCATTGTTCTGCCATTTTATTTTATACTCCTGTTTCCCAAATTCCCTAATTCTTTTTGACCTGTATTCTGTTTCGAACATTGAATGCCAAAGTTGGTTACTCATCCTTTTATATAATTAATTACGCTTCATGATGATTTGACTTCTTTTGTAAATCCAATTTTCCTCTCAGGTTTTGATATGTAGAAACGAAGCTGAAAGATGCCTGATTGAAACATCTATAAATTCCCTACGGATAAGCCTCAAGGTGAGCTAAAAGTGTCGATTATAAAGATAATGAGCGAGATCATGTCCTGCTGTGGTTGTTCATCAAATGACATTATATTTGCTTGTGATTTTCTTAATCCATAGGTGAAGCAAGCAGATGAACTGGAAAATATTCTAACTAAAAAATTCCTTAGATTTTTGTCTATGCGTGCGGAAGCATTTCAAGTTTTGAGGAGAAAACCAGTACAAGTAAGCGTTTCTCTTCCAAAAATAAAATAAAATCATTTATTTTTCCAGTGAGTTGTCTCTTGAGCTTCATTACGCATTGATCCAACAAGAAACTCTTAGATAGACCTGCCCTACCACATCAGATTAATGACGTGGTGTGGCAACCCAATAATTGAGATACATGTGTCAATTATGCATATAAATAGAATACAATCCATACATTGAATTCAACGTTTAAAATTCATTAAATCCCGCCACCATTATTCTTCTATCTCCTTACTCTCTTTGATAACAAAACCCCATCTCTGTAACTGACAATAATCATCAAATTCATCAACCCACCTTTCTTTTAATTATTATAATTAAATAACTTCTACTATTTTTATGTTTCTTACAGGATGAGACCATTAAATTTTGTAATTTAAATTTTCCATAGCAAAAAATAGTGTTTCTTTTCTTTTGTAAACAAAAAATCTGTGAGATTTAATACATTAAATTTTACAATAAATAATTGTATCTTTCATTATTAGTTATATATGTAAAAGTCATTAATTTTTTAAAAACAACATTAATGGTAGTTTTTTTTAGTTTTTAGTTTTAATTAACTTTAGGGTATTTATTTTAGGATTCGCTAATATGTATGTTTTAGTATGTTTGTTTTAAATAAACCATATATAAGGTTAAGTTTCAATATCAATGGGTTTAAAATTTTATTTCTTATTTTAATTAGTATTTATGTTATTTTAACGTAATTTTCCTCGTAAACTTAATTTATGAATGAATAAATTCTAAGGATTAGCATTTAATTATATTTAATATATAAAGAACAATTACGGTAGATGATGGGATGAGAAAATCCTGTTAGATTTAGTGGGCATAAAACTTGTGTCATTTAATTGTGTACTATTGATATTAAACCCACTTCCTACATTTTCTCTACATGTTTTTTTAATTATTGGGTTGCCAGACCACGTCATTAGTATGATGTGGTAGACCAGGTCTGCATAAAAGTTACTCAAAAGATTGAAAATGCACTTATTTTTCTTATTACGTGACATGTAAAATAAGTCCAACATTTTATCATTACCACATCTCAAATCCATCCTTCACCACATCTTTTTGTTTATAAATATGGTAAACTTAACATTTAAATGAAGAAGTATTAAAACTAGAATCATAAATTGAAGTCTCAATTCTACCAGGATTTCGTAAAATATAATATATGGTGTGGTATATGTTCCTCTTTACTACCTAGAATACTTACATCTTAGAATTGTAAGACTTAAATCGAGATTTAAGTGACCATATTTGGGTTCATTCTAAGCTTCTAATACAGTTCATTACTTAACTGGATACGCTTCTCCACTTTTTAATTCTTGTTTTTTTTTTTGTGATGACAATGTTGCTTTGTGCTTTTTTCTTGACTTCAAAAGAAGAGAAACAACAGTTTTATAAACTTGTGGGTAATTTGGATCAGTCTAAGTTCAACGAGTATCTAGTACCTATTAATGTTTACAGGCTCTCCCAGCACTATATATTCTCTAACCTTAACTCCATTATCTCATGCCAAATTTTGTTCCTTGTATGTAATTGTATTCCTATTTCTTTTCTTTGTGTTAATATGGGTGATGTTGAACTGCATATCTTAAACTCACTTGCAGTTTGATACTTGTGCTTATTATGATATTTGGCAAAATAAGATAGTTTCCTGGGTTCACTAATATAGTAATATATAATATTCGTAAGATAATGCATTTCCTTAATGGGTGCAAATCATTTAGTAGTAAGCAGAAGCCACTCTCTGCAAATGCTCGGTAAAATAACTTATGCGGAACTCATTTATAGGACTTGGTTACTGTAGTTTAGCAATATCATTTAAATCTATTGGAAAATTTATCTGTTTATTTGTCTTCTTTTTCGTCTTGCTTAATTGAATTTACAATCCAGTAAAATTTTAATTGCGGGCAGTTAGGTTGCTTTTATTCCAAAATGAGATAACAAAAAAGTTCTATGTATAAGCTGCTTATTTGGGTTTATTTTGGGTTTATAGTCTCCTTTGTTTACTTCATAAAGGCTAATTATCAGATCTTCTTCAGTTTAACCTGTTTGTTGTTGGTTCATTTTACAGGGATATGACATTAGTTTCCTTATAACAAACTATCACTGTGAAGAGATGCAGAAGTACAAGCTCATAGATTTCATAGTGCAATTCATGGAGGTCAGATTACTTGCTAGTGCTGTCATTACTTTGTGAAATTCCTATCCGCTGTTCTAGATGCAGTTTTGCATTAAGGTTCCAAGTGGGGTTGGAACTGCAGTTGGAACCAAGTGTATAAGGTTCCAAGTGAGGTTGGAACTGCAGTTGGAACCAAGTGTATTAATGGACAGAACTGTTTTAAAATTAAATGTACTTGAAAATAATTCACACGCACATTTGACAACGGAGTTCACCTAACTAGGCTACGTCTCCGGGGCACTTACCCAGATTATGATATTATAAAAAGCTTACAATATATGACTCAAGTCTTAATGAAAAACTTAGACTCCCTCTAGGTTTTTCTGCCTATCACTATATTGCTCCTACTCTATAACTATCACTTATAAATCAATGGCATCCCACCATTGTTTTCTTTTTGAAGCTCACGTGTATTCTCTCTAGAAAATAAGTTCTTTATAATTTAGAACACACACCTTTTACAAGCTTAAGTTACTAAGTATATAAACAAGTAAAAACAATCTTCTATCTTCAATATCTTTTGATTGCTTTTGACTTGGTTGATTAGCTTCAATCTCTCCAAGTATCACGAGATTCTTCAGCATGGATTGACTCTAATCATCTTTGATTAATACCTGTTTAGTAACACACTTGAAAGTAGGAGTTAATCTTTTCCTTTGAAAGGAAACATATAAAGATATGATCTCTTAAAGATAATATCTTTTCATAAACATATGAAACATTTAACTCCACATATCAATCAATCTTTAAACATATCTTTACTGAATATTATAAGGATCAAAAGATTGAAACAAGTGATAAGGACAAGCATAAGAATAGAGATATATATATTAAAAGGAAACATAACCTTATAGACTAATCTCTTTATTTCTTTTAGAAAACAACTTTTCTTAACACTTTGATATTCTCAATATACGCATATTAACCATGTTAAGATCATATGAGAATATATCCTGCATACTTTAAAACACATAATTATTATTAAAGAATAGTTATGCAGATTTATAGAACAAGACAGAATTCTGCTTAACAGCAGGTTGGAACTAGTGGTTGCAACTGAGGTTGTAACTTACTTGAAACCTGTCAACAGAGGTTGTAACTGAGGTTGCAACTGGTACTTGAAACCTAATACTACTAACTTAGTAGGTTGTAACTGAGGTTACAACATTGCTTGAAACCTGTCAATACTGTCTTAGTTCTTAACAACAGTTAGGATTTATTTAGTAAAAACCAATAGACAATAAACAATATTTAGACCAGAAATCTGGTCCTAACAATCTCCCCCTTTGTCATTGGTTTTGACAAATCAATTAAGTTTATAAATCATCCCAACCACCTGCAAATTCAATATCAGCACAGTCTTTAAATAGTATATTAACAATACTAAAGAGTCATCTGTTTAAGCTCCCCCTGTATGTTAGAATTGCAGGCACTTCATAAGCACAGAATTTATCCATTCATAAATTCAATTTAAAAGACATCAAAATGGAAATTGCAGAAATTTAAAGGCCAAAAACATGGCACAACAATGTCTTAGTACAGCAATTAAAAAAGTAATTAAAACAAGCAGCATTGAGTCTTGAAATTGAAATACAAAAAAAAACATAAACTTCAACATAAACTTCACTCCCCCTATTTGTCAGCAACCATTGTAATCAGTCACGAGGTATATCAGAATGTGGAGCTTTCTCTCTGAGAGGATGGTCTCTAACCACCTCTTCATCTTTTTCTTCACTGCTTATAGAGAAACAATCATCACTATCACCATCATCCTCATTCTCAATAATATCCACCAGCAGCTTATTGATTTGATAATCATCAGCATCCAATTCAGCTCTCCTTTCTTGATTATAAGCCAGCTTCTGGAGTAAGTACCACTTTACTCCTTTCTTCTTGTCTGAGGGAGCAGTAGATGTCTCTTCTTCTTTTTCTTTGCCCTTTTCTCCAGATATGTCATTGACATGCCCTTCTTTGAGCAGTTTTGCAGAGATATAAATAGCAGAGGGACAATCTGAGATTGGTTCTGTGGCTGTGCTAATAGGCTTGGATCCAGTCATAGGTAGGACTTGAGCCATAATCACCCCAGTGATTAGACAAGGAAAGGGGAGCAAAATTGAGGATGATGTATCAGCACTGAATTCTTTAATCAAATTAAAAACATGAGTACCAAAATCAATTGGCAAAGAGGACATGATCCTATAGAGAAATATGGCCATTTCCTTATTGACTTTGGATGGCTGCTTAGTGGGATTCCAATTGAACCTAGCTATTTTGTGCAGCACAGATGCACACAAGGTGAGGGAGGAGGTTTTAATGGAGTGACCATCAAACCTATTGTTCTTGCCAGTTAGAATTAAAACTAGTATTTCTAAGTCTGGTTCAACATTATCAACTTCAGTAGGACTAGGACCACAGATAATCATTGATCAACTTAGGGGTGAAATCCAGAGTCACACCCCTTAAAAACACTCTGCCATAGGCAGGATCACCCTCAACAAACACAGTATTACTAAGATTGGCATAGAATTCTTTAATTACAGCAGGGTAATAAGAATTAGGATAAGAAATAGTTCTATCTAGGCCAACAGCTGACAGCAGTTTCTCAATATGTACTTGAATATGTGGATAACTAACCAGATTAAGTCTTCTTTCACTGTGAATCTCCCTACCAGTAAAAGACCTAAACCTTCTATACGTGGTCCTACTCCAGAACCTAGGATCAGTCTCATGAAACTTAGACTTATAAGAGAAAACAGTTGGAGTTGGATGATCCTCTACAGTTTTCCTAGCTCTTTTCTTAGTGCGCTTTTTCTGAGATGAGGAAGTCTCACTTACCTTAGCTTTTGATCCTGGACTTGTTGGAGATTTATTCATGAAATCCCTTAGAGTGCAATCATCATCAATGTTCAGGTTGGGGTTTTTAGAAGGGTTTGATGACATGGTTGCAACTGGGGTTAGAACCTTACTTAGAACCTTGCAGTGGGTTTCTACAGCAGGCCTAGGGTTTTACAGAGGAGAGAGAGAGAGTTATTTTGTAAAAAGTAATTGATTTTGGATAGTAAAAAGATGTTTGTATAAATAGCAATAAAGACCATATCTTTTTGAAATAGGAAATAGATACATGCAAATCAAGTAAGAGACAGATTTTGGCTTAAAAATAGGAAGTATTTTATCAACAGAATTTTGAAAAATAAATCATACTATGATCACGAAAGAAACAGTTGGCATTAAGATAAATTCAGCCAATTAAACAGATAAACATTCCTTTTTCAAAACAGATTCATCCAAAATTTGAAAATTCAAAAATTGAAGCTTATTAAGGAAATTTGACTTGATTCAAGATAAAGAACACTTAAACAGATATCTAACTTTTAGGAGAACAAAAGAAACCTAGCAATTTACTCAAGAAAATATGTTTATCAAAGAATAACTCTAATAAAGATTAAATTTTAGGAGCTTAAATTGAGCAAATCCGTTTTTATTTCTACACAAAAACTAGTTTGATGACCTCAGCAAGGAAAGAGTATAAGTGATGTCAAAAATAACAAGACTTTGTCTTGGCAGTTATAGAAAAGACTGAGGTTTCAACTGATGTTGCAACTGAGCTTGCAACCAGTATTTTTAACACGAGGTTTCAACTGGAGTTGTAACTGAACTTCTAACCAGTTATTGAGAGTATGAGGTTTCAACTGAGGTTGCAACTGAACTTGCAACCAGCAAAAAAAATTTGCACTTTGTGCTTGCAACTCTATTACCAGAGAGGTTTTTAAGGACAAGTTACCTCACATCTGTTTTTGAGACACCAAAAAGCGGCTTTTTCAAAACAAAAACATCATAGCTCAAAATAAGACTTTAACCTTAGAAATAAAAATTATTAAAGGTACTCAACACAGACATATTTAGCAAAAGTATTCAATTAGATTGATAATGACATACCCCTATGTCACTTCTTAATGATTCAAACTTGTTTGTATCAAGGGGCTTTGTGAAAATATCTGCTAATTGTCTTTCAGTTGAAACATGTTCTAAAATTAAGCTCTTTTCTTCAACTAGTTCTCTAATAAAATGATGCCTTAGATCAATGTGTTTGGTTCTGGAATGTTGAACTGGATTTTTAGCTAAATCTATAGCACTTTTGTTATCACAAAACAAAGTTAATATTTCTTGTTTGACATTATAATCAGTTAACATCTGTTTCATCCAAATAAGTTGAGTGCATCCACTTCCAGCTGCAACATATTCTGCCTCAGCAGTAGATAAAGATATGCAATTTTGCTTTTTACTGAACCAAGAAACAAGGTTGTTTCCAAAATAAAAACAACCACCAGAAGTACTCTTTCTATCATCTATGTTTCCTGCCCAATCTGCATCACAGTAGCCACTTAGAAAATGGTTTGTATCTTTAGAATACCATAGGCCTAGGTGAAGTGTTCCTTTTACATACCTTAGAATTCTTTTGACAGCTAGAAGATGAGGTTCTAAAGGATTTGCCTGATATCTGGCACAAACTCCTACACTTAAGCAAATGTCTGGTCTACTAGCAGTTAAATACAGCAAACTTCCAATCATGGATCTATACAGACTTGGACAAACACGTTTTCCCTTATCATTTTTTGATAGTTTAAGAGTGGTACTCATAGGGGTTCTCTTCTCTTTACTCTCATTCAGACCAAACTTCTTAACAAGATTGTCTGCATACTTTGGCATAAGAAAATGCCTTTCTCATTCTGTTTAACTTGCAATCCTAGAAAGTAAGTTAATTCACCTCCACCACTCATTTCAAATTCATTCTTCATATCTGAAATGAATTCTTCTATTCTCTTATTAGAAGTAGAGCCAAAAACAATGTCATCAACATAGATTTGAGCAATGATAATATCCTTTGTAGTTTTCTTGGTAAACAGAGTTTTATCAACTCCCCCTCTGTTAAAACCTTTTTCAAGCAAAAACTTGGTTAATCTATCATACCAAGCTCTAGGAGCTTGCTTAAGACCATACAAGGCCTTTTTCAGCAAATAAGCATGTTCAGGAAAGATAGGATCTTCAAATCCCTTAGGTTGACAGACATAAACCTCTTCATTTATCACACCATTCAGAAAAGCACTCTTTATGTCAAGTTGAAACAGTTTAAAATCATACAGACATGCAAGAGATAATAGCATTCTAATGGATTCAATTCTAGCTACAGGAGCAAATGTTTCATCAAAATCAATTCCCTCAATTTGTGTATAACCCTGAGCTACCAACCTATCTTTATTCCTGATAATCACTCCATCCTCATCACTTTTATTTCTAAAAATCCATTTAGTCCCTATAACATTTTTATTAGAAGGTCTGGGTACTAAAGTCCATACATCATTTCTCTCAAATTGATGCAACTCATCTTGCATAGCTATAATCCATTCACTATCTTCTAAAGCTTCTTTTATATTCTTAGGTTCTATCTGAGAAATATAACAAGCAAAGTGAACAACATTATTTCTTTTACCTCTGGTTTTCATACCTGAAGCAACTTCTCCTATGACATTGTCAAGAGAGTGATTTTTCTGAGTCCTTACATAGCGTGGCTTGCTTGTTGTTGGCATAGCAGATCCATCTTCTTCTGATTCTGTTGAATTCTGAGTTTCAACTTCAGTTCCAACCTCAGTTCCAACCTCAGTTGTAACTTCAGTTGCAACTGGACTTCCAACCACTATGGGACTCCTAGTTTGTTGAGTTTCTTCTTTGTCTTTTTCTGCAATCTCAGGCTGTTCATTATCACCTGTAATCTCATCAACAGTTTTTAGGTCATCAAATAACACATTATAAGATTCCATAACACAGTTGGTTCTTTGATTGAAGACTCTGAATGCTCTACTATTTTGAGCATAACCAAGAAAGATCCCTTTATCACTTTTAGAGTCAAATTTACCAAGATGCTCTCTATCTCTGAGAATGTAACAGACACACCCAAAGACTTGAAAATACTTAACATTGGGTTTTCTACCTTTCCATATTTCATAAGCTGTCATGAAAGTGCCTTTAGTAATATAAACTCTATTAACTATATGACAGGCAGTATTAACAGCTTCAGCCCAAAATCTGTTGGCAAGTTTCTTAGAGTTAAGCATGACTCTAGCCATTTCCTGAATGGTTCTATTTTTCCTTTCAACTATGCCATTTTGCTGTGGAGTCTTAGGAGCAGAGAACTCATGACTAATACCTAAGGAGTTGCAGAATTCTCTAAACTTACTGTTCTCAAATTCTGTTCCATGATCACTTCTAACCCTAGCAATATTACCACTGGTTGAACCTTTTTCAAGTTGAAGTTTTAAGCACAAAGTTTTGAACAGTTCAAAAGTTTCAGTCTTATCTTTTAAGAACACTACCCAAGAGTATCTAGAGAAGTCATCAACAACTACCAGAATGTACTTCTTACCACCTATACTAGCAGTTTGCATAGGCCCCATCAAGTCAATATGAAGAAGTTCTAGGACTCTCTTAGTGTAGATTTGACTTATACTTTTGTGAATACTTTTGGTTTGTTTACCTATAGCACAGTCACCACAGACACTTTGAGTTTTAGCACTTAGTTTAGGAATTTCTCTTATCAATTCATTTTTAACAAGCTTATCAAGAGTTTTGTAATTCACATGCCCAAGCCTTTTATGCCAAATATCCACATTATTAGTAATGGCTTGATTACACCTACTTTGAGGCAATTCTTTTTCAGCTTTTTCAAACACATAGCAGCTGTTGGTTGATCTAACTCCAGTCATGATTAAATCATTGTTAAGATTAGTAATTAGACACCTTTCTTTGTCAAATTTAACAATCATTTTGTTATCACAAAGTTGACTGATACTTATAAGGTTAGCTTTTAGACCATCTACAAGAAAAACATCCTCAATAACAGGCATTCCAGGTTTGTTTAAGGTACCTTTACCAACAATTTTACCTGTATCTCCACCTCCAAACACAACAGTGTTTCCAGTGAGAATGGTGACATTTTTTAAGAAACTTGCAGTACCTGTCATGTGCTTAGAGCAACCACTATCAAAATACCAATCATTAGAGGTAACAGCATTCAAGAAGTTAATGACAGCTTTGTTGTTAGCAATTGAGGTAGCTTTTTCTTTAACTTTCCAGACCCAGTTCAGATTTTTATTAACAGAAGCCAACCAAGTTTTCTGAGAAATATACTTCCTGTTTCTTTTTAAATAACACTGGATTTCAGAATGACCAGGTTTCTTGCAGAAATTACACAGCTTCATCCTAAAGTTATTTTTATACCTAAAGCTATTCAGTTTATTCATGGTTGCAACTTTGGTTATAACTGAGCTTCTAACCTTCTCTACAAAAACTTGAGTTTTGTTCCTGGTTGCAAATCTGGTTGCAACTGAACTTCGAACCTTATTGTCAAAATTATGAGTTTTAGCTCTAGCAACAGCTTCAATAAAGGTAGTTTTTCCTGTACTTTTACCACCATAGTAACCTAGACCACTGATATCTTTAGAGCCTCTAGAATATGACAGCATGTCATCTAATTTTTCTGAAGCAGAAACATTCATCAGTTTTATTTTCTTTTTAGTTTCAGTAAGTTCAGCCAGTTGTAAGTTCATCTTCTCAGTAAGACTTTTAACCTCATCTTTTAGATTAACATTAAGTTTGCTTATGATCAAGGTTTGTTTACTCAGACATTTATACTTTTCATAAAGAACAAGATATTGCTGGGAAATGTCTTCATCAGAAGGTTCTTCCTCATCACTGCTGTAGGTTTTAAGAGTGGTTGTAACTATGGTTGAAATATGTTCACAGTCACTTTCATAAGTAGGTTCTTTTTCAGTGATTATTCCCATAAAGTTAACAAAATTAGACTCATCCTCTTCATCAATGTTGCTCTCAGAATCACTATCACTATGAGTGGATATATAGGCATTTTTGTTCCTTTTTAAAGTATTAGCACACTCAGCCTGAATATGACCAAAGCCTCTACATTCTCTACACTGAATCTCTTTAGGCTTATAATCTTTGTTATCCTTCTCTTTAGAATTCCATTTACCAGTAGAGTTATTATTGAACCTGGATTCTGTCTTAAATTGGTTATCCCTTTTCTGAAAGTTTTTAGAAGAACCAGTATCATCCTCTTTTCTCTTGTAAAACTTTTTGAAAACCTTTTTAGCAAAGAAAGCTAGCTGTTCTTCATCACTTATTTTATCACAGACATTAGGTTCAGATTTCTTAGCCTGAAATGCTATTCCCTTTTCTGGTCTTTTTGGTTTAAAAAATTTCAGCTCATGAGTGCTTAGATTTCCTATAAGTTCTTCAAGTTTAAGATTATCTAAGTCTGTTGATTCTTCAATAGCAGTAACTTTTATTTCAAACCTTTCTGGAAGTGATCTAAGAGTTTTCTTAACAAGTTTAGCATCACTGTATTTTTCACCTAAGGTTCCAGCTTGATGAGCAATGTGGCAGATTCTACCATTAAATTGTTCAATGTTTTCATCTTCCTCCATTCTAAGGTTTTCAAATTGAGTAGTTAACTGCTGAAGTTTGAAAGCTTTTACTTTGGTAGTTCCTTCAAAAGTAACTTGCAAAATATCCCATGCCTCTTTGGAAGTTTCACAGTGAGAGATATACCTGAATACACTGAGAGTTACACCAGCAAAAATCAAATTTATGGTTGTTGAGTTGGCACTTGATTTTCTGTCTTCATCAGCAGACCATCTGTCTTCAGGTATAAAAACCAGTTCTCCTTCACTATCAATGCTAGTTGGAGCCTCCCATCCATACATCACAGTTTTCCATGCATGTTCATTCTGCTGTTTGATGAAAGACCTCATTCTGATCTTCCATACTCCATAGTTTACTCCTCCTTCAAGCAATGGAGGTTTGTTGAAAGCGTTTCCTTCCCTCATTAAGTCCATTTTTACTAGAACACAGGATCCACACTAAGTAAGGTCTAGTGTAAAGCTCTGATACCAATTGAAATTCCTATCCGCTGTTCTAGATGCAGTTTTGCATTAAGGTTCCAAGTGGGGTTGGAACTGCAGTTGGAACCAAGTGTATAAGGTTCCAAGTGAGGTTGGAACTGCAGTTGGAACCAAGTGTATTAATGGACAGAACTGTTTTAAAATTAAATGTACTTGAAAATAATTCACACGCACATTTAACAACGGAGTTCACCTAACTAGGCTACGTCTCCGGGGCACTTACCCAGATTATGATATTATAAAAAGCTTACAATATATGACTCAAGTCTTAATGAAAAACTTAGACTCCCTCTAGGTTTTTCTGCCTATCACTATATTGCTCCTACTCTATAACTATCACTTATAAATCAATGGCATCCCACCATTGTTTTCTTTTTGAAGCTCACGTGTATTCTCTCTAGAAAATAAGTTCTTTATAATTTAGAACACACACCTTTTACAAGCTTAAGTTACTAAGTATATAAACAAGTAAAAACAATCTTCTATCTTCAATATCTTTTGATTGCTTTTGACTTGGTTGATTAGCTTCAATCTCTCCAAGTATCACGAGATTCTTCAGCATGGATTGACTCTAATCATCTTTGATTAATACCTGTTTAGTAACACACTTGAAAGTAGGAGTTAATCTTTTCCTTTGAAAGGAAACATATAAAGATATGATCTCTTAAAGATAATATCTTTTCATAAACATATGAAACATTTAACTCCACATATCAATCAATCTTTAAACATATCTTTACTGAATATTATAAGGATCAAAAGATTGAAACAAGTGATAAGGACAAGTATAAGAATAGAGATATATATATTAAAAGGAAACATAACCTTATAGACTAATCTCTTTATTTCTTTTAGAAAACAACTTTTCTTAACACTTTGATATTCTCAATATACGCATATTAACCATGTTAAGATCATATGAGAATATATCCTGCATACTTTAAAACACATAATTATTATTAAAGAATAGTTATGCAGATTTATAGAACAAGACAGAATTCTGCTTAACAGCAGGTTGGAACTAGTGGTTGCAACTGAGGTTGTAACTTACTTGAAACCTGTCAACACAGGTTGTAACTGAGGTTGCAACTGGTACTTGAAACCTAATACTACTAACTTAGTAGGTTGTAACTGAGGTTACAACATTGCTTGAAACCTGTCAATACTGTCTTAGTTCTTAACAACAGTTAGGATTTATTTAGTAAAAACCAATAGACAATAAACAATATTTAGACCAGAAATCTGGTCCTAACACTTTGTCTTAGCCGCATGCATTTGATTAATGTACCGATGGCTTTTCCAAATAAGTCGAGGCGAGTTAGTGAGATTACCTTCTACCTTTACCTTCTACCTTTAGGAATTAATTATCAGCTTGTGGCTTAAGCTTTAAGGCTAACTATTACAGATACAATTGTCACATACTAACCCCATTTGATTAGAATGTCTTTCTATTTTGGGTCTTGCAGGATTCCATAAGACATTTCAGTTTAAGATTTTGTAATTAAAATGGATTAGGTACGTGTATTTAACCTGCATCATTGAAATAGGTGTTTAGTTCTGAGTACAAGCATTTCCTGAAGAATTAATTGTTAGCATTTTATGTTTTAACATTTTACATGTATAGCATGTCATACATGATACATCAAATACATGTTTGAACTCCCCATATCCTTTAGTTGCAGAAGGGACTAGAAACTTGGATAAACAGTGAAGTGAACAATGTCTGAGAAAATGGAAAATTTCTATAGAAATAGAGAATGAAGTGACGACACTATGAGTAACATGCTTGGAAGAGTAAATACGGACATTGTATCTTCATAGGAGAATATCTTTAAATTAAGCTGCTCTAGAGTCTAGACCCAAACAGAAACAAAGGTAAAAAGATGGTGAACAGTGGGGGATGGTGTTTTTTTATAGAGACTACTGAGTATATGTTGCCTTTGAGTATACCTCAATAAAAACAGTGTAGTATTCAAACAGAGATTTGCAAATGTAGTTTAACTTATTGTAGAAGTTTATGGTTGGACATTTACAATGGTGCGTCATGTGCAGAATAGTGTTCTAGTAATGATGCTTGGATTATAGCATCTTGTGCTATGTTTTTCATTTTTTTCCCATCTTATTTTGTAATTTCCCTTCAAGATGATTTAAACATGGGTAGCTTTTTGCTGTGCACAACTCGTACTACTGCAACTTGTTATTTTTTGGGAGGCGGGTAAGCAAAGTGGGTCCTGTTTCGTCTCTTTAAACATTCGAAGCAGAAGTCGAAACAAGCTGGCTTTAATTGATGGTTTTGTAGATTACAAAAAAATAAATAAATAAAATTAAAAATAATAAAAATTGATGGTTTTGTACGAAGTATGGATGGTCCCTGTCGTTGGACCTTGAACCCGCTCCAAGACAGAAGAGAGTAAATACGAAGTAGTTTGGACGTAGAGAAGATCCTGTAGTATTCAAACAGAGATTTGCAAATGTAGTTCAACTTATTGTAGAAGTTTATGGTTGGACATTTACAATGGTGCGTTATGTGCAGAATAGTGTTGGGAGTAGTAATGATGCTTGGATTATAGCATCTTGTGCTAGGTTTTTCACTTTTTTCCCATCTTATTTTGTAATTTCCCTTCAAGATGATTTAAACATGGGTAGCTTTTTGCTGTGCACAACTCGTACTACTACAACTTGTTATTTTTTCGGAGGCGAGTAAGCAAAGTGGGTCCTGTTTCGTCTCTTTAAACATTTGAAGCAGAAGTCGAAACAAGCTGGCTTTAATTGATGGTTTTGTAGATTACAAAATAAATTAATTAATTAAATTAAAAATAATAAAAATTGATGGTTTTGAACGAAGTATGGATGGTCCCTGTCGTTGGACCTTGAATCCGCTCTAAGACAGAAGAGAGTAAATACGAAATAGTTTGGACGTAGAGAAGATCCTGTCGTATGATGATATAGCTTCTTTCTATGGCGGGGATTGAATTTTCCTTACTTGTTGGGGTGATACTCTTGCTTCCAAAAATTAATTGGATCAGAGTATTTTGTAATTTCCTTAGGAAGTGAGGTTTTTTTTGGTACTAGTCTATACAAAGTTTTTTTTTTTGGTACTTATCTATATCAGTAGGAAATTCTCTTCGGCAATGTGTCTGACAATTTGTGGAGGCATTGGAGCGGGTTGCCTGTTGCCAAGATCCATTGATACATTAGTAGACCTTTTGACTTGTTTTTTTTTGATATCTCAGAACTTGTATTTTATGATTTCCTTTAGTTTAACATTGCGTATGGCGTCCTCAATTTCTAATAGCCACATCGCATTAGTCTCTCTATTGACCACTAGGAACTTTTTTAGTTTTTATTCATAATGGGAATTTCTTTACAAGCCCAGAACTTATTAGAGACAAAGGATATTTCTTGTTCATAGTATTATCCATTACTACTACTAATAGAAAAGTTATTATTTGAGAACAGAAATGTGTTGCTAGGTTGGCTTTCTTTAGGACTGATAGAATCCTCTTTCAGCCTTATGATAGAACGATACATATCTTTTCTCCTCCCAGTGTCGAGTCACTAGAGATTGCAAACCTAATTTTACATGACTATAACTCATTTAAGACAAATTGGTCTC
This sequence comes from Primula vulgaris, assembly GCA_963920805.1. Taxonomy (NCBI): domain Eukaryota; kingdom Viridiplantae; phylum Streptophyta; class Magnoliopsida; order Ericales; family Primulaceae; genus Primula; species Primula vulgaris. The sequence continues at coordinate 8,351,430 of OY987213.1, forward strand.
ATTTACCGGGATTACAGTTAGATTATATATGTGTCTGTCACGTACATGCCTTGTGTTCGTGGCTAGCATTAAAGTCTAGAATCACATTTCAGTTCTTAAGAATAATTCATGCACATATTTTCAAGATCAGATTGGACTCTTGTACCAAAACGTATTGTATTTTGAATACTTTCTCCTATTTCGTGGAGAAATCAGCTTAAATTATACTCGGTCTCTTTTTCATCTTTCCTACCTCACTAATTGAAATTTTCACATAACAGTGGGTGATCCCTATTTGTTTTCTGTCTTTTGATTCGGAAAATACGATGCGTTGAGGATCCCGTATTTTTTTTTTCTTTACATGGAGCTGAAAGATTTAACTGTATTAGTGTTGAAATTTCAGGACATCGACAAGGAAATAAGTGAGTTGAAGCTATCTGTCAATACAAGGGGAAGGCTTGTGGCTACAGAGTTTCTGAAGCAATTTATTTGATGACTGCTGATGCCAACTAGGAAAAGGGATAATAGTAAAAATCACAATAAGCCAATCTTTGGTTTGTTAGTGGCCATTTCTTAACAAAATTCTCATCTTGTTCGCAGTGAGCTCCTTTTCTGCGTACAATTATCTTCCCCAATACTTGTTTTTGTATAAAGCTACAAGCAGTGAATTCTAATATGGTGGTGTACCTGGAGAAGGGCCAAGGCTAGAATTCTGTACCAAATTCGAAAACAGTTAGATATTTGGTTGGTGTTAAGAGAAATTGAAATATCCCCAAAGGCTAATTTCAAGGAGATTGTTCCGCACACATGCTATTTACATAAATCTGTATTGCTTAGGTTTCGGTGTTAACTAAACAAGTTTATTTACTTTTTATCTACACATTGTTTGTTATTCAAAATTATGTGCAGAATTTACTACCGTGTTTGCGTAAGAGCACTTAAACGCGATAGATAAAAGAAATGAAAAACTACTCCGTATAAGAGTTGTCGTTTACTTTGCTCCCAAGTGCATAATAATACAGCCTTCTTTGCTTTGCAGTTTCAAACTCGGGTTAACTGTTTTGCTAAATTATACTTGAGAGTCTGAATTTTGCCAAGTTATTCAGACAAAATTCACTTGCCTTTTTCTTTTGGATATGAAAACCACTAATTTTTACTTCAAAGTTTCAAATGAATGAAACAACTCGATGGTAGAAAACTTGGATTTTTTTTTTTCCCTTACAGTAAGCCACACACAACATACACAACTTTTTAGTACTACCTATAGCTTTTTGATTTCGTTCTGCAAAACTTTTTCACATATTATTCAAGCCAAATATCAATTGACAACAATTCGAGTTTATTCGAACAGTGGAAGTTAGCAAAAAATGCCTCAAATCGGTGTTTGGTTAAATGAGGCGATCTCCCCACTAGTTTTTGTTTGCAAGTGCGTGGCACCATACACGTATTCATGAAAATTGCTAAATTATTGTTGTTATTTCCTAAATGATCTCAACTTCTCAAGCAGGGAAAGATACTTGTGTAGTTGTGTGAGAAAGCTTTTTTGGTGTATATACATTTAATTTAAGGCAAGTGTGAGTATGAGAGGGATAAAGTTTGGTTGATTGTAGTTTCTACAATTTGAGATGATTGATTTTTCTCCACTCACTTTTGTATCAATAATGCAAGTGATTGTGAAAGACACTTGTCAAATAGTACTGCAAACTTAAAAGTACAAATGAAAAATTATGAAATGCGTGTTGGTAGTAGGTTATGCAAAATCAGGTTTAAGTCGCTTTCGTGAAAGTGAATTATTAGGAAGCAGAGTAGCTGATTCTGAGTCAGGGTTACTCTGTTTTCCACAACCATTAGATCTGTTATTTTATTAATACTGTAGCAGATCCAATGGCTGTGTAAAGTAAGGTAATCCTGACTCAGAGTCAGGTATTCTGCTTCCGAATTACTATGATTCATTGATTTGTGACCATGAATTTTGGCCTTCATATAACAATAACAAAAATACCCTAATAGAAAGTTAGACGTGAATTTATGTCGTGTTACAGTCTTACAGAACACTAGAGTTTGTTAAGTTTTAAATCTTAATTATAGTCTAGAACACTAGAGCATTATCTGTTTTTCCAGACATGGTTTAGTAGGTTACTGTGTATGGTAAATCTTTACAAACTGTGAGTAAAAAATATTCTCAGCATTGGCATGATATAATTTATTACTGTTTGCTTTTCTCAAATAAAGAAGGAAAAAAGTTCAATAAACCCTGACTACCGTTGCAACCTGGTCGAAAACCATATATAATATATTTCACTTATACACGAGCATTGCGCGCACTCGAAATCAGTTAAATAGAATTGCGCAATATAGTGTCACTTTTCACTTATCAAACAAATATGCCAGGGATACCTAATCTCACATTTTAACCGATTTCTTCAACAATTTCCATTACTGTATTAGTGATATGTGATGTGAAAATAAACACGAATGCTAAATTCATATAGAGTGACAGATTTGGTACTAAAAGCTAAAAATAAACCCGCCAAAAATCAAATGATATGTATATAAAAGGCATGTACCCCACCCTCTATGTAGCATGCCTCGAAAATAAAGCATGCACCCACAAAATATTTTTTCTTATATTGGGCAAGTAAATTACGTTTTTCAGGAGTCAGGGCAATGGTGAAACCGTGAAACCAAGATAAATTTTTTTTTTTGAAGGTTTGTGCTATAAAAATATGTGGAACATTAGATAAAATAAACATATTCTAATACAAAAAATGTTAGGCTATCTATTTTCTTTCTTCTAAAATTTGTATATCTGTAATTTGTTGGGAAAAAAAATATAAGTGAAAATACAATGGGCATTGGACAATTTTAAAATAAAAAACTGAAAATATAAAAATTAGTAGGATTAGATGATTCAAACTCTAGACTTCCACTTAATTATGTTAGTATGTTACCACTATACAAGCAACTACATTGTTATTAACCGGCACCATCAATCTATATATCTAAAATAAAATTACATGCATAAAAAAAATGAAAATCGTCGGGGTGGTCACGGTCAGCCCAGCCACCCCTTAGGTCCGCCCTTGGTCAGGAGTTTGATTATTTATAAGAATACGAAAATACCGAGGTAAACTTCGTGGCTATGAAAAAAATACTAGTTGGATATTATAGTTTCGCATCGGAAGTAATGTATGCAAATCAACGTCTCCTGAGTTCGTATGCAAATTAAGAGCTCCACAAAACAGTACATCCAAATTCAAGAGATCCGAGGTTGAAAGGTTAAAAAAACGATACAAGAATCACAAACTAGTAGTTTATCAACTGAAAATGTGGATTAAAAGGAGGAACACATTATGGAAAAACTAGAACATACAAAAATTACTTTAATACTAGGAATGACAAATTAAGTTGAGTAGACTCCTTTGTTTTTATGTGAGATATTATAGTTCTAAACTTCTAATTAGAATTAATGCATCTTAGCTATACGGTACCATGAAAAAAAAAGACAGTATTTAAATAATTATTTTCTACCTTTTTTTAAAAATACCAGGTTTATTTTCTCACAAGTTTTCTCACCGTATACGAATAGTTTTCCAAGTTTCTCTTAAGTTTAATTTCTTCACATTTGACCGCACAAACCATAAAAACCCCCTCATATATATCGTGACACCCATAACACATGAAGTAACCCGAGATGCAAAAAATAAATACATTTTTTGTACTATTGGCCATTGTTATTTATGAAGATTGGGGTGCACACGGGTGGAACTAGTTAAGTACTGTCGGGGTTATAGTCCCACATTCTAAAAGAAATGATAAAAAAAAAAACTTATATATTTTAATCAAAATCTTTAAATTTTAGTGTTTCAGTCCCCGTTTTATAAGATAAATTTATATAAGATATGATTTTTTTTTTATTATAGAAAATCAGCCCATTCATTTTACAATTCTGATCCCGACATGGTATGCATGCATGTCTGCGGTTCATATACTCATTTGCACATTAACAGGGAATTAATTATAGATGTAGATATCACTTGCGAGTTATTACGTCCTATTATAATATTATTCTTCATCTTCCCCTAAATTGCACATTAATAATTTTTTAAATGCTATTTTATTTCCATCTTTGTTCCAATGCAACTGTCAAAGACTATAAACCTACGCTGGCCTTAAACTTGTATTAAAATTGCGAAAATAAAAATTTTCAGAATTTATTCATATAATTAATTTAAGGGAGAATGATAACCCGTGCGTCTGAGGCACTAGTACTTAAGCATTAATAATTAAAGTTTAATTTATGCTACCCACTATTAACTTAAATTTTCAGAACCTAAATCACTAATATTAGTATTTATGAAGAATACAAAACTTTGGAAACAATAATTTAAATGATATTTTCCATATATATATATATATATATATATATATTGATAAAATATATAAATAAGATACTAGATGTAAAAAAAATTATTCTTAATCAATAATTAAGTTTAAGGTAATCGCAACTAATGTTTTATATTTTTTTTGGGGTTTATATATATATATATATATTAGATGTAATAAATTTTTTATTTTAATTAATATTTAATTTTATGGTAGTGACAACTAGGGTTATATGTTTTTATTTGGTTTTTTATTAGGTTGGATAGTTGATTTTTTGGTTTACCAAATTATAAATTATATTTTAAGTAATTAAAAAAGAAAAAATGGATTATAAGAACTCATTACTTATTTAATATCTTTATCAAATTATTTTAATAATGACATTATAGCCATTTAATGTTGGTGTTAATTAAATTTACAAATTTAATACTTATTAACGTTATCTATACAAAATCAACAAAATAATTAAGGCTTAATTAAAAAATTAAATGCTAAATCATATTAACTTCTGAAAATTAAATGCCAAGTAAAACTCTAAAATTAAAATGTTTTGGCTTATGCTAAATACATACCACAAGTAATTAATACAGACGGTAATGATACAAATCACGTACGTATTAAAAACTAAATCTTTTAAAAATTCAAATAAATATATTGGAACCATAATTAAGTCCATACTAAATTTAAATATTAATTAAAAATAAAAAAAAACTTTTTTTTTTTTTTTTTATGTTTTTAATAAAAAAATATCTCATTGGATACACACGACGTATGTATTTAGCTGTAGTGAAATGTTTTTGTTTAGTAGTAGTACAATTTTTGGACCGACCAAACGTAATAAAATAAAAACTATATTTTTGGATGGTCTTATACGTGGGCATGTTATTGGGAAACGTATTACCTAGAGAAAAGTGAACTCATCCATTGACCCCATCACTAACAGAACCGCCGAAATATCATCATTTAAATATTTTATGTTACAAAATCTTTTATTATTTATATGACCATTTCAAACCCTCAATATCCTCTTGCCACGTGTCACTTACCGCCATGTATTTCTCCTTTACTTCCTCATCAACACCATCAACATAATAAAACAACAAAAACATTTAAACATAAACATAGCACTTTATTACCTTTTTTCTTTTTGAAAATAAACATTGCTTGTTACTTAATCTTCAAAAAAACATATATATTAGCTTGTTACTTGTTAGCTAGCTTGTTGTAGTTTTCTTAGTGTTGCTGTTTCATTTGTCTATCTATCTTCTATATTTATATTTATATTACTTTTTGTGTGCCTTGGATTTTTTAAGCTTCAAATTTTTATGAAGCTAGTTTTGGTTGGTTGAAGGTAAAAAAAAAAGAAGTATATATATATTATATAAATACAGTCTATATATAATGGGGGAGATGGGTGGGAACGAGTGGATAAACGGGTATCTTGAGGCTATTCTTGATAGCGGAGCGGGTGCTAACGCTATAGACGAGAGCTCGGGGAACCAACAAGCTCATCAGAATCAGAGAGGAGGTGGTGGAGAAAGAGAGGCCGCAGCGTTGGGTCATTTTAACCCTACAAAATACTTTGTAGAAGAAGTCGTAACCGGTAAGTTATAATTAAGGAGTACGAACATGGAACCAGCAGTGGCGGAACTAGAAATGTTTTTTTCGTAATTATGAAGGTGATTATTGGCTAAAATCGATAAGAAAATATTCGAAACGCATGGTAAAACGATTGGTTTTTACTCAATATAGGGATGATGAGTACTTCTTAGCATGTTACTAGTTCCTATAAGAAACGAGGATATTTTTTGGGATGAATATGATAAGCATATCTAGAATGATTTGTTTGTTTTTTTAGAAAATATATTATGACGTTAGATTTGTACGTACTATTATCAGGATTAGGAACCAGGTGGTGGCATAGAGTGTTTTGTTGGATATTGACAAAATAACATTCTTTTAGTATTTTTATTTTAATTCATGTAATCACAACACTTTGTTTCCATATAACAAAACGGACAATTCTGGTTTTGCCGGTGAATGGATATGCATAGTTGGGTTTTTTTGACTAAGATACATGGTGAGGAACGATTGTTTGTCGGTGAATGGATTACGGCTCCTTTGTGTCGTCGCCTAGTTCAGTAGTTCTACAATGTGGACATTATCATGTCGCTTGATATGAAATACGGAAATGTATTTATATCAAGCCTTTTCATTTATCTATGATTAAAATTTTAATTTCAGTCTTTTAATTTTATGAAGTACAAAGTAGTGTGATCAAATGTTAGTAATCATTACAGAAATAGGCATGTATACACACATGATAATACTATAAAATAAAAGTGATTCTGTAGAGGAACATGAACAGTGATGGTATAAGCAAGCATATGGTGATGTTAACTGGATATTTTTTTAATTAAATTTATATGTTATTCTGTCTTAGGTGTGGACGAAACGGACCTTCATAGGACATGGATAAAGGTTGTGGCTACACGCAATACTCGAGAGAGGAGCTCGAGGTTGGAGAACATGTGTTGGCGCATTTGGCACCTTACTCGCAAGAAGAAGCAGGTTAATTATAAAAATGACCTATACATTTACTTTTTGTACGTCCTGGATATGGAAAGATACTTTTCTAACCATGGTAATGGATTTTATAGGATTTGCGTACGTATTGTGAGCCACGAGTTTTGATTGATTTAGTACTTTAACTGTTAAATAACCTAATTTTAACTTAGAAAGTGTAATGTAAATATGTTATTTACAAGTTTTTAGTAGGATATTCTGTAATTGAGCCAGCCTGTTTGTTATGCAAGCATAACCGATTAGAGTTTTGACAAATAAGTGTTAGGATCTTGCCTCATCATTCATTCTCGGAATTAGAATCGGTCGGTTAATACTCATATAAGTACATATATATTGATACTATATCAATTAACCAAGAAATTAAGAAAGCATAATATTATGTTTTTCTCTTCAGTTTATTTTAATTGTGTATTTAGTTCTTAACAAATCAATAGCACTATGATTTCAGATTCTTGAATTCTTGAATTGACCACATAAGTTTCCTGTAATCATGAAACTATAGCACCCTTCTTGAATAACTAATCAGGATACATATAATCCGAATGCTATGTATGACACTTTTTTTTTTAAATGCTCACATTTTTATTTTGTTTTCTGCAGTTGGAATGGGAAGATTTACAAAGAGTATCACATAGAAGGTGGATGAGAGATCAAGGACGAAGAGATGTAACGGAAGATATGTCTGAGGATTTATCAGAAGGAGAGAAAGGAGATGTTCCAGGGGAACTTTTGGCTGTTGATAGCCCCAGAAAAGCATTTCAACGCAATTTTTCCAATCTGGAAAGTTGGTCGGATGATAACCGAGAAAAAAAGCTTTATATTGTTCTCATCAGGTCAAGATTCTTAACACTAACTTTATATTTCTCTCTTTCTCATAGTAATTGCTCAAGTAACTTAGCAGTCGTTCTTTTTCCATATGAACTTTTCCTTACGTTTCTTGCTAGTGATTATTGGTAAAAATAAGCTGCGTAAAGTCTTAAATATTTGAAAGTAGCCTCACTCTCAGACAATACTAATCATGCTTGAGTTTTGTACTTTTGTTGTACTTGTACACTCCTAAATTCTTAAATCGGGTAATGCTTTTTGGTTTGTGAAGTTTATAACAGCTTTGCAAGGCATTTTCTTTAGATACCACATAATCTTTGCATAACTTTTCGCATGTTCTTAAGGATCCTTTCGTTGTAATCTCAAATTGACCTTAATTATGATATTCGGTTAAACCTTAAATTAAGCCTTTTCTTAAGGCTCCCTGTGCTATATCTCAATAGATTGAGATGAATAATAATTTACAAGAAAAACTGATGCTCACAGTTTGCATGGTCTGGTCCGCGGAGAAAACATGGAGCTTGGCCGTGATTCTGATACCGGTGGTCAGGTACTTATGCTTTAGCTCTTTACTAGTAAAATTTTGATTAAATAATTATTTTATAATTATGAAACTTAGACACGAGTCATACTTCCAACACAAAGAAAGTAATTATGTTTCTCAATAATGACACTTTTGGTCTAACTTACCAGTTACAGAGGAATTAGGCCATCTCCCTAAGGACCCTAACAAGGCCAATATTCATTCAGTATGAAAAATATAACAGACTTTAGTTCGGAATTTTAAACAAATATTTTTGATGGGAAATTTAACTTCTTTTTTCGAAATTTCAGATCAAATATGTGGTTGAACTTGCGCGCGCGTTAGCTAGGAGTCCCGGGGTATACAGGGTCGATCTCTTCACTCGCCAAATCTCGTCACCCGAAGTTGATTGGAGCTACGGAGAGCCCACAGAAATGCTTACAGCTGGCGCCGAAGATGCTGAAATGTCAGATGTTGGCGAGAGCAGTGGCGCTTACATTATTCGTATCCCCTTCGGTCCACGAGACAAATATCTACGAAAAGAGTTAGTTTGGCCATATGTTCAAGAATTTGTAGACGGGGCACTAGCCCATATTCTAAATATGTCAAAAGTTCTAGGCGAACAACTTGGAAAAAGCTCCTCTTTCGAACCAGTTTGGCCATATGTCATACATGGTCATTACGCAGATGCAGGTGATAGTGCTGCTCTTCTTTCGGGTGCTTTAAATGTACCTATGGTTTTAACGGGACATTCGCTTGGTAGAAATAAATTAGAGCAGTTACTTAAGCAAGGACGACAATCAAAAGAGGATATCAATTCTACCTATAAAATTATGAGGAGAATAGAGGCGGAGGAGCTTTCTCTTGATGCGGCTGAGCTTGTTATTACGAGTACAAAACAGGAAATTGATGAGCAATGGGGACTGTATGATGGATTTGATGTTAAACTTGAGAAGGTTTTGCGGGCCCGGGCTAGGCGTGGGGTTAATTGCCATGGCAGATATATGCCAAGAATGGCGGTAAGGACCAAATTAAATAATAATTTCAAAATTTTGTTCAGTGACAGTGAATGAACTTTCTTACGCAGTACTCTGAATGGTAATCAATTAATTTTGAAAGCTAAACTTAAGACTGTTTCTTTTAGTTTTGTCCTTTATATATTGCGAAAAAGATTGATGACCAACTCTAGCTATCACACATATTGTTTTGTGAATGTAGAGTTCGATTGGTAGTAGCTTTAGGCAAATAAACTGAACTCTTTTGAAATTAAGAAACAAAAATAAAAACCACCTTCATGACTTCATTTAGCCTAAAGCTTCTGTCTTTTTCGGGCAAAAAGTCCAGAAAATCCCATCTTTTAAGCTGGTCAGCAAATGCAGTCCCGTTTTTAAGCAAAAAAAAAAAGCAAAAGGTTGAGCTTTAAAGCTACCTTTAAACAAGTCCAAAGTACTAATTTGTACGTCAGTGGAGTTGAATTTACTCCTTGGTATTTTGTATATTTTACTTGAGTTCATTCCTGAAAAGTTGACATCATACTACATTTCAGCCATTTATTGCAATTGCATCACTTTGGATATGAAAAAGATATATGGGATGAAAAAATTAGCATAAGTTGAGAAACTAAAGTAACCTTTTTCGTCGATACTTAATCTTCTATAGTAAAAGAAACACATACAAACGATATTTAGAAACTCCGTCCTGAATCTTCAGGTAATTCCTCCTGGTATGGACTTTAGCAATGTTGAGGCTCAAGAAGATGGTGCAGAAGCTGATGGGGAACTTGCATCACTTACCATAGACGGAAATTCTCCTAAATCAATGCCACAAATATGGCTAGATGTAAGTGCTCAAATTATCCATTAGCGATTTCATGTTTGTGACCCTTTATTTTCTCGCTTAGGTATGATGATACATGTACTTATCTTTAGCTCAAAAAACTGAAGCGAGTAACTCAAAATAACCAAAACTGTTTGTGTATGTTAGTATTTGTCTATTTGGTGACTGATGTTGAGTTTGTTAATTGTCCCATATCAGCTGGATATTCATTTAGCCTTTGGTTTATGAGTAGGGTTTGGAGTCTAACACTTGGTAGAAAAAGTTTAGTGCATAAAATAAATGAGAAATACGCTTCCACTTTGATGTCAATTCCTTAACCATTCAATGGTTACATCTAGTTTCTTGATTAAATTCTGATTCAAGCGAGTATGTTTTTTTTCCACCTCAGTTAATGGATAATTGGATATATATTTATGTTATCCGTTTTTGAATACGTTAGGTATGGAATTTATTAATCGTGTTGAAGTCCATTTTTACTATTCTGTTGACAATGGAACTGATTTATACTTCAGGTGATGCGTTTCTTAACAAATCCACATAAGCCAATGATATTGGCATTATCAAGACCCGACCCTAAGAAGAATATCACCACTCTCTTGAAAGCATTTGGAGAATGTCGCCCACTAAGAGAGCTCGCTAATCTTGTAAGATTACGCGTAGTTTTAAACTGAACCACTAAAGTCATTATACAACTACATCATAACAGGCTAATATATGAATTGCAGACCCTTATAATGGGAAATAGGGATGATATTGATGAAATGTCATCTGGTAACGCAAACGTCCTCACAACAGTTCTAAAATTAGTCGATAAATATGATCTTTATGGGCAAGTGGCATTCCCAAAACATCACAAGCAAAATGATGTCCCAGAGATTTATCGCCTAGCTGCAAAAACTAAGGTTCGCGAAGTTTTAGTTTTAAATTTTTTCTCTTTTTATAAAGTCTAAAGGGTTTATTCCTAAGAGCCTGCATTTTATTACAGGGTGTATTCATAAATCCAGCTTTGGTTGAGCCATTTGGGCTTACCCTGATTGAGGTTAGCTTGGACTACTTAACATCTTATGTGATTTCTGGTTTTAAAAAAATTTAGGATAATTTTTAATTCTTCGTTTTATATTGTAAAACATTTAGGCTGCGGCACATGGACTTCCAATGGTGGCTACTAAAAATGGTGGACCAGTTGACATTCAAAGGGTATGATTCTGTCCTGATCGAGCCATGCCACATCTCTATTTTTAACCCGGTCTGTAAATTTAAATGCAGCACTAATTAACCACGTTTTGCTGAAGCTGATTTTTTTTTAGTTGTAAAAATTGTTTTACAACTAAAAAAATATAATGTTCGAATAGGTGTAATTAAAAACATCTTTTGAGGACAGGGAAGAACATTATTAGGTGTTCATAAGAAATAGGTAAGCTCTAGAATTTCATATTATTCCACTACAAAACTAGTGGTTTTTTTGCTAGCTTTGGGATTTAACATGTAGAAATTTTGGACAAGGAAAACCATTGGTCAAATGCTTTTTAAGAAAAGTGATATAGTATATCTGCGTAACAATTAAGTATTTTAGTTTGACCTCTTTTAATCCACGTTTGTTAATATCATTTCAGGCTCTAAACAATGGCTTACTAATTGATCCACATGATGAGCAAGCAATTGCTAGCGCTCTTCTTAAGCTAGTTTCGGAAAAGAATTTATGGCTCGAATGCAGAAACAACGGATGGAAAAACATACATTTATTTTCATGGCCAGAACATTGTCGAACGTATCTAACACGTGTAGCAGCTTGTCGAATGAGACACCCACAATGGCAAACAGATACACCGACAGACGAATTAGCCGCCGAAGAAGCTCTTAACGACTCCCTAACAGACGTTCAAGATATGTCCCTTAGATTATCTGTCGATGGAGAAAAATCAATAGATTATATTTCCACAAACGATGGAGAGAAAGAATTACCGGACCAAGTTAAAAAAGTGCTGAGCAGGATAGGAAAGCAAGAGACTGATCCGAAAAGTAATATTAAAATGCTCGATACAGTCTGGAGTAAATATCCGATGTTGAGGAGGAGGAGACGATTAATAGTAATTACACTTGATTGTTACGATAGTAATGGGGCACCTGAGAAAAAAATGATTCAGATTATTCAAGATATTGTTAGAGCGGTTAACGTAGTTTCTCAAACTGCTAGATTCTCAGGTTTTGCTTTATCGACAGCTATGTCGGTAAAGGAACTAATGGATTTTTTGAAAACCGGGAATCTTCAAGTCAATGAATTTGATGCTTTGATTTGTAGCAGTGGAAGCGAAGTTTATTATCCTGGTAATTATATAAATGAAAGTGGAATGCCTTATCCTGACCCCGATTATGCGACTCATATAGACTATCGCTGGGGCGCTGATGGTTTGAAACAAACTATTTGGAAATTGATGAATTCAAAGGAAGGTGTGTCGGTTGAGAGTTCAAATTCCATTGAAGAAGATATGAATGGCAGCAATTCTCATTGTTTGTCTTACTTCATAAAGGATCTCAAAAAGGTATGTTAAATTTCATATTTAGTGTTGGGGTTAAATAAATTTCTGCATTTGTTCTTTTTTTTCTTTTTCCTACTAAACAATGTGGTTGGACTAAAACTTCTTCATGTAAATTCGGTTGAGTTGAAAGAACATTTACTTTCATTTTGTGTAAGCATTTTCGTTTGATTTGTGGCAAAAAAGTGATCAAGAATACAAAGTCTATTTTCTCTTGATACTTATGTGTTGTTGATGCCGTTCTTGTACCAAGTGATTGGTTTGGTGTTACACATACAAAATTTGTACTTTTGTAGGCTAAGAAAGTGGATGATATGAGGCAGAAGCTTAGGATGCGAGGTCTTCGTTGCCATCTGATGTATTGCAGAAACTCAACGAAGATGCAAGTTGTGCCTCTTCTTGCATCACGAGCACAAGCTTTGAGGTAATAATGCTTCTTTAGCTTAATCGTGCTTAAGAATGTCACAGATCTTAAGAACAACTTCTATTTACTAGAATGCAAGATAGTTGCTATATAAATGTATATGAAGTCCACATATATGGGTAGGATAAATCGGTTTGAATCAAAATGGTTTCACGCTGTGATCGTAATGATATTGGTTTCCAGGGAATCCGAGGAATCTGATTTTGATTTTTTCTTTTCCAATCTTTAGTCTTCTGCTAGTACCTAACCTTTTGAAATAGTTTAGGCAATCTCTCCAATTCGACGACTTCACATCAGCTTATATATTATGTTTTTTTTCATGAAAGAAAAGGTTGAGTTGAGCGTATGTTTTCTTCATGGACAAAAACAAATTTTGTAACAAGTCTCGTTGTTTCCAGCTATCTGTTCACACTCTTGGCATTTTAGGACATACGCTATTAGTTCATTCTTCCTATCTATCCTAAGTTTGGTTTTTTTACTTTTTTCCTTTTCGTCATTTGAAACTTCTTCTATTTTTATGATTTTTTTATGCATGTTTAGGTATCTTTTCGTTCGGTGGAGACTAAATGTTGCAAATATGTACGTAATACTTGGCGAAACTGGAGATACTGATTACGAAGAACTTATTTCGGGAACTCACAAAACAATTGTCATGAAAGGCATTGTGCAAAAAGGTTCCGAAGAATTACTTAGAACAACAGGAAGTTATTTGAAAGCAGATATTGTTCCAGACGAGAGTCCACTGGTCGCCTACACTAGTCCTGAGGCCACAGCCGAGGACATTGCAAATGCTCTAAAACAAGTTTCTAAATCTGGTCAATGAAAGTGAGATATCGCTAGTGACTTTAAATTGTTACATTATTTGTTAGTTAATTTTTCCCGCCCTTCACGCTACTCAAAACGGGATTCAATAATTTATACTCTCATGAACACTTCTAGTACGGGCTTTAGCCAAGTCATAGGTAGAAATGTAATTGATTGTTTAAAAGGCTTTTGTCGTTAAAATAGTCATATATGAATCTTGATCCATGGTTGCAATAGTGACAGTGTTCATACAGGACTAAATAGTCATTAAATTAGTCACTTTGAGAGAGTGTCAACTATCAAACCCTTTGTATTTTATAACAAATTGTAACAAGCTCATGTTCAAGACAATAATAGTTTCAAATGACAAATCGCAATTATAAAGCATTTAAAAATCAATTTCAACCCCAAATCTTAAAATACAGTTTTAAAATCATTTTTTAAACCTCTCATCCTGATCTCAGAACACCTCGTAAAATTGGTCCAATTCCTTAAGATTTCGCCGAAATTCAAGGAACGCGCTTTTTAGCTCCCTCGGCAGCTCTCATATCCTTTAAACCCACCAAAGCAGTAGTTAATGACCTTGTTGGTTATTCAAGTGGCTACTTAGGTTTTTGGGTTCTGGCTCTACTTGCTACAAGGCAAAATGAAGTTTCATTTTCGTCCCAGTGTTCCTAATTCAACCAATTTTTAAACGGTAAAATCCTCTTCTAATGTCATACATTCTTCTGAATACCACTTTACATACTAGAAATCTTAATTCAGTTGTACAAAACCAAACAAGTAAACAAGCATTTATCAATAAACATTTTAACAACATGCTACAACCTCCCAAAGTTCTCTCAGGAGTAGCAACTAGCAGGTAGTTTTGGAAACCCAAGGCTACTCACTAATGATTTGATGATAGCCACTAAATTAATTCGAGCTCGGCTCTACTTAGGCTACCAGGTTTTTCTCATGTATATCGTAAGTTGGAGATCTTTATTAACTCCAAACTTCAAAAATCACACAATTTCAAGGCCTCAAAATCCCCTTGAATAGTGAAATGCAGTTTATTAGCCCAGGAAACCATTTCACAAATAGCATCAAATCAACAAAACAATATAGCATATGCACACTATAACGTGTTGATATAAAAAACATCAAACCCCTTCCAGTTCCAATCTCTACGAACACAAATATTTATAATGCAGTATACACGCATGCCTATCCAACATAAGGTATATCCAAATCTACAGCAATTAAGCTAAAGCAGAACTATGACAGTAACTAATCGATAATCACAGCCATAATAGAACCTGTTTTAAAATGACGAAACATCATTACTATCACCGCCCAGAACCATGCGCAGCAGTAGTTGGGTTTGTAAACCCGGACATACTGTTGCTTAGGACATGCCATCCAGACAAAATCAATTATTTTGTCCTAAATATCTTTCTGTCTTCACTCTCATGTTTACTATCCCTCGCGGCACTGTCTGGCACAAATACTACTGGGTTTATGAGCATGTCAGATGACTAATCTTAATATGAACTGTAACATAACTAGTGATAAAGACACACAATCGCTACACCAAACCAAGAGTTGGGTTTCTTATCAAAATCAACAGGTGCAAATGTTGGGCACTAATCGTAATCAGATACCGTAGAAACCCGTCTAATACCATTTTGTATGAATATAAAGCATTACAGTAGTGTACTCATTCCTGCATATCCCCCAAAAACAGTTGTTTAAGCATTATGTTTAAGCAATTGGTTTATCGGCTTATAAGATGAGCTGTGTTAGTCTCTTCCACATAAATCTCGAAGCTTTACACCCTATGAACACTGGAACGAAGATTAAACATTTTTGCATAAATCTTAAACAGCAGTTACTCATCTTTAAAGACGAACTTTTCTGGTTTTCTGGCCTAAAAAGCCAAAAGATTTACTCATAAAAGATATGAACTGATCTTCTTCTTAAACCCAAAAAATACGGCTAATTTGCTTTAAAAGGTGCAATAAAATAACCCTTAGTCAGCACATACTACACACAAAATTGAATTAGCACTCCCTAGGATTTGGCAAAACTCCTATCCGCCAAAGTTGAATACGCATATAACGCGAACAGTTCTAATTCAACACAATGTTCTCTCTAATTCAACAAACATCCTTAGTCAACACATATTGAACACGAACTTCTTCAAATCTTTAACAGTTTCCTGACAGGACACTCCGAAGGTAAATTTTCTCGAAACTTAGGACACAAACTTAAACGTATATAACATCGTGAAATCCATTAGTTTTTCACCAAATAGGTTGGATATCTGATTGTCCCAGCACAACCTAAATTCTATCTGTAGGAACATGGAGTCCCTCAAAAACCCATCATCGCTTCAGTTTTTTAAGAACAAAATTGACCAGGGTAATGCACACTCTTGCTTAATTCTTCCTATTCCGTGTAATTATAGTGAAATCTGCAATGCCTAAGCTACAGTAGTAGGACTACTTTCAATCTTCACAAAATTCCCTAGATAATATGATAAAGTCTATTTCCCAATAGCAAGCAACAAGAGCATTTCACTGTCTTTATATCCAAACACATTAAATCTCATACACCTTCTAATTCAGTTTTTTTTTAAAGAATAAATATCTATAATGTTGTACACAATCTTGCCTTATTCCCCACAATTTTTTAAAAATCTAAGATGAGTAAGGTAAGATAGCAAGACCACCTTCAAACTCATATAATATCACCCACCCACACAATACGATCAGTCCAAGTGTATACAAACATGTCTACAATGGCATACTCATTTTTTCCTCAAGTATCACTAATACTTTCAAACTCATAAAAATTACCCACACAAGGCGATCTGTTCAACATTCTAATCACGATAAGGTCCCTGGGCCTTGTCTGGTTGCACATCTTAGGATCAGCTTTTCTATTAACCACACAAATGTTTTTTACTGAACCTAAAAGCAGCCCAATAAATACTGGAATCAAAAGCTTCAGGTAACAGCTAAAATATGATTAAAAATAGATAATCAAAAGTTATTTTCTTGCGCTTAAAGAACTTCCTGAAAATGGCAAACCAAATATTCAGAAATATCAAAATCACAAGTGGGCATCATAAAAAGAATCACACAGTACACAAAGAACCACATAGTTTATAAACCTGAGCTTGATCATTAATTAAAATATTTGCCTGTGCTTACAAAACTTTCTAATACATCAAAACTATAGATTAAGAAACACCAAAATCACCAAGGGGTATCAGACACAAAATCCATAATCGAAGCCCTTTTTTTCCAATAAATCAACATTCACTCAGACGTACATTTAAAAAAAGGACATACCTTCCATAATGCTAAACCAAATAACCAGAAATACCAAAATCACAAAAGGGCATCATAAAAATTCAATCTTAATCAATACCCTCTTTTTATTTTCTTGCTTTAGCTCCAATATAATCAACATTCGCTCAGAAGCACGTTAAATAAAAGATAAACCTCCTCTTCATCAATAACCCAATAACCCCAACCTCCGTTCGAACAAACACAAAAGCTTATATCTTTCATAATGCTAAACCAAATTATCAAAACTATCAAAAACCACAAAAGGGCATCACCAAAATCCAATCTTAACCAATACCCCATTTTTCTTTTCTTCTTTTAGCTCCAATATAATCAACATTCACTCGGAAACACATTAAAGAAATGATAAACCTACCCCTCAACGATAACTCCAACCTTGTTCAAACCAAATTCATTAGCATACGATTCGAAAGACATTAAATAGACAACATACCTTCCATGATGCTAAACAAAATACAAAGATCACAAAAGGGCACCACCAAAAATTAAATTTTAACCAATACCCACTTCCTCTCTCCTAATTTTAGCTCCAAAATAATCAACATTCGCTCGGAAGCACATTAAAGAAATGATAAACCTCATCTTCATCAAAAACCCCGACCTCTGTCGAACAAACGCAACACAAAACATCTTTTAATTCATTCTCGCCATTAACAACACCACCACCCCTCTTCCTCTTCAATGACACGTCATCACCACCCTTTATTTTAGCCTTAACCTTACAATTAACCACAAAAACAGCTCGGTATTGCGTAACGTATTTCTCGTGTCGCTGAGACTCGAAACAAAGAGTAGTGAAACAAGCGGGGCAGCTTAAAACAGCGTCGGAGTAATTATTACCTTTTTTAACTCTTTTTTGTACGTATAACTCGTCTTTATTGTCTAAAATTGGGTCGTAGAAATCGGGTTTTGTTGAGTAGTCTATTTCGTCGGAGGAGGATATTGTTTTCTGTGAATTTGTTGGCGAGTTTTGTATCGAATTTTCGACTTTCTCTGCCTTTTTTATATTAATTGGCGAGTTTTGTATCTCTTTTTCGATTTTTTCTGGTTCCATATTTATCTCTCTAGAAAAGAAAATAAAAGAAAAACCCTAATTTGTGAATAAAAATAGAGAAGTTGAATTGGGGTTTTGTTTTTATAAGAGGGTAAATAAATTGTAAATAAGGTTGTTTTTTTGGTACATTTTAATTTTTTACCTGTTCCAAAAAAAAAATTACACTAGTTGGGTTTTGTTTTTTTACAAGGGTAAATTGTAAATTAGAGCTATTTATTTGATACGTTTTACCTTGTCCCAAAAAAATTAAACTAGTTGGGTTTTGTTTTATAAGCATTACAAAATAATGTTTGATTTATTAAGAGTCAAAAGCTGTTACAAGTCTGTCGTTAATTTAAAAACATGTCACAAATCTGTCGCAAATTGACTAAACTGTCACAAAGTCGTCACAAAAACCGTCGCTAATAAACTCGTAACAAAAAATACCGTCACTAATTCCGTTGTTATTTGAGATTTTTTTTATAGCAAAGGGTAAATTGTAAATAGGCTTATTTTTTTGCTACATTTTGCCTGTCCCAAAAAATTTACAAACAACTATGCTAATTGGGTTTGATATTTTTAAGGGTAAATTGTAAATAGGCTTATGAACTATACTACTATATGACTCTTTTACGTACAAATTGCACTCGTGGTAAATTTTACCTGTCCCAAAACATTTACAAACAACTATGCTAAATTTTAAAAAAGTTGCATACGATCATGAAATGATTCATTTGCATTACAATTGAAATGTTATATATATATATATATATATATCACAATATATGAGAAAATCTACTTATAGAATGAACAAAATTTTAACAATACTCGAATGTTAGTTAGACATATTCAGATCCGTGCGACTTCTTAGTTACGTTCTAACACGCATCAAGCAATAATATCTGGTTATTATAGTGAAATTATATAATATTTTTTTGCATAATGAAACTAAAGAGTTGCCTTAATCTATCAAAATAATTTTGCTTTTCATGATTAAAAACTATATAAGCTGTTTGCCTTGTTTTATTAGAGGAAAACAAAAGCAGTTTCATATTTTTGTTGATTGTTTTTTTACAAAAAAAAATTGATTGTTCTATACGTAAAAAGGTAAAGAGACTCCATGGAAAATGTTTTTTCAAGAAAATTATTTCTCAATAAAAAAATCCAACGAAATAATCTGAGCCTTGGTTGACTTTTCAAACTCGCAGTTTATTGCTAATATTAAGTGGAACGATAATGGCCAAACAAAAGTAACGTGGAAAAAATGAAACAAAAGTGGTGTTACATAATAATGAGACAACATGAAAAGAAAGACCTTCAAAACCAGACGTTAGCAATACAAAAAACAGTGTAAATTAACTGCGAAGACCAACAATTTAATTCTGCATTGATCAGTATCTAACAAACAGTCTAAACGTATTCTCTGATATGATAGTATTTTACACCTAATTTCATCTTTTTTGTTGTACAAAATATCAAGTTTTCTTTATAACTGTTGGAGTTTGTTTGTTTGAGTCATTTTTAGATTTTTTAAAAATTAAGCATATTCAGTCCTAATTGAATGTTTAAACATGCTCATTCATTTCATATATATGTAGACCATGCAAATTAACAATGTTCTAGAGATGATCAGTCTACAAGTATTTTTCCAAAAATGTACTTCTAATATTAATTGTTATATTAAAAGGAAGACGGGTGTGTTTTCCTCGAAAACAAGAGTCACATGAAGATAAAAAGGTTTTTATTCGAGGGTAATAGTTGAGAAATACTACTGTTTGGGGGGTGGCCTAAACGTCGGTGGATAAGAGTGGCTTCATCGACGGTTGTAACTAGGACAGTAGGGATGGTTCGAAAAAAGTACAGTCCATTCCGCACATCACCAACTCCAATTGTCTTTTTTGTAGTATGATCCTGAAAGAAACATGAATTGGGAAAAAAGGTAATTGCACAATTTAGGTCTTGAATTAATTTTTGAACAGATAACAAATTATATTTGAAGGATGGAACATGGAAAACTCCCGTTAACGAAATATCTGAGGTGATATTTATGTCGCCTACTCGCCTATGTTGCATATTGGGTGAGATGATCCGGACGCAGATTGGACTGTCGCCATTCCATCAGTTTTCGTATAAGAGTGAAAAAGTGACAGGTTAGGTAGGTGTCATATGACTTGATGCTCCGCTATTGATTATCCATTCGTTTTCTAAGTTGGGAAATAATTTACCACAGAGAAATACAGGATGATTGATTGTCGGCTCGTAGAGTTGATTGCAGGAACAAAGCCAATGCTAGGATTGGCCATTATATTTTATTTTTATTACATGTTAAACAATGGAAAATATAAAGAAATAATGTATTTGTGTTATTAGCATATAGCTTCTAAGTAATACTTTTGGTAATTAAATCTACTAAACTTGGGGACCAAGATAAGCTAGACATAACATAAGGTAACAAAATATACTCAATACTATCAAATCTCTTGTTTGATTCTTAATAACATGTATAAAACTCAAAATGTGGGAATGGAAAAAAAAAAACAAGTTTGGTTACGACCTTAACCAAATTACACTTTATCCGGTAAACTAAAGTTCATGGTAATAGCAAATTCAATAATTCACGTTGCTTGTATAGTTGTATGTGGTATTAAAATTTGTAAAAAGAAAAAACGTCAACTTTTATTGTTTTACTTTCATGTTTTAGCAGGGCCCTCTTTCATATTTTAGGAGGCAAATTTCGTACATAGAGCATGCTAGATTGCTATGTATATTAATCTTAACTACGGTTGTATCTTAAACATATTTCATCGGCTAAAGTTTCTTCGTTTTCAGTTTTACGTTTACTGTACTAGTTACTGATTTGTGGTAGACTGATAACATCGTTAAATCCCATAATCAATTGTTACGACGAGATGTATCCTTATAATCAACAGAATATTGTATAAAGTATGTTTGTCTTTTTATTTTGATAATCAATAAATCTTCTATCTTTAATTAATAGAGCCAACATTGACATAAAAATAGTAAGAATAAATAAGTAGCACAATAAAAATTAAGGGTTTACGACTTGGTTTATTTTAATTAATAGTTGCATAATGTCATTTCATGACTTGTGCACCACATCCACCGCCACAATTGCCGCCTTTCTGAACATCTCCTTGACACAAACAACCATAAGAAACATCCTTCGGTGATCCTGCTACCGCTCCGTTTCCTGCCGCAACGTCCTTGCCATTCTCGCACGTGCATTTTTCATCATCTCTTGGTTGGGAGCTAAAACACCCCATGATTATAATACGTCTTACTACTGTGAACAAACAAATTAGAAACATCGTCACTAACAGTATATTATCGTTTTCTTTCATCCGATACATGGCCTTTTTGTTTATTATGCAAGTATCAAGTTTTAGCTTACATCTAAAGAAAGCAACAAACGAAAGATCTCTAGAAAATCAAAAGCCAAAATTAATGTAGTAAAATAATTAGTTGATTATATTCTCACAAAGCAAAATAGTTCATTCCTTGAGATAAATTCTGAAACTGTTACGAACAAATGCTTGGTAAGAGAATTAATAACTACATATTCTGTGTGTATATGTGCTTAAAGACTGGAGTGTGTTCGGTCAG
Source organism: Primula vulgaris (assembly GCA_963920805.1). Lineage (NCBI taxonomy): Eukaryota > Viridiplantae > Streptophyta > Magnoliopsida > Ericales > Primulaceae > Primula > Primula vulgaris. Next base: position 8,373,340 of record OY987213.1, read on the forward strand.
TCATGCAGCTTATAACTACGTATAATTTTGAACGGCTTATAACTTGTATCAAAATTATTGAAATTGATTTTTTTAAAAATTTAATCATAAAATTTAACATTTGAACTATATGATCAATTTTTAAAAAATTTCATTTCGAAAATTTTGATACAAGTCATTATCTGGTCAAATTTACACGTAGTTTCGTAGTAGACAATTAAATAGTAACGGATCGAATACCATTAAATCTGTAGTTCTATGTTCTTCACACACAGTCACACACAAACCAAAGTTATTATGATAAAAAAAAACATCAGCGACTAGTGACACATATTTAAGAATCGCTAAAAGTTAGGGTTATATAACATGAACATGCGGTACTATAAATTACTTTATAAACTTTGCACGACTAAATGATCATTCTTCCACTTTATTTATAAATTGGTTTTATTGACCAGATGGACCCATGCATGCATGGAGGAAAGTATATATGCACGGTTTTAGTAAAAATAATTAATTATCAATCCTGGATATCAATTCAATGACGGTAGAAAATTAACGAACAAAAATGATTATAGCACACTTGAAAGCAAAAATTAAAGAAATTATAGTGTTATACTACCTGAAAGTCGAATGACAGATATACTCGGGGCACAATTGGAGATCCTGGTAATTGTGAAAATTTCTTGTACACTAAAGTATTTATAAGCATTGTCACGTCTGTATCAATTGCATCAGCACCCAAAATTATTCGAGCTAATGATGGTAATTATTGGTACATAATCCCGTCATATTTGAGAGGGATCGAGAAAACATTTATTCAGTTACCTAACTTGAGAAGATTTATTAGGAATCCGATTTAATTAGCAGCATGGTCTCCATGTTGTCATTCCATGCATGCTCCATAATCAATAATCAATCCCAATCATATCGATAATTTAAGGACAGTATACATAATTTAGGTACAGATTCCTACATACATTGTCTCAGTCTCTCAGATATCAATAATGGTAATGAGTCAGATAGGCTCAGTCAGACTCTAACACACCAGTACTCACTGTAAATTTAGAATTTCATTTTCACCCCGAAATTTAAGAGTTTGTTATTCGGGTATATATTTAATATTTTTAATTAATATTTAATTTTAGGCTCTCAAATAAGGTTATATAATATTATATTTAAGTTTTTATTTTGTTGAATTATCAAATAAAATATATTAAAATTATTAAAAAAATTAAATATTTTTAATTAATATTTAAGTTTACGATAATGTTAACTAGGGTTACATAAGTATTATATTAAATTTTTTATTTTTATTTTGGTTGATGTGTAAAAAGAATTCTAAAAATTATATGAAATACTTTCTGACAATTAGTCTGGTTAAAACGGTATGAGTTTATAGCATCAGTGCACTCTTAATTTGTTCAAGTCAACAGCAACCAAGCTACAAAAGCACAACTACATCAAGACTCTTGAATAATAATAACCCACACAATAGAAATCGCCTTTAACTGGAACTTAAAATTAAGAGAATATATCCTGAGCAAGGGAAAATGTAAGGCATTAATCATAAATATCATATCCCGGTAGAAACCCATATAATTCAATATAGTATGAACTCAATTTCACCAAATTATGCATTCAAAATTGTATACTCACTCTATTTAACATCAGTAGTAGTGATCAAGACACTAAACTGCAACACTATAAGTCTATACCAAATCTTGATCATCGTATAGGCTTCATCTATGTGCATCATGAAAAAGAAAGAATTCTAGAAAGAACCAAAGTTCCAAGTTCATTAAACAAGGATAGCTTAGTTTTTCAGCATTTCTGCACTTACTTTCACCTTTACCTTTTTTTTATTGGATTGAATGAACGCTTTCTTCATGTTGATAAACATTAGTACAAAATAAATACAAATGTTTAGCACCAAACTAAACATATCAAATCCCACTAAACCTATTTAATTTCGTTTAGTGTGAACAACTGAGCACCAATATCTACAAAGTCCCCACGGATTTGTTTCAGCAACACAAATGCCTTCAAAATCATAGATAAAAAGCAATATTTTCTCAAGATAAACATACCACAATGCAATTCCTTAGATAATAACTCACTCAATGCAACCTACTTTAATAAAAACATCCAGATAAATTTCATAATAAAAACTCAAGTATCCATTAATGCTGGACCGCTGGTGCACACTTGCATATTCCCCATGAACTTTTCAAATCTATGATGGTTAAGCTAATAAGATAGCAGACCACTTTCAAAGTAAGTTAAACCATTAAACTTATCAACTATCACCCACTCGATACATTAGTCTCAATATAACAGATCATCATCAGTATTCAAAACATATACAATGATGTTGTATATTCTAGCATACAAACTTATTTTGTTCAACTCTACAGCACTAAAGCTACAAAGCACAACTACATCAAGACTCCTACATAACGACCCACAGAGTAGAAGTCGCCTAGCTAAATTCGAACGTCAACTTTAAAAAAATATAGCCAAGTCCAGGGGCGAAGCCAGGATGTGTAAATGGGGGGGTCAAAATATACCAAAAAAAAAAAAAAAACTTAAAATAATAATTTTTCATACTCACCCATAATCTATATACCCCATTTAAGTGTTGTTGAACAAATACCAAAGCATAAACACAAAAATTATTGCAAATAACTAACATGATACCTGATAAAATCAAAAGAAATGAACCCGACGGCTGCTCGCATTCGCAAATGCATCAATGATAGTTTCCGTGCTAAATTTTGAAGCAATATCTTTCTCAATATACATCATCATACAATCTTCAAGATAATCGGCTTCCATTTTATTACGAATATTAGTTTTGATGATATTCATAGCTGAAAATGATCTTTCTGCGGTGGCGGTAGAAACGGGAAGAGTAAGCACGAGAACCACAATTCTATAAACAAGCTGATATGTTGTAGACCATTTTGTTTCTACCAACCATTGACAAAGCTCGGAAATCGATGATAAATTCTTGTATTCAGGAAGAGAAATAACACAATTCTCGTAATGTCGAAGTTCCAATTTCAAGTTACTTTTCTCAAACTCCGTAAAGTCCTCCGGATAAAATTTGTCAACAAGTAGACAAATATCATCAATTTTGAATATTGAAGAGTGATAATTAGGATTCAAAGTAGAACTAAGAACTAACAATTCCATTACTTGCTCATCAAAGCGACGATTTAGTTCTTGAATTTGAGAATCTATAGCACGATAGAAAATATCAACTCTATAGCGGTCAAGTACTGAAAAGTTATCACGAGTGGGATCATACCTCGAAGAATATTTTGCATTCAAGTTTGGGATATCAATGTTGCGTGATTCACAAAAGAGTTTGACGGTAGCAACCAAATCATCGAATTCATCATCTCTAAGATTTTGAAGAAGGCTTTTAGTAGATAAAACTATTGAAGTAGCCTTAAGAATGTCTTGAGTTTTAGATTGCAAAGCTAGACAAAGAGAATTCGTGATTCATAACATTGACTTCATAAGATGAAGTATAAAGACAAATTCAAAGGAAGTTAATGCCTTATGTGTTGAACGAGCTTCTCCCTTTAGAGAAGTAGGTCCATCTTCATAAATATTAAGTAAAACCATGCAAGCAGCACTATACATTTTTATCAAGCTAGAAACAGACTTTAGGTGAGAACTCCAGCGAGTATCACCAGGTCGTTGCAGATTACCAATTTGATTTAATCCTCTTCCAGTCTCAAGCTCTTCAATGGAAATTAAGAAAGCAATATCATCGGCATGGGCAGCTTTCAACTCATCATTTCTCTTGCATGATGCACTAACAATATTCATGATCCGAAGCAATTTAGAAAAAAATCGGTCGACTGGAAGCACTTCTTTTGCTGATGCCACTAATGCTAATTGTAATCGATGTGCGAAGCAGTGAACATAATAAGCATATGGGCAATCACTTAATATCAAAGCTTGTAGTCCATGAAACTCACCCCGCATGTTACTTGCACCGTCAAATCCTTGTCCCCGAATATTCCGAATATCGAGATTGTGGTGATTGAGAACTGAGCATATGCTATCTTTTAGTGTCACTGCCATAGTGTTGGAAACATGAACAATATCAAAAAAACGCTCCCGTAAAACACCATTTTTATCAACAAATCTTATAACTACTGCCATCTGCTCCTTTTTTGACGCATCTCGAGCTTCGTCCACTATAATGCAGAATTTAGCATGTCCAATTTCTTCTCGAATCGCCTCTTTCACTTTTATAGAAAAGATATGTAAAATTTCTTTTTGAATATCAGACGACTTGTAAGTGGCATTCTTTGGAACATTTATCAATGCTTTGGTGGCTTCTTCATTATATGATGCTAATAAATCATAAAACTCAAGGAAATTACCACGGTTGTTTGATGTTGATTTCTCATCATGCCCTCTGAAAGGCATAGCTTGAAAGGCCAATCTTCGAACCAAGTCAATAGAAATTTTTAAGCGAATGCGATTGTTAAAAACTTGTTCGGCAGAAAATTTTACAATCACCCTTTCAATATTTTGAGTTGGGTTTTGTATTTCCTTCCATTTATGTTCAGCGGTTCGATGACAAGAATCGGAATTAACACCTTCATGCAAACGAAAAGAACAAGTTTTCCCGCTATTGACCTTCCTCCAACCATCAAAACCTTCAACAACAAATGCACTATGTCCTGCAAAACTAGACTCATCCGGAGGCGCAAAAAGGAAACAAGGAAAACAGAAAGCCTTGTTCTTGGCCACTGAATATTCCAACCACGAAAATAAAGCAAACCACGGAGCTTGAAATCTTCGAGGACGAGCCTTGGCGGATGCAAGAGTATACGGATATTTTTTTCCTAAATCGGGACGATTTGGACCATGTAGAGTTATGTACGCCCTACGAACTTCGTCACGCCTATTAACAAGATACTCCCAAATTTTTCTACGTAATCCAGGATCACGCTCTAGCGAATTAATATCAAATTCTACTGTGTCGATTATTTGAATTTTTGTTGGAGGACTAGGCGTATCGATTGTCACGTGATCAACACTACTACCAACATTCTCTTCCGTCGGAGAAACATTAGCTCTCTTAAAGAACGAATTTATTTTAGGTGTCTTTCCCATTTTATACTCGATAAAAATATTAGCGATGCCAGATCTACAGATTAAAACTCTAAGAGTTAATAGCCTATTTTTTTTCCCTTTTGAGTATTTTAATCAAGCACCTATGGTGCAACATAACATCAATACATATAATAAAAAGAAGCATATTAAAGGAAAAAATAAATAGAAGAGTATACCTTGCCGAGCCAGAATGATAGAATTGTTGATGTTTTTTTAATTAAATCTAACCCCAATCAATGCGGTGCACAGCAGCACAGATGAGTAGAGTTTTTCTTTTTTCAACTTTGTTTTTTATTTTGATACACACGCTGACATGCACGAAGAGAAGTGTTGTTGATGTTATTTTTTTTTTTAATTAAATCTTAAAGAGTCCAATATCAAAGAAAAATATAATTGGGTCTTTCGGCCCAAATTTAATTATTGTGTTTTGGGTTCAAACATTAGCTATAAATATATGTACAATTAACATATTTTTATGGGGTGCCAAATCTACACCTAAAAAGAAATTGTACTAAAAAAAATTTACGTCACTTGGGATTTCTAAAATTATGGGGGGTGTCGTGGCACCCGATCGTTCCCACTTAGCTTCCCCCGGCCAAGTCGATGTTGGCTTATTCTGAACAAGGGAACATGTTAGGCACTAATCATACGTATCACTTATTGATCCCTCTTCGCCTCATCCTCACCCGTACGCCTCTTCTCAATTCTCAACATCTCCATCTCATAGATATACTCTTTTCTAACCAATCTCACTTCTTTATCCCTATACCAAACACCCGACTGGCCTTCATATTTTCAAAACAAAAAAACTAACGCCAGGCGGACCCTAAGTATCTCAGACACCTTCAATTCCATAAATAAAAACCCACATATGGCAATCCCTACTCGAAACACACACAAAAAAAACACAAATTCCATCAAACATTTATCAAAGCCCATAAAACTGCCATGTGCAGATGTTGGACAGTAAATCACAGAGAGCTGAAATATTGAAGCACTAAAAATGTAACATTTCTCATAAACACATAACCAGTTTAACAACACAAATAACACTAAACGAATATCGTCTACGAAACATTTAACATAATCCAAGAAATCAACATAGGCAAATGTTACACATCGACACATTGTCATATAATATTTCCATGAACACATAACCAATTCTAATGGAATAAAAGAACAAAAGACCCAAATTAGTACCCACTTAAGTCCATCGAAACTCCCGATCCTCCACCTATCTCTGTGCAGCCCACTTGACCTTCTCCTTCTTCGCCTCCCTCTTCACGTCCGTCCTCATGCACCTTCTCAACTCTCAACATCTCCATCCCACATGTATATTATTTCCTAACCAATCTCACTTCTTTATCCCTATACCAAGCACCTCACTTCCCTAATATTTTTAACCAAGAAAACTAATACCTTCAATTTCATAAATAAAACCCACATATGATAATCCCCAATCAAAACACACTAAACATACAAATTTTGTTAACAATTTATAGCAGAACCCGTAGAAGTAACATGTGCAAATCAGCAAATGTTGGACTCATGCACCACATCCACCGCCACAATTACCACAGCCACCACCACAATTGGTGTGTCCCCTACTGTCTCCGTAACACATACAACCATGACACGTATCCGCTGGCGATCCTTTTGCTACGGCAACCTTGCCATTCTCGCCCTCGTCTTCAGCTCTCAATCGGGAGCTGAAACACCCCATGAGTGTAATATGTCTTAATACTGTAAACAAACAAAAAACATTATCAGTAGCAGTATATTATCGTTTTCTTTCATCCGGTACATTGCCTTTTTGTTTATTTTGCAAGTGTCAAGTTTAGTTTACATCCAAAGAAAGCAACAACGGATCGAAGTCAAATTTGATGTAGTAAAATAATTAGTGGATTCCATTCTCGCAAAGCAAAATAGTTTATTCCTTTAATAAATTCTGAAACGCTATGGACAAGTGTTTGGTAAGAGAATAGCAGTATTTTTTTGTGTGTAAAACTGTAAATGCTTAAAAACTGGAGTGTGTTCAGTCAATCATCTTAAATATGAGATTTTTTTTTTCTTTTTTCGTTCCATCCAATAAATCTGTAGTTCTATGTTTTACTGGAAAGTTGCAACAAAACAAGCAAAACATTGTCCATATATATACACTACAAAAAAAAAGAAGTTTAGCGACAGGAAAAAAATGTTGCTAACTAATTGATTCAATTGGTAATCAATAATTAGCAACATATTTGTAACACTAATAAAACTGAAGGTAAACACTATGTCCCTAATTGTGGCAACATTATTAGCAACAGGCAACAGTTTAGCAAAGCTTCATCTAGCATTTGTGTACCTCAACTTTAAAGGGAAAGCAAGAAGAAAAGAAACATTTAAATTAATGACGGAACATGTCTACATTGTGCAATTTAATTACTTTACTTAAAAGTGGCAAGTTGTGGTAGTCTATCAAGCCGTTTATTCGAAGCATATATATATACTTCCTTTCAAACATTATTATATAGTAATTGATGAGGTAAAAAATACATCTAGTACACCAAACTACTATAGTGTTGTTAACGATTTGGGTATCTATCTTTCAAATTTTTGAATTTAGAGATCACACTATAATAATTTTACAATTTAGGTACCACCGTCTAAATAAATCACGGAATCATGTCACGTGACATTTGACAAACATTAATTTGAGAGGGTAATTTGACAATTTTGCACAAAAATATGTCATTCTAGAAAAAAATATTCCCCAGTTTAACGCATAACAAAAGTTAGCACATAATTCAAATTTTTGTTATGTGTGAAATTGAGGAAAACGTTTTTTATAGAATGAAAGTTATTATAGTGTGATACCCAAATTGAAAATTTTGAATGGTGGGTACTTAAATCATTAAACGCAGATAGTTTAGTATACTAAACAATGAAGTTAACAGTTTAAAAATTAATTGATTAAATTAAAGAAAATTACTTAAATAATATACTCATGATTTTAACGATAAAAAATTTAACAATTAGTCCACAAATCTTAACAATACTCAAGATTTTGAGGAAATTAACACCCAATTAGCTTTCTTTTTCTCACGAAACTTGTCACGATAATTGTAACATCATGGAACAAATAATCAAGTGCTTCCAGTAGCAAAATTATGAGTACAACTATAGCCCTATATAGAAACAAATGAAAGATTTGAGTACAGATTTTCGAAGAAATTAATAATTAAGATGGTATATAACCATCTCCAAGTCGATAAAGAAAGCCGAAATAGTCTGAAGTATTAGCAAGGAAGAGCAGAAGTCTGATGAAAACACCTAATAACTAGCATTGGAAATTTACAAAAACAAATTTAGAAAAAGAATATTATACTAACCTGACAAGGAGACTATTGAACTAACACAACTCTGAAGATTTTGGTGAGGTAGGAAAGAAGAGAGACCCACTAAAAAGAAAAGGATTTAAAGTTTGATAAATTTGGTGAATTGCAAAAATGATCAGGCAACAAACACAAAAGAGAAAAACTGCCGTTGCCTTCAGTGTACATTAATTTTTTGGTTGGTGGCATTTAAGTTTTATTTCCAAGTCAATATGACAGTGCAAATAAAGAGTACGAGTGCAAATATCATTGATCATTTTGAAGCTTGAAACATTTCAACGGCTACGTACAAACTTATATAAGTTCTTGTGGTCTGTAGAGTATTTTTTTTTATTGTAAATGATATATTTGTAAACATAATAATAACATTAAACATGTCGCTGACATATCATCAACACGAAAAAAATTCTTGCTAGTTTTATGTTGCTATTTTATAACGGGAGAATGTTGGTAAATTTGGGAGAAATGTTAAAATCAATAACTTGTCCGCAACAAAAAAATACAGTTGACTAATTTGTTGTTAATGATGTATAATGAAGTGGTAATATGTTGCTTAGTTGTATGTTGTTTTGTTGCTATCTGTCTTAACTTTACAATCTAAACATATTCTTGTATATTTAGACATGATTCTGCCTACTAAATTATGAAGAAAAAAAAGAGTAAAAAACACATCATGGACTAGTGACACATATTCAAAATTCGCTAAAATCTATAGCCATATATATATAACATGAGCATGTCACATGTGGTACAGGAAATTACTTTGTAAACTTAGCACGAAATGAGCAATCTTCCACTTTATTTATAGATTGGTTTTGTTGGTGTGATGGACCCATGCATGATGCATGGAGGAAAATATGCACGATTTTAGTAAAGACTAGTAATTTATCGCTTTTGGATTTCAATTCATCAATATAATAGAAAAGAAAAAAGCACACTTGAAAGCAAAAACTAAAGAAGTTATACCACTGAAAAGAATGAAATATATACTCGGGGGCACAAACTGGAGATCATAGCTAGTAGTGGCAGAGTCATAGTAGGTCTAGAGGGTCACATGATCCCCTGGAATTATGCCAGGGATAATTGTTAGGTTTTTTAGGTGATATATACTTGTTATGTTTTTTTTTTTTTTAGGCAAAAGAAACATTTTATTTGAAGAGCGAACTAAGTCCGGACATAGTTTTTACATCATTCCTCCTTCTACAAGAAGGTACCACAAGCTAAATAGCAAAAAGTATAATATAAGGAAAGTGCTACATAGCTAGCAACATAGAAAACAAAATACATAAGAAATATCTTAAAACAAACAAGTTGCTGCTTCCTTCTGCAGTAGCGTTCTTCACTCTTCACATATATTTTAGCATGTTTTAACTGTGCGAAAGCTCATAATACCATTATAATCCAACATATATACTCCATCAACATTTTCCGGTAGCAAAACAACGCTCCAATACGTGTTAAATGAGCCAATTGCACCCACTTTAGCTAGGCTATCCGCAACCTTATTTTGTTCTCTCCACACAAAATTCAAATCAACTCCAATTGACTCCAAAAGAAATAAAATATCATCTCACAAGTTTAAAAACTTTATATCCACTATACTCCGATTTTTCCACCAATTTACAATCAATAAAGAGTCCGTTTCTACCTCCACATTAACCAGCCCAATAAGTAACAGACCAATAACCCATTAAACAAAGCATTCAAATCCGCATTCATCACATCTACCGCCCACTAGAAAAATTATAAGTCACTAACTACTATGTCACTATCCATATTTCTTACGATAACTCCGCTCCCTGTCGATTGTTGGTAGAGCCATCAAAAAGGTCAACTCTAGTTATCAAATTTGGTACTTGATAGGTTAAAGATGGCCAAACATGCGGCAATTGCATAGGTAAACTCACACATAAGTCAACTCTATTTATATCAATTTTGCTTAGTTATGGAAATGACACGCATCTATGTGTTCTATTATTGACTTAAACTTTAAAAAAAATCATATAGTTTCAACTCAAGTTTTATTTAGGCTTTCTAGTTTTAATTTCAAACATCAGCTACCAACATTTAAGAATTCTGAAGTTCTTTTGATCAATTTATGTTACCTTACTTGATTTTAAATTAAATTTGTAACTCACGACACAAACTGCTGGCTCCGCCACTGATAGCCAGTAGTTGTGAAAATGTCTTGTGCACCAAATTAATTATTTTTAAGCATTGTCGCATCAGCTGTATCAATTGCCTCAATGATATGCACCCAAAATTATTCGTCTTAATGATGGGATCATTGGCATATAATCCCGTCATATTTGAGAAGATTTATATTTCCTTTTTATTTGGGAAATTATATATATTCATTAAAGAAATTACCTAACTAAAATACTTGAGCAGATTTACTAGGAATCTGATTTAGCAGTATGGTTTCCATGTTGTCAATCCATGCATGCAGCAGATTATGATCAATCTCAAGGACTAGTTACATATTTTTTAAAAATGGCAAAAAGTTAGAGCCACATATATATAACAAGAACATATCACATATGATACAAGAAAGTAGGTTTTGTTGATGACATGGATCCATGGAAGGAACCATGCACAATTTAAGCAAAAAAGAATTATCTACTGTAGATATTGTTGTACTACTAGTTTTCAACTCATAATATTAGAAACAAAAAAAAACTCATTTACATCTTACTTAAAAGCAAAAATTAAAAAAGACATACCGCCGAAAGTTATATCGGAGTTGGGGAACTTAATATGTATTTTATAAACATTCCCGCCATCTCTATTAATCGCTTTAATGATACACACCCAAATTTATTCTTTTTAAAGTCAATATCTGGCATATAAATTATAATCCCGTGATGTTTGAGTAGATTTTATTTAGGAAGTCATATATGCAGTAAATAACTTAATTACGTAACTGGAGAAGATTTATTAGTAATTCGAGCATGGTCTTTTCCTCCATGTAGCTCCTTAATCACTCCCACAAATTTAATTAACCTATACATATTTTAAGAAAACTTCTACGTGTTTTGTCTAAGATTGCATTAAGACTGAACTATTATTCAAAAGATAATCATAGTACACATGAAAATTCGGAATAATTACAATCTGTTTAGACAGATAAAACGGGGTTGACTAGTATAAATACCTTCAATTGGTCAAAGATGGGCACTTGGTGACCAACACCGGTGGCTATGATTGGGATGGTCATCTGTAGCAGGGTGGCAACCAAAGGCTAGAATGAGTCCGTTAATGGCAGGATAGAGAGAGAGAGAGAGAGAGAGAGAGAGGAGGAGGACGAAAGGCGGTGAAAATATCAATGCAGGAAGAGAAAGAAGATAAGAGTGCAGGTGGAGGTAGAGCTACATAATTTTAATTTCATCCTTAAAAACTCATGGTTTAATTTTTAATGAACCATATGCAGCTAAACTAGGCTTTAATGGACCTGTTTCTTAATTAACTACACCTCGTCAATTGTGTTTCGGTAAATACACGTTCTGTATCTGGAAAGTCAGCAGGCTAGGAAATGTTATTTCGAGTACACATTGTCTTGATGATTACAGAAAACATGGTACTACGAAAAAAAAAACACAACAAAAACACTAAACGTTGTCATTGATGGCAATTTCTGGAGATAATATCGTGCCCTACAAGTAGTGACTTTTTTCTTTGAAAAAACCAAGTAATTACTTCATCGTACAAGCTTCTTCTAGATGGGTTTCTTTCCGAAGAGGTAAATCAAAGTTGAGCATGGCCAACAATTGCTACCAATAGTTTACTCTCCAAATCAGCTTCATCAACCCACAGGGAACTCCGGTTGCGTACTCCTTCTTTGGCTTTAATCTTTTTCTCCTCGACTTGTTCTACTCTCTTCTTCCAATACTCTAGCTTCTCGGTTCTTTCTTTCAACTGAAATCAAACAGAATTTGATGCATATAAGGATATTGTGAAACTGAATCATGGGTAGAAATCACCAACAGTCGTCACGAAAGACAAAATATAATGACACCGAAATAAAGAAATTGAAGAAACAAAATGTTGAACGAGATGCGAAAACAAACTTGTTAATTAATTAAAACCCAGAATTTATTAAAATTAGAACAAGCAGGATATACATTCTTAGCAGATCATCGAAGTACTTCTGGATATGTTATTGGCAGTGTCATTTATTCATCCATGTTCCCAAACATCTACAATGTTCTATAATCTATACGTTTTCAAATACTCCTTTTCTCCTCCCTCTAAAATTGATCAGATCAATTACATTTAAGCTTATCATGAAGTCAAGTATGCCTAGATATATACTTTCACAACACAGTTAAACCTAATCTTAACTTCTTATCTTTGCCTAAATGTGGTTGAAATTACTGTCTAACAAAACATTGATCTTTGCAAATCAACTGATATTAATTTCCCATCTCTCGATTCGTTCAACTGCTATATAAAAAAAATCGTCACAAAGTCAACGGAACAAGTACTCGTATAATTTTACAGCAGATACTAGGTTCTTGGAGGAACTCTTGCTCAAATTCTTTTCTTCCTCCTTTTGGCTAAATAGAATAGAAATCAATAGTCAATAGTCCTAATATAACAGAACATCAATAGTCAAAACATATATCAATAATGTTGTATAGATTCTAGCATACACTCTTATTTTGTTCAAGTCTACAGCACTAAAGCTACAAAAGCACAACTACATCAAGACTCCGAGGTAACGAACGTAGAATAGAAATCGCCCTAATTGAAACTTAAAATTAAGAGAATATAGCCAACTAGTGTTGGTTATATTCTGAACAAGGGAATAAGTTGGGCACTAATTATACATATCAGATCCCGTGGAAACTCGTATAATTCCATATACCATGAACTCAAAATCTCACTAAAATTATATATTCAAAATTGTGTACTCGCTCTATTTAACATCAGGAGTGGTGATCAAGACACTAAACTGCAACACTATACTAAATCTTAATTATCGTATAGGTTTCATCTATGCGCATCATGAAAAAGGAAAACTTCTAGAAAGAACCAAAGTTCCAAGTTCATTAAACAAGGATACCTTAGTATTTAAGTATTTCTGCAATTACTTTACCTTTACCTTTTTTTATTGGATTGAATGAACACTTTCTTCATGTTGATAAACATTATAAAAAAAATACATATGTTTAGCACCAAACTAAACATATAAAATCCCACCAAACCTATCGTTTAGTGTGAGCACCAATATTTACAATATCCCCACAGATTTGTTTCAGCAACAGAAATACTTTCAAAGTCATAGATAAAAAGCAATTTTTCGTAAAGATACACATACTTTACTAACTCACGCAAAGCAACCTACTTTAATAAAAACATCCAGACGCAACACACATACTATACACAAACATTAAATTTTGTGCTTATCGTGCTTTCTTTGCCCAATAAATTGCTTTTTAAAGCCCAATAGCTCCTATACCAAACACCTGAATGTCCTTAAATTTTTAAGCAGAAAAGCTAACAGATGAAAACCGTTGACAAACAGACCTAAAAATATCACGTTATTTTTGTAGCTTTGTACCCTATACTATCCACTATTTGCGTTTTTTTACTCCATTCTACCAACTTCTCTTTTTACAACCATATACAACTATTTTTCATCACTTTTGTTAGCTACTGTCAAACATTTAAAGTATTTGTGACCAGTTAAACCTAAAAAAATATACATGTGCAAATGTTGGACACTAAATCACTCATAACTATATTTACAACAATAACAACAACAAAATCACTCATTGCTGAAACTTGAAAGTATTGGAACACTAAAAAGGTAACATTTCCCATAAATACATAACCAGTTAGTTCTAATATTGATATAAAAACACACACTACATAATCTACACAAATATGAAACAACAACAAAAAACCTGCGATAATACTCACTTAAGTTTGTTGGAACGCCCGATCCGCCACCTGTCTCTGCAGAGACCTCTTCACCTTCTCCTTCTCCTTCTCCTTCTCAGCTCGTTAAAAAGCCTCATCGCTCCTCTTCGCCTCATCTTTATGCACCTTCTCCATCTCATATATATACTATTTACTAATTAAATTAACATCTTTAGCATATTCATGCCGGAGAAGTGTGGGGCGGGACTCGGCCTCTTTTGGGGATGAGGGACGGAGCCAGGTGGTGATGTACATGCAGGTACACTCTGTCGGAACTCCCGATCCGCCACCTGTCTCTAGAGAGACCTCTTCACCTTCCCCTTCGCAGCTCGTCTCTCATTAAAAACCCTCATCGCCTCCTCTTTGTCTCGTCTTTACACAACCTTCTCCATCTCATTTATACTATTTACTTATTAAATTAACATCTTTAGCATATTCATGTCGGAAAAGTGGGAGGCGGGACTCGGCCTCTTTTGGGGATGAGGGAGGGAGCCAGCTGGCGATGTACGGGCTTGTATACTTACCTACTCCCCATTTACTTTTCAAATCTATGATGGTTAAGCTTGATAGCAGGCTACTTTTGAAAGTCAGTAATACCTTTAAACTCGTCAACTATCACCCACTAGATATAATTATAGTTCCAGTATGACAGAATATCAATAGCCAAAACATATAGCAATGATGTTGCTACTTTTGAAAGTCAGTAATACCTTTAAACTCGTCAACTATCACCCACTAGATATAATTATAGTTTCAGTATGACAGAATATCAATAGCCAAAACATATAGCAATGATGTTGTCTATATTATAGCACACTCTTACTTTGTTCAAGTCTACAGCAACCAAATATACAAAAGCACAACTACATCAAGACTCCTGAATTAAGAATTTAAGAGAATATAGTCAAGTCGCTGTTGGCTATATTCTGAGCAAGGGAAAAACTTGGGCACTAATCATAAATATCATGTCCCAGTGGAACGCATATAATTCAATATAGAATGAACTCAATTTCACAAAATCATTTGTTTAAAATTATGTACTCACTCTATTTAACATCAGAAGTGGTGATCAAGACACTGAGCTGTAACACTGTACGAAAACTTGATTATCTATAGTTTCATTCTATGTGCGTCATAACAAAGAAAATTTCCGGAAAGAACCAAAATTCGAAGTCATAAAATAATAATTAGAGGATAGCTTAGTATTTCTGCAACACACGTACCTTTCAAATCGTTAAAAAAACACAATGCAATCCTTAGTCAAATACACAAACTTCGTCAAACTTTCAACAGAATTTGTGACTGGCAAAAAATTAACATGTCCAATTGTTGGATACTAAATCACACACATAGCTGAAAAAATAATTCCATCAATATATAACCAATTCCAATGTAATTAAACACCGCTTATCGACAGAAATCCAAATATCAACAAAGTCTGATGAAACTCTCAATCCACCATCTCTCTCTGCACAGCCCTCTCCACCTTCTCCTTCTTATCCCTTCTCTCCTTATTTTAAAACCCTCTTTGCCTCCCTCTTTGCTTTGTCCTCACTCCCCTTCTCAACCCTCAACATCTCCATCTCATATACATATATTCTTTCCTAACTAATTTCATTTCTTTACCCCTATACCAAACACCGGACTGGCCCAATATTTCTTAAGAAAAAAAACTAATGCCAAACGGGCTCTAAGTATCACAAAAATCTCCAAATTCATAAATAAAAACCCACACTTTGCAATCCTAAGTCAAACATCTAATAAAACCCATAAAACTAACATGTGCAAATAACGGACAGTAAATCACACATAGCTGAAATTTTGAAGCACTAAAGATGTAAAAGTTCTATTATATTAGAAACAGAGAGTGCACTTTAACAACATAAATAAAACCAAAAATAGGAATTAGTACTCACAAATTTCGTCAAACATTTAACACAATCCAAGAAATCAAAACGAGCAAATGTTAGACACTATCCTACAATATTCCCATGAACACATAACCAATTCTAATGGAATAAAAGTATAAAACACCCACATTAATACTCACTAAAGTCCATCGAAACTCCTGATCCACCACCTGTCTCTACGCAGTCTGCTCTACCTTCTCCTTCACCTTCTCGGCCCTCCTCTACTCGTTCAAAATCCGCATCGCCTCCCTCTTCGCCCCCTCCTTACGCGCCTTCTCAGCCCTCAACATTTCCATCCCATGTATATAGTATATTCTTAGCTAACCAATCTCACTTCTTTATCCATATACCAAACATCCGACTGCCCCTATTAATGTAACATCCGACTGCACCCTTTATCAACATAAAGAACAACCAAAAATCAGAATTCGTGCTCACAAAATCCGTCACATAATCCAAATGTAAAAGCACTGTTCTACAATATTTCCATAAACACATAACCAACTCCAATGTAATTAAACACCGCTTATAGACAAAAACTTGAAACATTACTCACTAAAGCCTGTCGAAACTCCCGATCAGTGACCTGTCTCTGCTTAGCCCTCTCAACCTTTTCCTTCTCCTTCTCGGTCCTCCTCTCCTCGTTCAAAACCCTCTTCGCCACCTCCTTACGCACCTTCTCAGCCCTCAACACTTCCATCTCGTGTGTATATATATATATATATATATATATATATATATATATATAATACTCTTTCCTAACTAATTTAACATTTTTGGCCCTATACCAAGCACCCAACCGGCCCTAGTATTTTTTTGAAGCAAAAAAATCAATGCCAGGTATTAAACATATCTTCATCACGTATAAAACTCCACATGTTGCAAGCCCAGTCGAAACACGCAAAAAACCACAAATTCCATCGAAAGTTTAGCAAAACCAATAAAATTAACTCGTGCAAATGTAAAACATTAAAACACATAACCACACACCACATAAACACATAACCAGTTCTGGTATATTAAAAGTACAAACACAAATAATAACCAAAAAAACCCTAACAAATACTCACTAAAGCCTGTCGAAACTCGGGATGCGCCACCTGCTTCCACTTATCTCACACGACCTTCTCCCTCTCCTTCTCAGCCATCCTCTCCTCATTAACCCCCCTCATCTCCTCCCTCTTGGCCACCTCCTTACACGTTTTCTCAACCCTCAACATCCCCATCTCATAAATATACCCTTTCCTAACCAAATTCATTTCTATATCCCTATTTCCTATACACCCGACTTCCCTAATATTTTAAAGCAAAAAAACTAATGCCAGAGGGGCCCTACTAAAAATCCAGATACTGCAATTCCTAATTGAAATTCACAAAAAAAAAACAAATACCATCAAATATCTAGCAAAGCCCATAAACTAACATTTAGCAAAACACTAAAAATGCAGAATTTCCCATAAAAACCAATTCTAATATAATAAAACAAAAAATTGAAACAATACTCATTAAAGCCTGTCGAAACTCCCGATCCGCCACCTGCCTCCATTAAGCCCTCTCCACCTTCTCTCTCTCCTTCTCGCCTTCTCTCCTCATTAACCACCCTTATCTCCTCCCTCTTCGCCTCGTCCTTACGCACCTTCTCATCCCTCAACATCTCCACCTCATATATATACCCTTTCCTCACCATTTTAACATTTCTCGCATAATCTCTCCGGAGGCGAGCGAGCTGGGCCTCCGCCTCTCTCGGAGAGGCGGGCGGGTGCCAGCTGGCGATGTGTGAGGAAGGTATGATTGAAATAACCAACTTAACCTTTCTAGCTCAATGCCAAACACCCAACTGGCCCTAATATTTTTAAGCAACAAAACTAATGCCAGAGGGGCCCTACTAAAAACCCAGATATTGCAACTCCTAATTGAGATACACAAAAAAAACACAAATTCCATCAAACATAGCAAAAAGTCAAAAACCCATAAACTAACATTTAACAAAACACTAAAATGCAACATTTCCCACAAACACATAACCAGATAGTTCTAATATTAATAGGAGGACAAAAAGCAACACATATCAACACAAAAATAAAATAACCACCGAACAACCGAAACAATACTCACTAAAGCACGTCGAAACTCTTGATCCGCGACATGTCTCCTTATAGCCCGCTCGATCTTCTCCCTCTCCTTCTCGGCCCATTTCTCCTCGTTCACAACCCTATCTCCTCCCTCTTCGCCCCGTCCTTCCTCGCCTTCTCAGCGCCTCCATCGCATATATACACTTCTTCCTCACCATTTTCATGCTCTTCACGTAGTCTCTTTGGAGCCGAGCAAGTTGCCTCTCCATGTTCCAAACCAACTGTCCCTAATATATATATATATATATATATATATATATATATACTATTAGTTTATGTGAAGGCCTCTTATGAGGCCTGCCAAAGTTTTTTTTCAAAAAAGCCCTTGTGTAAACATAAATTACAAATAAAACCTATCAGTTTTAAATAAAAAAAAAAAAAAAAACTGACAATAAACCGTTCCTCCTCAAAAACAGTAATAGACGTCTCCTTCTTCCATGGGAGATTCATTTTTACATACTGAAATTGCTGGTTACTATAACAGACGTGGGATTCCCAATCCCACGTCTACGTGGCGCTGCGAATTTTTTTTTTTCTTCTCTTCTCTGAGTTTGTTTTTTCTGTGATTTCATTTTAATATATCAAAAACTTCCCCAATTTTACCCAAAAACTTTCCCAATTTTATCCAAAAAAAAACCTAACCATCAACCATCAAATTACTTCATATATCAAATTAATATATTTTTTTATCAAATCAACATCACTCTACCACTACAATTATCTCAAATTTGATATATGAAGTAGTTTGATGGTTGATGGTTGATGGTTAGGGTTTTTTTTGGGTAAAATTTGGAAAGTTTTTGGGTAAAATTGGGGAAGTTTTTGATATATTAAAATGAAATCACAGAAAAAACGAACTCAGAGAAGAAAAGAAGAAAAGAAAAAAATAATAATAATAATTTCGCAACGCCACGTAGACGTGGGATTTCCAATCCCACGTCTGTTATAGTAACCAGCAATTTCAGTATGTAAAAAAGAATCTCCCTTCTTCCATAGTACAGTACACAGTTTTTCTCCACCCACTCTCTCTCCCTCTCTAAATTATATTTTCTGATTCTAAAGTCAATATCACAAAGCAATATGTACCAATTTCTTTATTAAGAATCAGAGGTATGGCAACTTTTGTTTTGCAATAATATTATTACTTATTTATATAATTATTATTTTTTTCAATTTTGGCTTTACGGCTTCCAATTTAATTTTCATTCAATTTCTTTGACATAGTCATTCAATAAATTAATGGAGACAAATTAAAAGAGACGAAGGAACTGAGACCGTATACGCGTTACACCACGCATCGCGTGGGCACGACCGTATACTAGCGGGCGTGTCCACGCGATGCTTGGTGTAACGTGTATACGGTTTTCCCTCTCTTTCATGTTTATTACATCATTATTGAATAAATATATCAAGCAATGAAAATAAAATTGAGAACCCTAAAACCAATCACACTAAGAAAATCATATAAATTAGTAATAGTATTCCTGCAAAAACAAAGTTGCCCATACCTGTCTGAATCTTAAGAAATAAATTCTTTGTTTTTTTTTTTGTGTATTCCCTCGGATTTGGGGACTTTGGTATCAAGAAAACCATAGCAAAACCGATAAAATTAATATGTGCAAATTTTAAACACTAAATCACACATAAACACATAAACAGTTGTAATATAATAAATCACAAATACCCACGCAAGCCTGTCGAAACTCGCGATCCACGACCTGTCTCCTTATAGCCTTCTCCACCTTCTCCCTCTCCTTCTCCTTCTCGGCCCGTCTCTCCTCACTAACAACCCTCATCTCCTCTCTCTTCGCCTCGTCCTTCCTCGCCTTCTCAGCCCTCAGCATCTCCATCTCACGTTTATACCCTTTCCTAACCAAAGTTAACATTCTTACCCCTATACCAAAAACCCAACTAGCCCTAATAATTCCAGGTATCAAATATACCTTCATAAGTAAAAACACACATATCGCAATCCCAATACCACAACTTCCATAAAAAATATAGCATAACCAGTTGTATAATAATAAAAAACACAAATAGCTACCAAAAAAACAAATGCCATAGGGGCTCTAATGAAAACCCAGATATTGTAACTCCTAATTGAAATACACAAATACCAGCAAACATTTAGCAAAACACTAAAAATGCAACATTTCACACAAACACATAACCAGTTCTAATAATATCATAAAAAACACAATAACAAAAAGCCGAAACAATACTCACTAAAGCCTGTCGAAACTCGTGATCGGCGACCTGCCTCCTTATAGCCCTCTCCACCTTCTCCCTCTTCTTCTCAGCCCATCTCTCCTCGTTAACCACCCTCATCTCCCCCCTCTTCGCCTCGTCCTTCCTCGCCTTCTCAGCCCTCAACATCTCCATCTCATATATGTACTCTTTCCTCACCGTTTTCCCTTTTTTCGCACAATCTCTCCGAAGATGAGCGAGCTGGGCCTCGGCCTCTTTCAAAGAGGCAGGCGGGTGCCAGCTGACTATGTGTGAGGAAGGTGTGGTTGAAATAAACCAATTTAACCTTTCTAGCCGTATGCCAAACACCCAACTGACCCTAATATTTTTAAGCAATAAAACTAATGCCATAGGGGGCCTAATAAAAACCAGATATTGCAACTCTTAATTGAAATACACACAACAAAAAAACACAAATTCCATCAAACACGTAACCAATTCTAATATAATAAAAACACAGATAACACCCAAAACAGAAACAATACTCCCTAAGCACTAAAAACACACCATTTCCCATAAACGCATAACCAGTTCTAATATCATTAAAAACAAAAATAATATCGAAAAATTCAAAAATACAAAGTCCATAAAAATATAGCAAAACCGATAAACTTAACATATGCAAATGTTAAACAGTAAATCACACAAACACATAACCAGTTGTAATATAATAAAAACACAAGCAATTACCAAAAAAAAAAAAGAAACAATACTCACTAAGGTCTGTCGAAACTCTTGATCCGCGACCTGTCTCCGCTTAGCCTTCTCCACCTTCTTCCTCTCTTTCTCAGCCCGTCTCTCCTCATTAACCACCCTCGTCTCCTCTCTCTTCGCCTCGTCCTTCCTCGCCTTCTCCGCCCTCAACATCTCCATCTCACATATATACTCTTTCCTCACCGTTTTCACTTTTTTCGTATAATCTCTCCGGAGTCGAGCGAGCTGGGCCTCCGCCTCTTTCGGAGAGGCGGGCGGGTGCCACGTGGCGATGTGTGTGGAAGGTGTGAGGAAGGTGTGGTTGGGTGGGGCGGTGGAGAAGGAGCGGAGATGGTGGTTAAGGGTTTGGGTGAGGCGGTGGAGATGACGTGTCGTCGCCATTGTTAGAGTGAGAAGAAGCTCAGTCTTAGAGAGAGAGAAACTCTAGCTTTTCCCCAATTTGTTAAAGAGGCTGGACGGTAAAAAAAATAAATGTTTTAAGTGTGAAATATACTTACTTGAAATCTACATATTTTAGAGAGACCGATCCATCAGACTTCGTACCCGATGATCGGTCAAGCTCTCTGAATTTTTTTACATAGAGCTAATTAATTTAAAAAAAACATTTACGGACCGTAACCGTCAATTAGTTAATTTGTTTCGAGTAACATGATAAAATGTCGTTTCGAGTACTAATTATTTTAAAAAGTGGTTAATTTGTTTAAAATGAAATTTATCTACTTATCTCAAAAAAAACATTTAAGGACCTAATGGAAAATAAAAACTTGAATGAAATATTAAACTGGATATAAAAAAAGAAGTAGTAAGATTAAACTTTTCCCAAAATTATTCATCCACTAAAGCACATCACCGTTAAAATAAAAACCCGAATCCTTCCTCAATAGTCAAAAAACCCTCAAATACCAACTATACATATTACCATTTTACTTAAATTTGAAATGAACTCAAAATAAAGTCTAAAACTGGATTTTTTGTTGTCAAACTTTTATTTGAAATTCACAAAAGTAAAGTGGAAATTTACAAAAATGCAACAAGACAAACAGTTTGTAACTAGTAGTACTAAATGAGAGTGAAAAGGTATTAAGTTTCGCACATCTTCTGTACTATTATTTATAAAACAAAATGTTTATATCTCAGATAGTAAGATTAAACCTTACCAAAAATAGTCATAGACTAAATTACCGTCTTTAAAATCAAAACCTCTCAGAGTCTTTTTAGCTTTTTAAAAGCTAACTTTTAGGTTAAAAGACTGAAAAGTCAAAAGCTCAAAGGCACGTAAGTTAGGATTTTGTGATTTTTTAAGATATTTTATATAAAAAATTATCTGATTTGTTTTTATCCAATTTAATTATCTTATATCATTAGTAGTCACTTATAACTCAAACCAAATGAAAAATGATTCATCAACAATTATAAGTTACAAGTCGAGTGGAAAAAGTGAGGTTGTGCCGGTTAATACGCTCCGCTCATTTTATTCATTTCCTAGTAATCGTGTTCCACGTATTGCGTGTGCGGTGCGTAATGCAATAAAAATATATAAAATATGTATAGTTATGATATAAATATGTGGATTATAAAAAAAAACATATTTTAAGATTTAAAATAATGTTTGGTTGTTAAAGAGTGATAAATAGTTTTATTAGTTTTTACTTTTTATATTTTTACGAGAGTATGATATTATTGTAATTAATATAAAAGTGTAGAGGTATTTTTGAAAAAAAATAACTAAATTTGGCAGTCTCATTTGGCTTGAGTTGACTTATTATAATAGAATGATAGTCGCTTATATTTATAGTAATAGTAAAAAAAACAAGTTATAAATGAAAATGCAATCTTTCTTTTCTCTTCTCATCGTTTACATCAAAACATCAATCTACTTAAAAAAAAAAAAAAAAGCCAGAACATCAATCGTTCATCAAAACCCTAGAGAAATAAAATTATATAAATACATATAGAGATATGGGGAAGGAAAAGAGAAAGCGATACAGACCTGCTATCCACTCCCCCGACTTCACAAGCAAAGAGAATTTGGACAAATTAAAATATGAGATACAATTATTGTAATTTCGTTAATTTATTTATATCATATCATAATTGAACGAAAACTAGTAGATGGTGACCAAAACTGATAAAAGTTAAAATATTGTCTAATAAAATGTTACCTCATCACTTCCACAATAAAAATTTAGTATACTATTCCGTGTTACACTTTGGGTCAGAATCAAAAAATCAATAAAAATATCGAATTTTGATTTTTTGGATTATTTTGACTAAATATCTGAATTTTAAGAATAAAAAAAATCCCAATAAGAATTTTTAAAATTTAAAAATTCAAAAATCAACAAAAAATAAAAAATATGATACAAAGCACACCCTTTATACATCCACTAATTTTTGTTTGTTATGTAAATAACATACTTTTTCTTTCTCTAACATTAATTCAAATAGTAGAAAATATATGAAAAGGCGGTGAAATAATTTATTTCCCAACACTTATAATAATTACCGCGAAACAAGTCATGAGACTAAATTACACCATCGTTAAAACCAAAACCTCAAAACCCTAGAGAGTAGAGAGAGAGAGATACATAGATAGATATAGAGAGATGGCGAAGAAAGAGAGAGAAAGCGATCCAGACCTTCTCTCAACTCTCTCGGATTTCACAAGCAAAGAGAATTGGGACAAATTCTTCACAATCCGAGGCTCAGAGGACTCGTTCGAGTGGTACTCCGAGTGGCCTCAGCTTCGCGACACCCTCCTCTCTCATCTCCCCGATACTCACTCGTTACCGCAGATACTCGTCCCGGGTTGCGGGAGCTCGAGTTTGTCGCAGGAGTTATACGATGCTGGTTATAAGTTGATTACGAATATCGATTTCTCAAAGGTGGTGGTGATGGATATGATGAGGAGGCATGTTAGGGAGAGGCCTGGGATGCGATGGCGCGTTATGGACATGACTTCTATGCAGGTTGTTTATTTATCTATTATTATAATTATTATTGTTATTGTTGTTGTTGTTGTTGTTTTATAAAAGGAAAGGCTAGGCGGAAATTAGGCAGTATTAAGCGATTAGGCGGTGATTAAGTAGAATTAGGCGAGATTGGTATTACTACTACTATTATTGTTATTATCCTAGGCGGAAATTAGGTGGGATTTGGTGATTAGGGGGGTGATTAAGCGGAATTAGGTGAGATTGGTATTATAATAATAATTATTATTATCTTTTAGATTATTGGTTATTATATTATTATTATTATTACTATATTGGGGTCTTGATTTGATGCAGTAGTAAACTACACATTGGGCGTGTTTGGTATCGGATATTCTGGTCAAGAAAGTGCTTAAAGTTGCTTAAAAAATGTTGCATGCAGTGTCTGACACAATCTTAGTTTTATTTTATTTATTATATATTATTTCTGGTGTTATGGATTAGTTTCATGTATATTGATGTTAATTTAGACTTTATCGAGGTTATGATGTTTTCTTAGTAACTGTTTTTGTTTTAGGTTATATGCTGTTCTTGGGTCTTTATTTGACAATTAATGTTTTTGTGTGTCAGATGTCCTTTTTCTTCAGCATTTGACACGACTTTTATGCAGATTATTTATTATTGTTGTTGTCGTTGTTGTTATTTTTACTATACAGGGGTCTTGATTTGATACAGCAGTAAAAAGTGCTTAAAAAAGCAATGAGAAAAAAGCTTGCTTTCAAAAAAGATGCATGTAATGTTATTATTATCATTATCTTTATTATTATTATTGTTAATGTTATTATCAGTGTTATAAAAGGAAAGCCCATGCGGAAATTAGGCGGGATTTAGCGATTAGGCGGTGATTAAGCGGAATAAGGTGGAATTAGCCACTTTTCGGCTATTTACGCCTTTTAAATCATTGGTTATTATTATTACTACTATATAGGGGTCTTTATTTGATACAGTAGTTACCTATACATTGGGCGTGTTTGGTATCGGATATTTTGGTCAAAAAATTGCTTGTAGAAAAGCAAGTAGAAAAAAGCTTGCTTTCAAATAGTTGCATGTAGTCTCGGATATCTAGGAGGCATGTCAGGGAGAGGCCTGGGATGCGGTGGCGCGTCATGGACATTACTTCTATGCAGGTTTTAATTTTATTATTATTGTTATTGCTATTTGGATCTTACTTTGATTATATGTTATTTCTGGTGTTATGAATGAATATCATGTATGTTGATGTTAATTTACACATCTATGTAGGTTGTTTCTAATTATTGTTCTTGTTATATAAGTGTTCTAAAAGGAAAGGCTAGGCGGTGATTAAGCGAATTAGGCAGGATTTTTGGTGCTAGGCGGCCTATTTACGCCTAAAACTTGACTTTAGCCTTTTAGAACATTGGTTTTTATTATTATTATTATTATTGTTATTATTATTATTACTACTACTATATGGGGGTCTTGATTTGATACGGTAGTAAACTACATATTGGGCGTATTTGGTATTAGACTTTTTTGTCGAAAAGATGCTTAAAAATAAGCAATGAGAAAAAAGCTTGTTTTCAGAAAAGTTGCATGTAGCCTTATGAACATGACTTCTATGCTGGTTATTTATTATTGTTCTTGTTATTATTATTTGGGACTTAGATGATATGTTGGTTCTGGTCCAACGGATTAGTATCATGTATGTTGATGTTAATTTAGACTCTATGCAGGTTTAGTGATGTTTTTTTTTGTTTCTTAAATGTGGAAATTATATGTTATTTTAGGGTCTTAATTTGACTATTAGTGTTTTTATTGTCAGATGACTTTTTTCTTCAGAATTTGATGTTACTTGTATGCAGATTGTTTATTATTATGATTGTTATTATTATTGTTGTTGTTGTTGTTGTTCTTGTTGTCGTCGTCGTATTACTGCTATATAGGGGTCTTGATTTGATGCAGTAGTAAACTACACATTGGGCGTGTTTGGTCTTGGATTTTTTGGTCAAAAAAGTGCTTAAAAATAAGCAATGAGAAAAAACCTTGCTTTCGAAATAGTATGCAGGGTTTGGCTTCATCTTAGCCTTTTTACTTATAAGTGACTTGTACTTTAATTTTATTACGAAGTCACTTTTTAATTATTTTGGCTTGCAAGTGTAACTTGTCAATATACAAACAAATTTTATTTGAAGGTTTTTATTTTTGGTGAATTTTCCTATGTAAAAGGTATTAAAATCTCCAAATTACTAGCTTCTCTGCTTTATTTAGTCTTTTTTACTCAAAATAAAATAAAATCAGATTCTTAGCTTGCTTCTCTGCTTTTGAGATTCTTTTAGCCTTTCGAACCCTAAGCCAGCTTTTTAAAAACTAAAAAAACCAACAAACCAGGCACAACTTTTTTTAAGCAAAAAGCTAAGGGAAATGTTGTTGCCAAACAGGCACATTGAGTAATGTTCACTAGCTAGCAGTGAATTGACTTTTAATCTATCAATATCCATGAAGATATAAATGATAAGATAATATTATTAATGTTTACACGACAAGTGTTGAAAATAATTGTCAGTTGTAGTTCTTGTAAGTCTTTAAATTTGATTTTTCCTTGCTGACCGTTTCTTCAGTTTGAGGATGAGACCTTTGATATCGTCCTTGATAAGGGAGGACTTGATGCTCTGATGGAACCTAAGCTTGGAACAAAGCTAGGAAATCAATATTTATCTGAGGTATGCAATTGTGTTCAAGTATATTTTTTTCTTTGATTTGTCATGCGTTTACCTTCTTTATTATGATATAATGTCTATTTACAGGCGAAAAGAGTTCTCAATTACGGTGGAAAGTTTATTTGTCTTACTTTGGCAGAGTCGCATGTTTTAGGTATGTTATATCTTAATTTGCAAATATGTTGATCGATTCAAGTTTTAACTAATTTAAGAGATTAAATTGCTCACTATTAGATGAAAGTCGAACCTCTCTCGCTTCTTAGTGGTCCCTTGGCTACATTATGAAAAGGAAACCTCATGATTTCTTATAGCTCACATAGAAAAATCAGTAATTTTCTTTTCATTTTTTGTTCTCCACTGACAGGTTTACTTCTTCCTAAGTTTAGGTATGGATGGAAAATGAGTATTCACGTTATACCTACAAAACCTTCAGACAAGCCTGCCCTATATACATTTATGGTAATTGTTGAGAAAGAACAATCACCAATTCTACATCAGATATCATCAAAATTAAACATCCCATCATATAAACGAGGGGACCAGGTAAAGATGAGTTCATCTGAACTATTGAAATATGTTTTCTTAATGTTTCCTTGATTAGAACATTGGCTTGTATATTTTCTTTAAATAGAAGGAATATCGCTTTTGCACAACCAGTCAACCTATGAACCTTTTATTGGTTCCACGAACCTAACGAAATTTGTAAAAATTGTGCAATTAGCACAAAACCAATAAAGATTCACAAAATAGATACAGATCTATGCATACACCAACTTATCAGAATTTACGAGGGCTTAAAAGTTCTAATTCTAATGTTGTTGAAGTAATAGTCCGATCTTTTGTAGATCGTTATTTTGTACAACATTATTGAAGATTTAGTACATAACTAATGGCTTTAAGGTGGAATCATCACGCCAGGGCACCAAATGTGTATGCTAATGTACTTTGTGCTTCATTTTGTTTTAGCTGGTGTATACATTGTAAATTTTTTATGGTTTGGTGTGCTAGTTGTTAGAATATAATAGTAGGTCAATGTACAAAAGTGACATTTTCCACACAATGAGTTGAAGTGAATGTCAAAATATTGATGACTATACGTTATGTGATGCTTAAACGAACATATGGAGCATGATGAAGCTGTTATGTGTTTTCAGGTTCGTGGGCTTATAAATGCACTTGAACACGAAAATAAAGTTCGTGATGAATATTCCACTGGTTCGGATATAATTTATTCGCTTGAAGATCTGAAATTAGGAGCTAAAGGAGATTTAAAAGGATTTAAACCAGGTCGACGGGCACAACTTACTCTTGGTGAACAAGGGACTTCGACTTTCTGTTACAGAGCTGTTATTCTTGATGCTAAAAAGCAACCTGATCCTTTTACCTATCGATGTGGTGTATTTCTTGTGCCTAAGGTTAGTTTTTAAGTGTATGATTGCCGTTTTTATTCTCTTCATTTCTTAAGTATGCTTGCCACATTTACATGAAGTTTCAAAATACAACAACATGGTTTCTCTCCCCAAACACTTAGATATCATTTTGTTACATGCTGTTGATTAAATAAGTATTACTTTGATTTTGTTTATAGCACTATTTATTTTATACTGGTCTATACTGAAATGAGAATAAGCTTTTACCACTTGTATGCTTGGTTTCATTTGTTGTTTGTGTTACAGTATATGTGCGTTTGCTTTGGGGGTATGAAGAGATATCATACCAACCTAGAAGCCAACAATCAACATAATTAGTGCTTGTTTTGTATGGGGCGTAAAAGCCCAGTTTTCCTAGCTGTTTTGGCTTTTAAACTGAAGCATTTTTGGATGACCAGCTTATTTGCTTTATCTTTTTAGCTCAACCCCCAATTTTTTCCGGTTATGTCGTTATGAAAATTAAGTTCTTTAGAATATTTGTATTGTAGCGAAGGTAAATGCTGTTAATGTTTTTTTTTCATTTTCCCTATACTACCCCTCAAACAATAAACTCAATAAGGAAGTGCGGAAGAAGCAAGATAACAACTGAGACACTAATGTTCTAGTGAGACTTTCAGTTGGAAAGGAAGTAAGAGAGATCCAGGAATATTTAGTTACACAGACCTCCATCATTATCGATATTTTGTTTTGTTCAAATTAGCTTATCCCATATCACTTTTTTATATCAGCCAACTTATCTGACAATCAACCAAATGATTTGATACAGCATAATAGCACCTGACTTTTTTGCCATTGCTGAAAATCAAGCTTTCAGCTGAATGCTGCACTACACAAACTCTTAGTTTAATGTCTAATCTTCCAAGTTTTGTTTATTCGATCTAGTTTTTGGTAAGTTTAAATGTCATCTTGTCGTTTGTCTTGTTAGTGATAATTAATTGTACAGTTTTATGGTTTTACTTTTAGCATATTGCTGATTTACCATTTGGTATTATTAATAATGACACATTTACTTTCGTAGATTTTTTTTTGGAGACAATGATGAGTAATTGCTCATTAAAATGTTTGCTTAACTGTATGTGGAGAAACAATAAGAATCTGGGAACTGCTTTTTTATTCTAGTGTTCTTCTTTCTGTCACTGACTTGCACCTTTTAATACAAAATTATTACTGGGATTAAGTACAGGCTCGAGCTTACGAATGGCTGTTCAGTTCTGAGGAAGGCCAATGGATGGTTGTTGAAAGCTCACAGGCAGCACGTCTCATTATGGTGCATTTTTCTTATAATTTTTTATTTTAATTATCACACATCTTATTAGAGATATCTGAGACTATACTGTTTGATATTTGCATTAGGTATTATTAGACAACAGCCATTCTAATGCAAGCATGGATGACATTCAGGTGATGCTTTTAATTTCTCTTTACTGTTATTTCGTAGCAACAAACTACAAACCTTTTTTTCTGTTTCATTTCTTTATTAATTTATATTTTCTTGTGTGCTTTCAGAAGGATCTTTCTCCACTGGTTGAGCAGTTGGCACCAGAAAACGATGACAGTGGAACTCCAATTCCGTTAGTACAGATCATTCACATACTTTCTTTCACATCTGGTGACTGGTCTTAATCTTCTGGTTTTAGTGAGAGGAAAACATTTATTTAATGACCTGAAATACATTGTTATGTCCCGTTTTTTATTTTTGCCCTTAACTACCCGAAGTTATATTTGTATTTGTGCCTTAACTACTCAAAGAAAGTATTCATGCTCAAACTTAAAATATAACTTAGTTATTTTTCAAATTGGTTTTCTCTGTCATAATATTTAGCTGCAGATGCCTGCCTGTCTTCAATGTTATGGAGTCACTTTTTTGCATTTATCAAAGTTGAAAAATTGGAGGTCTTTTGCAATATTTAAGTATTCACGAATCCAATTCTCGCTTTCTATTTTTACCTAAAATCCATCCTTTTTCCTATGATGGACCTCATTGTTCATCCTCCCCGCCTATTCATGTTAGTCAATTATCTCCATTATGCCCTCTATACCAAACCTGTTTTTCCTCACCGTCTCTCTGACCCTCCTTCCAGATTCCCTTCTTGCAACCTAGCAGCAATGCAGCATTGACTCTGATAGTTTCCTTTTTCATCTCCA
The DNA here is from genome assembly GCA_963920805.1 of Primula vulgaris. Lineage (NCBI taxonomy): Eukaryota > Viridiplantae > Streptophyta > Magnoliopsida > Ericales > Primulaceae > Primula > Primula vulgaris. The sequence continues at coordinate 8,404,012 of OY987213.1, forward strand.
CTGACCCCCAAAGCAAGCCTCATTTCAAGATGCCTCTAGGCTGATCTAGATAAATATGGCCGTAAAGGGATGGTGACAAGTATTGGGGATGTTATGGCTTGGAGACAATAAATGCTGCAGTGTGTTTATTTAATTAAAATATCTATAATTTTTAAAATATATTTGTAGTTTATGTTTTGACCAAATTTCCCTAAAAAATATCGCCTGTGCCGCACGGTGATCATACAAGGAAATTTCCCTAAACTCAAATCTCCCTATTATATACAAGTAAATAGTCGCTTGTAAAAGTAATCATTTTGTTATACAGATTTTGCTTATAATACATGTTTTACACGTCAAAATGGTCTGTGCCTTGTGAAATTTATAAGATTCATACTTCTTAGTCACCATAATCGGGGACAAACTATCACCCATGATAGGTGACACGCTACCCACACGGTGATGGTTAATCAAAATATGGTACCTGCTGCAATTTTTAGAGTTGTTTCTATTTGGAACATATATTTATTCTATTAAATTCCTTGTATTATACAATACTCATGTGCTGTGTCTGTACCTATTACTAGCTAGCACTTATGCTATTTTGATATTAGATGTTGCTGATTTCAATTTCATATGCTGCAAGTGTTAGCATTTATTCATTTTTTTAGATAGTTTTCTATTTCTGCAGGTTCATGGCAGCAGGAGATGGGCTGAAGCATCAGGAAATTATTCATAAGGTAAAAAAGTTGCTATTATTTTCTCAGGTTATGATTTGTTGTAAATTGCTGTCGGTGATGTCGTAGTTTAAAACAATTTTTCTCGTTACGTAGTGAATCCACCCCTATCCCATCCTAGTAGGCCTGGACAACCTGGAGAAAATCTGAACCAGCTAACATTGTACCGTTATGAATTACATGATCTACTTTGTTATTATTAGAAGCACAAGCTATTTTCACAAATGAAAAATGTAAAAATTTATGTCTGCCTAGCTGCTTCAGCATTATTGGAGGTTTGAGTACCTCCTTGACACACACGTAACGGGTTAGAGGATTTTTCCGAGTGTAGCAATATTATGTCGGTATACTTGTTGCTTTTTTTAAAAGGTAATTTTGTCGCTGTATAGAACCTGGTTTCGAATATTTTTGTATTAACTCTGCAGCTCGTAACAAAATAAAGTACATAGCATATTTGCATCTATCATTTCGCATGACACTGGTGGATGTGAAGTTCCCCGTATAGTATAATGGAGCTTCTAGATTCTGGATACCAGATTAGTCAAACATATAATGTTTCTAAGCACGTTTCACTAGAACATATTCTGTACCAATGGATTTATAGTTGTTCCACCATCTACTTGGTGACTTTTTAGAAACCTGATGTTATCAATTTTTAATTTACAATCATTTTCGGGGTAATTAAAGTGAAAAATAAATAAAGAAATACTTGCATTATAGTAACTTTATGTCCTATTTATCTCCGTAGGTGTTCTATGTATGGGGTTTATAATTAATTTGTGTAAAGAATTCTTTGCCTTTTCAGCTTGATGTGGCTTGATTAGTTTCGTCCACTCCCTTCTTTTTCCTCTCTCCCATACGCTTTTAGGTTGAAGCCACAATCTCGTCTCCCATATTTCTTCCCATTCTTCCAGTCTCCAGATATTATCTAGAAATTTGTCTATTTTTATCCTCCTTCTGGGCCACATCTCTAGTCTACATATCTAATTTGATAGTCAAGGTTGGAATATTTTGTGTATAGTAACAGTCTGACAGATTTTTTTTGCTGAGACGGTGGGCTGAAGCACACCCGGGATGTTCGTTTACATGCTCGAGGGCAAGTTAGCAGTAAAAGGATATCATTATCAATATATTTGGTTTTTGTTTCCTATCCCAAAAGAGGAAAGAACAACCATAAAGGAAAAATAAACTCGGTCCATATTGGAATAAGTATCGCATTCACATAGGAATAAGAACAGTCTTATAGAATTGTTTTCTTAAGTCTCCTAGTGTCTATTTGCAGAGTCTTATATATGATGTGAGAAGGGCCTGTATCGGTTGGTGGAAAATGCACATGGGAAAAAGCTTTGTTCATGGCTCTTAATTTTATTATTTTTTTCCTCTTTTCTCTGTTTCGACTGAAGCTGCAGTTACATAGTTTAGGTTCATCTTCCTCTCATGTATATATTCCCCACCCCCAGCAGATTATACAGGTTTCTTTTTGCTATTCTTTTTCTTTCTCGTTAATGTACCTTGTGTTATGCTAACATATCCACATTACTTTTACTTCTATTCTTTTATTGCTTTCATACAACTGTATATACTCGTATCTATTTTATCTCTCTCTCTCTATATATATAATAAAGGATTAGATCATTAAGGTCATACAATTTTTAAATGGTTGGAGTAGAGTCGCGGCTCAGATCTTGTTGTCGTCAGATTTTTTTAGATATGCTTCGACGGCTAGGACATGCATTTTAAAACTAAACCCAAAAGTCTATTTTAAAATAGAAGTGACGACGGATAGCTAGTCCGAGCACACTTCCATCGTCTTCAAGTCCCCGTAATTTCTATGTATATATTTGATGTATGACGGATAAATTTTGTGAGTAGTGAGATCTGTCATGTGTGCTGTGAGGTATATATGCATTTCTTTTATACGTACAGTAAAGATATTGCCTCCTTTTAGCTGGTTCTTCTAGTGATGTATCAACAGTATCTGCACTCTCATACACAAATATACAATCATTTGTTTGTTTATCTGGAGACTAATGATGGTTTTATACCTTTAGAACAATGGATCCTTTACATATTTTCATGAGTGTCTGTCACTGATGTCTGGACATTTGGGTGCTTAAATTCTGTTTTATTTGAACTCTTTGAGTGAGTCTGTGTAGTTGTATTTCTGTCGGCTGCGCCAACGATATGAAGCTCTTGTCCTCTCAGTTCATTGCCTATCCATTCATGTTATAAGAATTTTGGTTTGGAATTGAGCCCAGAATTTGAGATCGGGAAAAGAAAAAAAAAGTAAGAAATAAAAGACAGGGCGTAAACATGATTATTCATTAATCAATCAGTACAGAGGGATATTGTCATCTAGGATGGAACTTCTTCAATGTCCCAGCGAAAGTGCTTCTCTTTTGTCGTTATTTTGGAATCTTTAAACTTTTAGACAATGATCTAATCCACGAATATTAGAAACCTATGTGCTATCGTACTAACACATGTATTTAATTGTGTAGGTTACATCTCCCTTGACTGGATCAATAATTGTCGATGACGTCGTCTATGAAAATTCTAATGATTTCAACATTTCCTCGACATCTGGTGATTTGATATTCCGTCGCCTAACTTTTGAAAGATTGGAGTGTTTAGTGCAATCTGAAGCATTATTAATAGATGAGGTATTTGCAAGAAAACTTATGGAACCAGAACAGAGAAATTCTCAAACAGTTTCCTCGTCTAAGAAGAAGGGTAAAAAAAAGAGTGACCCGAGTCTTTCTCGAAATGAAGGTTTGGCCTATATTGTATATCGAACAGAGACCTTTAGATTTTCCTCTAGCTATTGGTTACTATTTCTTTATTTATCTCGTAGCATATATTGTATATCCTTGATCATTAACCTCCTCTTTTTTTACATTAAATTATATAAAGTTGAAATTAGTTTATGTTCGAGTGTGTTTGGTCAGGTTCAAATGTGAATTCAAGAAAGACGACAACATTCATGCTTGTCCCCACCATATTTTAACTGTATTGATATACTATTTCTGCCGGTTTTCGTAAAATTTTCAGGATCTGTATTAAACATTCCATGTCTTCTGTATTTTTCTTGTTAGACACCAAAAGATATGACCTGTTGTGACTGGATAGTCTCCTAAAAGTTTTTAAAATATTAGCATATGTTTTCATCTCTAGAGATATAAAGTTAAATATATTTATATTGCAGCTGGTATATCTTATGTTGTTATTTGCATATCTTTCTTCTTCATCTATTCTATATTTATATAGTTATAATTGATTTTAAATTAACCATATTTACTGCAATACCGGTTCTGCCCATCTCTTCATTTGTATGTTTACTTTTTTTTTGGTCGCCAACTCGCCATGCTTTTTAAATAAGTATCAGTTAAATCTGTGGTTACCACTTACAGTATAATAAGAAGTTAACCTTAAACTTAACTAAATATGTAGACGCGTTTCTGTGTTTATTCCATAAATGGTAACGAAGGGCGTAATATTTATGGTATTGCCATCATTGAAGTGGTTTGAAATTGCTAGTATTACGTCTGACTTATTAGTCTAAGTCTTGGTTTGAATTTGGGTGTTTTTGTTGAAAACTTCATGTATTTCTTTTTAATATATACTTTTATCTATCTCATTCCTGGGAGTTCATTAGTGTATTAGCAATTGTAACCAATTTCTGTAAAAAAAATAAATTCGTTAGTTAGAAATTGGCCACTTATTTCAAGCATCAGGTAGTAAGTATATTTTACTCTAAAGAGCTTTTTTATTGTTTGGTCTTAAGAACGCTCCTTCAAATTTTAATAAAATCTCAAGTTCGAGAACTTGATTTTGCATATGATGTATCGAAATAGCAACCAAAAAACGACTCAATTAATTTTCATATTTTCTTACTGTCTTTTCTTAATATGGACTTGATAGGTCAACTGAAAGTGTGTCACACTTATTTGGCAAGTTCTTACCATACTGGAATCGTTGCTGGGTTTATGCTAATTTCCCCATGCTTAAACACTGCATCATCTCAGGGAAGAATGGTAAGTAAGCTAGTTCTTCTGATACTTGGATTTAGTATCTTTTTATATGTATGTTTCCTCAGGCCAATTATAGTGATAATATACTTTGTGCCTTTTCAGTTGAAAACAGTTGTAGTTGGTCTTGGAGCTGGTTTGCTTCCTATGTTTCTCCATGCTTGCTTTCCCTTCATGTGCATTGAGGTAACCTGTGGATTGAATTACAGTTTTTTTCCATTACATACGTTGAACAATTGGAATTTATTCGTGATCAACTTTGATATGTTTCCAATCACAGGCTGTGGAGTTAGATCCTGTTGTGTTTGATCTTGCACAGAACTTCTTTGGTTTTGTGGAAGATAGTCGATTAAAGGTAGTTAGTTTATTTTCCTTCCTTCTTGCTTTGTGTATTTCCATCTTGTATAGCATTTGTTAGAAGGAGTGTATTAGAACATATTTTTAGGTCTTTGTTAAACTTTATTTCTTTAGGCCAAGTAGTAAACTGTTAGTTTGTGACTTTGGATTGCGAAAAATGTATTTTGTTTCGAGTTTGATATTGCTTGCAATGTCCACAGAATCTGAATGTGACAATTATTAATATTTAACTCGGTATTTGTTACTTTTGTAGTCCAAAATAAAGAATCTTTTCATGGAAATGATAACTAGGTACTTACCTTATGGTGCTTGAGAACTTGTAGCACAAAACGGGAGCGTGGGAACTGCTTATAATAAAAGTACTGGAGCGGAACGTCTAGCAGATTTTGTAGGGTTTTTCTATTGACAAGTGACGTTTAAAATAATATTCATATTTTTTTTTATATTGAGTTAATAGGCTAATTTTTTATAAACTTAATAGGCTAATTTTTTTGGTGGTACGGGTTCCCAATGACGGGAATGGGTTCTGGATGATGGCAACTCCTAAACGCGTTCCCGGCTAAGAAACGCCTAGTATATAGGAGTTCCGAGCAACTAAGCTTGCGACTTTTAGTTTTGATTCAAAGTGATGATAAAAGGTGATTTGCTAGTGTAGCAATTCATTGGTAGATAGATCTATTACATATGTGAATATGTACCAGAATTTTCAGCCTTTTTAGATTATCTGAAGCTTTAACCTGGTTCATCCTATTTCTATCCCTTTTTCTTATTCTATGGCAAATTTCGCACTCCTTATTGGTTTCTCTTTTTTGTGTTTAAGGTACACATTGGTGATGGGATTCAATTTGTTAGAGACATGGCAATGTCCACAGAATCTGAAGGCTCAATTGTTAATCAGGGTAAAGGGGGAAATTCTGAGAAGACTGATATACTAATTGTTGATGTGGACTCTTCAGACACCAGGTGAAACCAGTGTTCTTGTTTCATTTTTAAAGCTATTGCAAAAGAGAAGGAAATAAGTCAGTTTATTTTACTAATTTAATTAAGTTCCGTCCTGTTCTTAGTTTGCCTGTATATTTTTTTGTTCAGCTCTGGGCTCACCTGCCCTGATTCAGCTTTTGTGGAAGAGTCCTTTCTATCTATCGTTAAGGCTTCTCTTTCCGAACAAGGTCTCTTTGTAATTAATTTGGTTACAAGATCCTTATCTGTACGAGAGATGGTCGTCTCAAGGATGAAAAAGGTGAGAAATGAACTCGTATTGATTTTTTTAAATATTTTTATAGAAGAATTTAAATAGAAAGTGGTCAAAGATCTAAGACACCAGCTGTGAACTAGCATCTGAATTTCTCTTCCTTAAGCTCCGATATACAGGGAAAGGGACTGAAGAGAAACAGAGAGAAAGTCCAAGGACTTCTTAGTTTTGCTGTTTGAGTTGTTTTTCTGACCATTTCTATGTATACGATGTCGTTGGGGTTCTTACTTTTTGAATTCTGTTTTTTTCTGAATGTTATGTTTACTAATTTATTGCTAAATTAATTTCATGTGCTTTACTTTTGAATTGGAAAACTGAGAGTTGTTTAAAAATCTCGTTTGGTAAATTGCAAGCAAACCAATTAGCTGTTCTAACTTCTAAAACATGCTTTAAAATTTTGAAAAAAATAAATTTTGAACATTCAGAATCTCAAGTAGATTATTTTTATTGATATTTTTTTTTATCTGCAGGTCTTTACCAATCTTTTCCATCTCCAGCTCAATGAAGACGTCAATGAAGTTCTTTTCGCTCTCAATACAAATGCAAATGCCCATATAGATGATGATTGCTTTAAGGAAGCTTCTAAATGCTTGGAGAAACTACTGAAGCTAGAAAATAAAGCTAGCAAGCAAACAATAATGGATGTTACTGAGAAGATTAAGCGCCTCAAGTGACCAACATTATGATGTATAGTTTTGGCAGTATCAACTTATTGGGCGATATACATATAGAATCTAAGGTATTGGTTGTCGCTTGCACGTGATAGCTAAAGATGAATTAGTTGTTTTAATGTACTAGAAGTACCTATGTTTGTTCCATTGTCCAATATTGCGATGATCGGGAAATAGCAGTGAGATATTTTTGGTCTGTGTGAACAATATTTTGGTTCATTAGCTTGTAAAAATTTAATTTTGTTAGTCCCGAGTGCAACTGACCCATATGTGGTCTCAATGTGAATACAATTTACGTTCGTTGAGTACGGTACAACCCCCAATTAGTTCATACATCAACTTGATCTTCAAAGGGGTGACTGTGCAAGCAAAAAGAGTGACTGTGTGCAAGCAAACTTAATTCCTAAAAATAGATAGAAAATGCAAAATTAACAAGGAGTGTCTGATTATGTCATGTAAATAAATGGGTTTCTATCCCGAACAGTATAAATGTTGCTTAAAAGGAATGACATCACAAGTAATCTGATTGATTATACATCCTCTTTTTTTAAAGGTTTATCCTTAACAAGTACGATTAATTAAGGAGTTATCCTTGTTAGGTACGATTGACAAACTCCAACTGCCCATATAAACGAGTAAAAAATAAGCGTGTACTTGAATTTACACATGGATATCTTAAGGAGCAGTACTAAACAAATGGCTCGTTGATTATCTAATATAATAGACGAAATCTACTAGTGGGGATACGTTTTTGATGCTGCTTTGGTTGGTAGTGGTCTAATGCGATACAAAACAAATTAAAAGTTTGAAAACGTTGTGAAAATATTGCATTAATGGGAAAATTAGCACGCCCTTGTGGAAGAAACCAACCAGTTTGATGAACAAATATATATTTCCACTAGACAGGACAAATCCGAAACTTGATGCAATTCACGACGTTCAGTTGTAGCTTCCACGCAATTTTGACTACGACATCTATGTATGGTAATAGTCAATATCACGCCAGCCCTGATTAATGTTTAATATTAAGGATATTATCGTTTATACTTGAGCTAAGCAAATTAAGCGACAGAGACATAAGTAAAGGAATCCCTGAGACTGCCAATCAAAACCAGACAAACATACCAATATAGTTCATACATTATTGCAGTTGCATTTTGCAATATTCAATTAACATAATTATAATTTGTTAAAGTATTGGTGGTGTAAACAATTTCGGAAGTTTAATACTCCGTATATCTTTGGTAAATGGTAAAAAGTACAATTTTTTGAATGTTGGTAAATTACTCTATGAAACTTGGAACTAATCACCATTTAGTGAATCAGGCTCCTGCAAGAAGGGTAGAATGACATCGAGTGTCCGAGAAAAACAATGGAAACCATTTTTTTTCGCCTAATGAAATATTTACGGCCTAAATGACACAAAAAATTATGATAAGCTCTCTGAGTGAGAACAAGTATCTAAAGCTTTGAGATAACGGTCTCCTGTATAACAATTATAAATAAGTAATTTCCGTTTGATATATTGCTCTATAATCTACGTAACGTCAAAGCAAGAATTATGGTCTCAAGAAGTGGATCTTCACATTATATGAAATCGTTTTAAATCTTTAATAATTTGTGTTATCTATACGCTGCTTGGAAGTACTCAAATGGGAAAAGCTTGTAAGAGTTTCTTGATGAAGACGGTGATTTGGGCAATACCAAAATTGAAAAATACTGTATTATTATGGCATATGATAAGGAGTTTGTTTTACAAGATAGATTAATAGATGACAAGTAGCTTTCCCATCTTTTGTGTTTTCTATACTATAAAAGCAGGTTATCTATGAATCATTTCTTTACCTTCAAATTTCACAAAAATCATTAAAATGGGATTATTTATGCATGCACATGTAGGGTTTCTTTTGAGTATCTTTGCTTGTTCTTTGTTTACTGCTTCTACCCTGGCTTCTAATGAGGTTGTTCTAAGTTCTAGTAATTAATAATCTTGGTTGTTCTAAGTTCTAGTAATTAATAATCTTTACTTTGTGACTTATTTGGTTTCACTTTTGGAGTTGTTGTTTTGGTCATTTGAATTTTGAGTATGATATATTATAATGACCAAGAAAAAAAAAGTACTGTATAATATGTTATGGAGTGCATTCAACGTACTTTCAACTTCTAAACTACAAATTTAGTGTTATACGATTGTAATACGTGTGATCCAACTCTAGTCTCTTATCGATTTTGATTTGCAATCTAACAAACTTTTACCATCATACTTCTTGAATAATTAGAATTGCGACATGGGTTGTTATAAATGATTTTACGTATCATTGTGAACTATGATTTTGGTCTGTAACTAAAATAACAGTTCGATTTTCCGTTTTCTATAACTTATTTGGAGCTAGAAACACAGAGAAAATTAGTAGTTAATATCTACGGTATCGCTCCTTCGGGAAAAAAAACGGAAAATGGAAGGGTTAGATTTCTGTCGATAGAAGGGCCTTTTCTTTTACATTAAAAGAGTGAAGCGATAATGAGTTATAAAGGTGAAGACAAGGAATACACGAAGGATAAAAAGTATAAATAATAACCCATAATCATACTATCACCATTTCACCAATAAGAAACTAAAAATCGTGCTACATCCTTCGTTTTGAAAATTTACTGGTTATATGATGTTCTTGGTTTTCATTACTGATTTATATCTGATATCCTTGGCTAAAATGTACCGGCTTTAGGTAAATTCATATATTGTCTACATGGGAGACCGTCCAAAGAATGCTGTACGTGCGTCAGCGTTGCACACAAGCATATTACGAGAAGTCGTGGGCAGGTCAGTTCTGCACTTTTAGACTTTTAGTTATTTACACCCTTTTGTGAATACGAAACCATATTGTACTCAAAAGTATGGGATTTTCTAAATTATCTAGAGAAAAGGAAATTAATGAATCTGTAAATTATGTTTACCATTGACCAACTTCTTCCCATGTTGTGATTATTTTTTTACAGCAAAAGGGCATCAGAAGCTCTCCAATACAGCTATGGGAAGAGCTTAAATGGATTTGTGGCTAAGCTGACCGAGGAAGAAAGCAAACAAGTCGCTGGTGGGTTAATTTTTATTTTAATAATCAATATAAAACATAATATACAAATTTACCAGATAGTATGCTTAGATTACTTTTGATCTTAACCGGGGAAAAAAACATCGTAATGTTTCAGGTAAGGAAGGGGTAGTATCAGTATTTCTCAACCAGAGGAAGGAGTTGCATACGACAAAGACATGGGACTTTGTTGGGTTTCCACAACAAGTGAAGAGAGTAGGAGCTGAAAGTGATATTATAGTCGGAATATTGGATACGGGTGCTTGGCCTGAGTCTGAGATGTTTAGCGACGAAGGGCTTAGTCCCCCTCCTACGAAATTTAAAGGCTCTTGCCAAACTCCCAAAAATTTCACTTGCAACAAGTAATTTATTCTCGTCCCCAAATTAAAAGATTCAAATAAGCAAAATTTTGTTTATGAATCGCTACAAATTTTATTGATTCTATGTCTCAAAATATTCACCCACAATTACAAAAATTTTGTTCCAAAATATTCAAGAATTTGATACACCAGAAAGAGGGCTATATGTTAAATGTCTTTTATAGAAGTTTCTAAGAAGTTCTAAACATATGGAACTTTAACAGGTATGATTGAAGCTTTAGACGTTGCTTCCCAAAGAATTAAGATGCATGATACTATCTTTAGTCTCAAATATAGTTTGAAAAACTTAATTAAAGAATTAAGAACCAAGACACATGAAAGATAAATTAGAAACACACCACAGTTGAACTTGAGACTATAAAACATGAATAATTGAATTCATATAGCTTCAAGTTTTGAAACCAATATAGCTATTTAAATACTAAAAAACACGAATTGATAGGAATTTGCCTAGTAAAACAGATTCTGGAATTCTATTGTGTACTAAGCATCTTTTTGTGATTGCCATTTTAAGATTTCAGTCTTTTCATTCTGGTAAAATCTAAAACCAAAAGATAGAGTGTCTAATAACCTCACTATACCATATCGGGATAAATACAAACTTGGTTAGATATGTAATGTTTCGAAGTTACTTCTGACAGAACAACGACACTATGTTCAGCCACAAATCCTATGTAAAGAACTAAATAGAAGTGAAGACGTATTACAAATAACTGCATATATAAACTTGAGACTTGTAAAATAAGTACTGCTTTATTTTCGTATCACAATATAGTTCATGAAGAGCTAAAAAATTATTTGAACAAATTTGCAAATTCCAAGTAGCTACTTGTAATCTCTGAATGAATACGAAAATGTTTACTTTTACAGCAAAATAGTGGGAGCAAAATACTTTCGAGTAACCGGAGACATCCCAGTTGGAGATTTCCCCTCACCTAGAGACACAGAAGGCCATGGGTCCCACACTGCCTCAACTGCAGCAGGTCGTATAGTTACAAAAGCGAGCTTATACGGTTTAAGCTCTGGCACAGCCCGAGGTGGTGTTCCATCTGCACGTCTATCTATTTACAAAATTTGTTGGGCCGATGGTTGCTACGATGCAGATATTTTAGCTGCTTTTGACGAGGCTATAGCCGATGGAGTTGACATAATCTCTCTCTCTGTTGGAAGTAATTTTCCGGAAGATTATTTTAGTGATGTTATTGCAATTGGTGCTTTTCATTCAATGAAAAATGGGATTTTAACGTCGAATTCTGCTGGTAATTCTGGACCCAATCCGCGTTCGGTGGCTAATTTTTCTCCATGGTCGTTTACTATCGCGGCGAGTACGATTGATAGGAAATTTGTTGCAAATGTTAAATTGGGTAACGACAAGTCTTATCAGGTACGTTGGCTTGAAATACTTTCTTAAATTTGTTCACAATTTCTAAAATATCAGACACAAACCAAGAAATATTTTTACCATATGAAAGTATTAACTAATACGGCAAATACCATAGCATTGTGAATATATCAGTGGACATGTTTCTTTTTTTTTTAGAAATAATTAGTGATATTAAATAAATTTGCAAGACTACTTTAACAATCGTAATAAGCGATTTCTGGGATCCTGAATCTTAAATCTGATACTGAAAAAAGTATTATAGTGTTTTAATATATAAATTGCAAATCACAGTCATGAGATAGAGCCACAGAAACAATGTGTATGTGTGACAAATTATTATAAAATGTCCATATCTTCTTAGTAAATATAATTATATATTTTCATTACCTTTTGCAGGGTGTCGCAATTAACACATTCGACCTTGGAGAAAAAATGTACCCCTTAGTTTTGGAAACTTCTTCGACAAGGTAATGTCTATCAGTCTCACAATTTATTTCATACATGGAATTATATATAGACCATTATGAATGTTTTTGGTCATGTCATATAGTAAAAAGATTCTTTAAATTGCGACTAAACTTTTTTGAAGAGTTACTCTATTGAGTCTTCCTGATTTAGTCACATATACATAGATACAAAACCATTGGTTCTACGGGTTCAAACTTCAAATTGCTTGGTTTGATAGGCAAAGTTACACATTTTTTGAAAACTTCTTCCTTACTTTCGGAATCATTCGTAAATTAGAGTCTATGACCAAATATGACCAAAATAGTGACAAATTGAGAAGAAGAAAATAATTGCAGGAAATACAACAATACAATTGTTTTTGTCAATGGGTTTGGTAGTGGACAAACGGAGTTCAGTGCAGGGGCTGCTGGGGCTATAATGAAAGATTCTGGACCACAAGACTACGCTTTCTCGTATGTTTTACCTGTTTCGGTTTTGTCCTACGACGATAGTGATGAGGTGTATAGATATATAAACACAACCAGGTACAAGAAAAAGTTGTGTATATACATAAGTTTTTGTTGTTTCTTGACAAGTGAGTACTATTTAGTACAATAATCATTAACTCGGAAATGTTGATCTTGATTTCAGTAAACCAACCGCAACTATTGATAAAAGTATTACGATTGAAGATAAATTGGCTCCGTATGTGGTCTCGTTTTCATCTAGGGGGCCAAATCCAATTACAGATGATATTCTTAAGGTAAGCATTTGTCCTATTTCTCAGTTGCACTGAATGTTTATATGACTATATTATATCTGCACAGAAATGTCAAACATGTTATTACCAACAATTCTAAAAACTCTTACCTATTGATCACTCTGTTCAAATGAAGTTAAAGGCTACCAACATAAACCAAAAATTACTACAAAATAGTACATGGGTAGGGCAAACAAATTAGTTTAAAATACCAAATAACTCCAGTTACAAACTACAAAAAATAAATAGTATATAATAATAATGTCTCTTTTCACGCTTTGCTTGTATACATTGTATTTTACACTTTACTCTACCTTTTAAGGGTATATTCTAAATTTCCAAGAATTAACTCAATGGTTGCATTTCACCCCACTCCGCAAGCATTTGCAATGTTATCAACTTTTTGTGTAGACATTTTCAGAAGGCTAGGGGAAAATACGCAATCACATTCTTAACTAGGCTTCTATGTTGTATTGTTAACTCTTCTACTTGATCATATATTTCGTTAACTCTTTATTGTGTTGTAGCCCGATATTACTGCACCAGGAGTGGGCATCATCGCTGCATGGTCATTGGCTACAACTGTCACAGGAGAAAAGGGAGATACGAGAGTTGTTCCATACAACATCATTTCCGGAACATCTATGTCTTGCCCACATGCTACAGGCGCAGCTGCTTATGTTAAATCATTTAATCCAACTTGGTCTTCTTCCGCCATTAAATCTGCTCTCATGACAACTGGTAACTAATTAGTAAAATAATATTTGAAACAAATATCAATCTTTTTGAACTTTCTTGCAAGAGCTTCACTAGAGTGTAAGCTTTTGAACTTAAAAAGATGGAAAAAGCGTAACAAGTCTAATAAATTCGACCTTTTTCACATTTGTTGCCTAAATGAGAAAGATCGGGCTTTCTGAACTTCGGAGAGAAAATTTGAGATTTTTGAGCTTTGAACAAGCTTATAAAAATGTTAATCTTTATTGCTAAAAGTATATAAAACTGAAAAGTTCAACAATCTTATTATATAGCAGTTATGTGTACACTAACCTCTCCAAATCATATATCATTACTATTTTTTTATTATTATTAGCCACACCGAGAGCTATAATGATGTTAGGTTTCATGCTAACGAGCCGAACATGTGCTGATTTCTTGTTGGCTTGTCGACTTAAGAGTTACATATTTACTTCATTTTCCTTGTTTGATTTTGTTTTCGCTTTTGTTTTTGTGCAGCTTCTATATTAACCCCAAAGTCAAATAGCGACGCTGAATTTTCATATGGGTCGGGCCAAATAAACCCAATAAAAGCAGCTTACCCCGGCCTTATATACGACGCTGGAGAGGCTGATTACATCAGCTTTTTGTGCGGCCAAGGGTACACCACCAGTTCACTAAAACTCGTCACAGGGGATAATTCAACTTCCTGCTCTTCCTCAAACAACGCAACTGTTTGGGACTTAAATTATCCTTCATTTGCTTTATCAGCTAAAACCACCACGTCTATCACGCGGACTTTTAAACGTACCGTAACAAATGTGGGTTCGCCTTCATCTACATATAAGGTTACCATTGACGCCCCATCGGGAATGCTAATAAAGGTTGAACCAACAATGCTCTCATTTAAATCTCTTGGGGAGAAACAGACGTTTGTTGTGACTGTTGATGCAACTATAAGTCAAAAGATTTTATCTGGCTCGTTGACGTGGGATAACGGGGTATACCATGTGAGGAGCCCTATCGTGGCGTATGTAATTTAGGTTTTCGGAATATGAACACTATACTTGCAGTTGTAATAAGAAATCAATATTACTAGGCGTGCTTTTTATTTTAGTGAATTGCAAGCACCATCAACTCTAATTAAAGGAGTATTATGTGAATATATATTTGATCCCAATGGTTGGAAGTTATTTCAAGTGGTTTATTTAACAATTAATCGCAGTTACTGTTATGTATAAAACTTACAACATAGAAGTTATATATTTAGAAATTCGGCAGCATTCAAAGTTTGATGGTTTCAACTTTTAAGCAATTTTCGCTTCGATATTTGTTTGAATGAATTTAGTTTTAAACCTGCATCCGGTTCAATTTGGTTTGGTAAAAACAGTCAACTTTTCATACTTTGGATGAAATCAGATTAAAACTTGCAACTTAACAACTTAGGGTTTCATGAGAGCCTATATACACTACCCATGTTTCCCATAAATTGTGCTGCAAACGAGTCCCAAAACACAATGGCCAATATAACAGCATTTGAAACTGGTTGTGTAACGAGCTGCAAAACCTTCGCAAAAACAATTCAGATGCAACAGGTTGTGGAGCCGATAGCAAATATGAATGGATGCCTATTTCTATAAATATCTAACTACGTTTCAAGTTTGTGAAATCACTTCACAACTTCGAATAGCTTGACTTTATACAATTCTGTTCTTTGTAAGATGTATCCCTAAGGTACTTCAAACACGGGAGACAATGCTTAAGTCTTTATGCCGTCCGAATAGGATTGCCAACCTATAACTGAATATATTCAAATGACAGTACAACAACACCAATTGATATTTCGCTTCGAACGAAAACTTTCGACAGAGACATAACCAAAAATACAAAGTAACTTAACTAGATCAAACTATATATTTTCTTCGTCACAAGTATCAAGAAACCACTTAAGCCACCAACTAAATCACCCCGTCAATTCCCGTAGATAAATAACGTCTATTAAGTTAAATGAAGAATGTCTTTGGAGGAATTAAATAAAAGAAACCAAATTTGGAGGTTAAAAAAATGGTAATATTACAAAATTACCTCTTGTATCTTTATTTTTCTTTATCCAGTCTGTCCAAACTCGTTGTGAACGCTCTGAGAATTCACCAAGATGCAAATGTGCAACTCAAACAATCGTTTTCCATAAATGCTTAAAAGATAAGACAAATGAGATCGATTTGATTACCAAAAAAAAAAAAGACAAATGAGATCGAATGATATTTATCAAACTTGTTAAGTGAGTCGATGCTTTAACGACATTTTTATCCTATATGTCTATGTGAAGTTCTTAACATGTCCGCACGTCATTCCATACCTTTGTGACTTGATTTATCAATTGCACAACACCGATCGCGATAGATCAATATAGGTAACTACAATAAATTCTGTAAAAGTAATAGGGACAAATTAAAGTATCTATTCTAAATGATGACTACATTGTTTAACAAGCATAATTGTATATATTCACTAATGCGGAATTTTTCCTGTGAAGCTTGAAGTCCAAGCGTCTATGTCAAAAATTTACTTGTTATTTTGAGTTATTGAGTGCAAATTACTTACAGTAATTTTCTTATCATACTATTTATTATTTACCATCCTCATTATCTTAAATTCATATAGGGTTGGTAAGTTTAACTTTTTTCAAATAGTGATTCTTTTTTTCTTATAGAGCTGTTGTGACATGTTTAATTAATTCTCTAAACCTATATAAACACACGTTAATTAATAGAATTACAACACTATTCTAAACCTTTTGCATGCATATCTCTCCATATGATTCATCCTTTTCCAAGAGTAAAGGACTCAAGATCCTCTTTTTTACGGTAGTTGTGTAGAACATTGTTTTAAAAAGCACGCTATATTGCGTTATAGTTCGCCAAATAGTCTTTTTCGGCCGAAAAACGCTATGATAAACCGCTATTTGGATGGAAAAATGCTAAATTCGCGCTATAAGAACGTTATTTACGCTATAGCGCAATTTATTTATTTTTTTGGTCAAATTTTTAATGAAATTATTGGAGGCTAAAAAGAATCAAACCTCAAAACTCTTACAAACAAAGTAAATGCTCTGACATCTCAAGTACAACCGTTTTGTGATTATTAGTTACAACTTTTTATATATATTTAGTTAATTTTTATTAGATGTTCTGAATTTAATGCTATATTTATATGCATTTAGACAAAAAAAAGTACACCGCAAAGCGCTATGTAACAACGCTATTTGCGCTTTTAGCGTTTCTCTCAAAAAAACGCTACGCTAGCGATAACGCTATTTAAAATATTTGTGTATAGATGTGTGGTCACTTTTGTTCCTAATGAGTTAAAATCTTGTCAAAAATTAAAATTCTGGTTCAACTCAATGATTTGGTTAACGCAGAAAATTAAAGGAAACATTTTACTTGGTAGCTTATTTTATTTGGAAGTTAATTAAAATTCTCCAAACCGGTCGAAAAATTTGATGCGCTTATCTATGACGCATGTATTAACTTTTGTTATCTTACCAATTTGTGGTCGCAGGTCGAAGCCTATTGGTCTAGTTAAAGACGATAGAAGATTGGAGAGTTAACACCCTAATAAAATAACCGCATAGCAACAATTACTCTGTTACTATACGACTTGTTGCAGAAAATTCAGCAACAGTATAGTAACAGTTATCAGCACTTAACAACAGAAATTGTTGCTATACTGTTGCTAAATTTCAGCAACAAGTCATATACTATCAGACAAACTGTAATTAAACCGTTGCTATATGAATATTTTTTTGATAGTGTAATATCCTTTTTGTAAATAATGCACAGAAAATGAGAGACAATAGAAATAGGCCAGACAGTGATTAAAAAGCAACTGCATGGATTAAAAATTTCTAGCTAATGGTATTTATCAATAATGGTAATGAGATAGACTCAATCAGACTCTCAACACACCATTAATTAATGTAAATTTAGAATTTCATTTTCATCCCGAAATTTAAGAGTATGCTATTCGGCCATATATTTAATATATTTAATTAATATTTAAGTTTAGGATAGTCTCAAATAGGGTTCTATAATATTATATTTAGGTTTTTATTTTGTTGAATCGTCAAATAAAATATATTAAAATTATTAAAATTTTAAATATTTGGGGTTTTATTTTTGTTTTGGTTGGGTGTCAACAAAATTCTAAAAATTACATAAAGGACTGTCTGGTATTCAGTCTGGTTGAATCAGTATGGCTCTATAGCGTTAGTGGGTATTTATAAGCTCTAAAAGATTCCAGTCTATTTTGCTTTAAAAAAGGTCAAATTAATGCAATCTGCTTCATAACGAAAATTTATGAGAAGTTATTGCTAGAATAAGGTTCACATTTAGGTTTTGTTGCACAACCAATAGAGAAGTCTACGTCATTAAAATAATTTCCTACGGAAAATTACAATTAAGTCTAATCAAATGGGGAAGGTAATTAAGAACATACGTGGATAACGATCCGGGGACACGACACCCATTTTGTATGAATTAACGTTACTTAGTCGTATCAACATAATGTTTATATGAACATTTACCTACAACACTTTAATTATCACTACCTCCTTTTAAATTTGATCCATACTTTCTTAATTCCCACCATTAAATAGTTTTGACCCAATTAATACAATATATGCAACAAAGAAACAAAATGAAATAAATGCCTATCATACATTAATCAATGTATTTGTGTATGATTATTTCTCGGTTCTCATTTGCGTAAGTGATATTTCTGCTCTCTTTTTTCTGGCGAAGTATTTTTTTTTTTTTTTTGTTAACAAGTGGTAGTATGGACCCAATTAAAAACTTGAAACGAACTTTACGAGATAAAATATAACGTGAATAACAAGAGCAAAGAATAATCATTTTGGTCAACCCAAAAAAATAATAAGATAACTTAAATCTAATTATAATGTGAAAATGAAATTCAGTACTCAAACCTCAAAGACATATAAATGACTCAATTAGAATTTGCTTGTCACAGAACCTCAAAGATTTCTCAAATGCTGATTCAGTTATACATGTATTAATTTGAGGTTTGGGTGAAATTCGATATGTATTAATTCGAGATTTGGGTGAAATTCGATTCCACATTGAATTAGATTTAAGTTATCTAAGATTTTTTGGGTTGACCAAAATAAATATATATTTGTTGCTCTTCTTATATATTCACGTTATATTTTACTATCTTGTAAAGTTGGTTTCTTTTTTTGGTTCCATATATACTACCACTTGTTAACATAAAAAGATGAATACTTTGCAAGAAAAAAAAACGGAATAATACTGAAATAAATCTATCTTGTAAAGTTAACATAAAAAGATGAATACTTGCACAATTGAGAACTGAAAAATTATCATACAGAATAATACTGAAATTTGATATCGTTTTCATATACTAGCTCATACGTCATTTTACGTACTTAATACATAGATATTAATGTATGATAGATTTATTTCGTTGTTTCATACTTATTAAGCAACATTAATCCAGACTCTAAATCTGGAAAATCATTGCACAAATTCGCTGATTTTAAGATTGAGTTCTTTTTAAATTTGTGATAGTTTTCAGATTTACAAACCCTAGAAACATCTATTGATTAGCAGTACAAGTAATAAAAATATGAGAGGGGCCAATGATTAGTTTTAACAAATTAATATAGTAAAATGCATATAAAAAAACTAAAAAATTACAAGTACTTAGGTTCGATTAGACTTGATCCTTAATGTGAACTATATTCTAGCAATAACTTCTCATATATTTTCATTATGAAGCAAAATAGCAGATTACATTTGACCATTAATTTAAAACGCAAAGAAGACTCTACCTCCTTCCAAAAAGACACGTGTATTTGGAAAATGGGATTGCAAAACACGTTTTTTTTTGTATAATTTGTATAATCATTTTAAGCAACAATTAATAACATTTTCATAAATTATGCATGGGGTTACAGTCACACCCATTTTCCCTAGAAGGCTTCGTTCGTCCCTGTCGATACCGTACCAATATATAATATCACACGTTGATCACCATTTTGTAAACGCTCATACTTAACATTATTCTTAATTCAAATGGTGCGCAGGGGTTACAACTTTTGATTTATGCAATACGCATTTTAATTAATACAGACGATAATGATACAAATCACGTCACGTAATAAAAACTCAACCTACTAAAAACTCAAATAAATATATTGGAACCCTAGTTTGAGTCTACCCTAAATTTTATTACGTGACGTGACTTATATCCTATCTCATTAATACAGCCGCAAGGAGACAACGTCCGGCCAAAATGATATTGCAAACCAAACATGTCTAATCGTCATTCTGCTAGGCTTGTGTACTAGCTAGTATCATTAATTATGAGGTGATGTTTGAATTATTATTAGTTTGGTAGACCCCCATAACTAATGGGTTTTCAGTAACAAAATTTGTATCCAGACCATATATTCTCGAACGACGGCCACACTTAAGGCTTGAGTTTTGAATAATTGATCCGAAAAAAAACAATACTGACAACAGCCGATTATATTTTTAATATATTTGGTAGTTAAAATAAAAATATTAAACATCAATTTGTTTATAATGTGTTGCAATAGTTCAAATGGTAGAGTAATTTGTTATTTAACATAGAAGATCGTGGATTTGAAACTCTTAATTTACAATTTAGTTTTTGTTTTATTTTAATTTGTATTTATCGAGAAAAAAAAAGTCGAACATTAGGCATTCCGACATACTGGGTCGGCACTGATTCTTTCCCGACTACAAATGATGAAAAATGAATGGACTTGAAATAGCATAAAGGGCGCGGTGTTAGATTTAGGTTGATCTCGTATATTCATTCAATCTTTCTGAACTCACTTATAACACATATTGGACTATTAGAGCATCCATAATAGTTGTATTAATTTTAACAATATTAACTTTGACACATCATAATTTAATTGCATAGTAAATGACGCATGTGTAACTTAAATTTAACCTTCACATTTATGACAACCCAGATTTTCAGGAAGGAATTCTGTGGTACGGTGTTGTGCGTCAGTTCCACATCGCCCAGATATGAGAATACTCGTGTGGTATATGAGCTTAAAGATCCATTTTCTATCAACAAGGCATTTTAAAGTCGTGCGGCACAATAGCGATGACGGAACTTCATAGTTAAGCGTGCTTAGGTTGGAATAGTATCAGGATGGGTGACCCCCCTGAAAAGTTGTGTCAGAGCGGATAATATTGTTGATACGGGCGTGGCGGTTCGGTCCGTGGGGACGGGTCGTTACAACATTAGTGTATTAACTTAACAAAGTTATCTAATTTTAATTAAAATTAAAATAGTGTTGTTATCTCTATTGTTAACTAAAATAGTTAGCTAACAATGCATTTTTTTTGTCTCCATTAGTTATGTTAAATCATGTGTTATCTTTATAGATGTTAAAAAAATTGTTAAACATAACAATGTTTTTAATGTTGTTAAATAAAGATATGGCAAAATACCATTAATTAAAATGTGAACTCTATTTCAACTACTTTTATTTTAATTCCTATATTAGTGGAGGTTTACAAAATGACTAATTAATGAGATTTCAATTAATAATTAATTTTAATTAAAATTAGATAACTTTGTTAAGTTAATATACTAATGTAAATGTTAAGTTTAAGTTACGTATGCGTCATTTAACATGTAATTAAATGTAATTAAATGATGATGTGTCAAAATTAATATTGTTAAAATTAACACAATCAGTGTGGATATTTTAGTTAACAATAGAGATAACAACACTATTGTAGATGCTCTTAGTGTCGACACCAATATATCCGTAAATTGTTGTAATAGAGGAGTCCAAGAGGAAATCAAAAGAACCTAAGCGGCATGCGGAGTAAACGAGACCTATAGTTTAAATGAAAGTAAACAAATTAGACGATGAGTTAGATGACATGTTTTCTCCTAAAGTCTGTCATGCGCCATCTATAAGCCTATCAAATTAGTTGAAACTGAACGGATTAGACGATGATTGAGCGGTATCATAGAAAATTAAATGTTAGATGACCTGTTTTCTCCTAAAATCCGTCATGCGTCATCTAGAAGCCTAACAAATTAGGTGAAATTAAACGAATTAGACGATGATTGAGTGGAATCAGAGATATTAAATGTAAGATGACATGTTTTCTCCTAAATTTCGCTATGCGTCATCTAGAAGCCTAATAAATCAGGTAAAATTAAACAGATTATACAATGATCGAGCGGAACTAGACATAATTAACTGTTACATGACCTGTTTACTCTTAAAATCCGTCACAACGTCTTCTAAACATAAACAAATCAAGTGAAATTAAACAGATTAAACGATGATTAAACGTAATCGTACATAGTACATAATTAAATATCTATTTAACTTTAACGTCCGTCTTACGTATTTTAGAACATCGCTCCGGTATACAAACAAGGCCATTGTATGAGTATGTACATAGGTTTTGGCTAATTGTATGTACAATCAGAAACCCAATGTTCTAAAAAAAAGAAGAAGGATTTTTGGCTATTATTATGTCTTTTGCTATTTCTCACACTCTCTCTCTCTCTCTCCACACTTTTGAGAGAGGGGAAATAAGGGGACTCAATATTTACACACTTATTAGTATTAAATCTTAACTTAAAAAGATTCAATCTCAAATATTATTTAACCCAATCAATAACTGCTCAACATCTTCATATCTGATTACAGGTAAATAAAAAATACCCTTTTTTTTTTTTTTTTTTTCCTTTTTACTATCTGATATTAGGTTGTGTAACATTTCAATACCTGAATCTGTGATAAGGATTTTATTTTATTTTTTATTTTTTTATAATGTTTTAAAATCCCTTTTTCCTGTTCTGATACAGGTATTCTAGTATTTTGGATTTATTAAATTTATTAGAAAAGAAACCCAAGCACACGAATATAATAGAAAAAAAAAGTGATTTTAGTTCACTAAATTGGTAATAAGGGCTATCCTTAGTCCATAAAAATAGTGGAAAATAAATTCTATTGAGGGTTTTATGCTATTTTTACAGTTGGTTTTGGTTATATCTTGTTAATTTGCTCGAGTATCGTGCTTTGCGTATTGGATTTTCTTTCTTAGTCTTGTTTGGAAAATATGAATTTTATTAGAATCTGAAGGATACTAGTAGGGGTATATTTAATATATCCCGATTTACGGTCAAAATAACTCTTAGACAATAGGTTCATAAATATCCAAACCTTTAGTAAAAATGAATCATTTTTCAAAAATACCTTGCGGCAAACTAGGCTGTGGTTATTTAGCTTGATTTTCGATTTTGGTTTTTTTCCTCTGTGCCGTTTTTTGTTATAGTAGACCATTTGGTTTTTCAGGTCTCACTTCTCATAAGTTTCACATTGTTGTTTAGGAATTTATGGCGAAAAAGGTAAAGAAGCAGCCCCGAGGTGGTAAAAAAGATAACCGAGGTTCAACCACCTTGCCAAAGGATCCCACTGAGCAAACTGTTCCTACAAACACTGAGATCGTTGAAGATGGTATCGTTGGAAAGGAGAAGAAAATCTGCCCTCATTTTGATAAAGGCATTGCTTTAGCAGTAGTTATTTCAAAAATATCATCTGCAGAGCACATCAGGTGTGAAGATTGTAAGGTATGTGTAACTGAAAAAAAGGAGAATAAAGGAAAGGGTAAAAAGGGAAATAAAAAAGGGGGAAGCTCTGCAGATTCGAAATCTCAATCTAAAACCATTTGGGTTTGTTTAGAATGTGGCTGTTTTCATTGCGGTGGAATTGGGTTCCCAACTGTTCTTCAAAGTCATGCTGTACAACATTCAAAGCTAACAAACCACCAAATAGCTATACAATATGAAAATCTTCGGTTACGTTGGTGCTTCCCTTGTAAGACACTCATACCTGTTGAAAAAAACAGTGAGAACGGTGAAAATATTGATCCGTTGTCAGATATTATTAAAGCTATAAAAGGTAGGTCAATAAAGAAGGTCTCGGCAAATGTAGAGGATGTCTGGTTTGGAGCTGGTAGCATTTTAAATGAGATAAAATCAGAAAATACTTCTTTTCACTTCGACGCGAATTCTGGTTATGTTGTCAGTGGTTTGTCTAATTTAGGAAATACATGTTTTTTTAATTCTATTATGCAAAATCTTCTGGCATTAGATAAATTACGGGAACACTATTTGGATCTTAACGAATCTATTGGACCTCTCGCTGTTTCTCTTAAAAAGATATTCGTCGAAACTGTTTCCTCTGGTTTGAGAAATGTGATAAACCCGAGATCTTTTTTCGGGTGTATTTGTGTTAAATCTCCTCAGTTCAGGGGATTTCAACAGCATGATAGTCACGAGCTTCTTAGATGTTTACTTGATGGGTTGAGTACGGAAGAGTTGAAAGCGAATAAACAGAAATCTCGGGAAAATGGAATTGTAAATCAGGACCCTACTTTTGTAGATGCAGTTTTTGGAGGACTATTATCTAGTACAGTTTCTTGTTTGGATTGTGGGCATTCGTCGAAAGTGTTTGAGCCGTTCTTAGATCTCTCTTTGCCTGTTCCAACAAAGAGACCACCCTCTAAAATGGCCAACAAAAAACCAATTTCCCGAGTCAAGAAACAAAAATTACCTCCAACAAAAAAAGGACAGAAACGTCCAAATATCAACAAAAACCACACAGAGCCTATTTCACGACAACCTGTAGTTGATGTGCATGAATCATTAGGCCAAAATGGGGTGACAGAAATTAACAATACAAATGTAGCTAATGATGTGATAGTTGATGAGATTGAAAAGAAACAGTTTATCGAGACTGTTGCGGATGATTCGTCATGGTTGGATTATCTAGGACCTGATTCTGTGTCACATGATAATGATACGATTACAAAATGTAACGATCTAGAGTTTCGTGATTATGTAGAGAAATGTGATGCTCAGATAAAGGAGTCGATGCAGGATATTGTAGAGGGTATTGCCACATCGGCAGATTTGTCAGAAAGATTGGCATCCTTGGGCATTGTTGATCCAGATCCTAGTGAAGTGGCTAATGATAATGAAATAGTCCCAAAAGTTGATGATAAATTGCTACACGAAAAATCAAGTTCTCCAGAAAATTCATTTGAGAATGAGCAATCCTTGCAGGCTCAAGGTTCGGAAATTATTTTGCTACCTTACAAGGAAGAAAATCGCTCGAATAGTGAGATAATACCAGGAGAAGCAGAAATATCATCATCAGCAATTGACTGCGAACAAGATTCGTTGGATTTTGGATTGGGAGACATGTTTAATGAGCCGGAGATAATTGAAGGTCCCAAAATAAAACCCGTTTCAAGTGAGTCTGATCCAGATGAAGTTGATAATAGTAATTCCCAAGTGTCCGTTGAGAGTTGTTTGGCTTATTTTACAAAAGCGGAGCTTCTCTCTTCCATTGAACATGGATGGAACTGTGAAAATTGTTCAAAAACAATATTGGATCAGAAGAGGCAATTAAGGAAAAAGTATCAGAGAGCTGCAGGGAAGAAGGAAGAAAATGAGGCCGAGAATGAAGTCCAAAACACTAGCGATGCATGTATAAAAGAAGATGTAACTAGTTCTAAAGTTGACGATGAAGATGCAAAAAGTGGAAAGATTGATCTTATCCCTGAAACTGATAATTCTCAAGAAATTAATGGTGGACTAACACAGTTTGCATGTGAAGAAAATGTCAGTGGCATAACCAGTGATAACACTGTTAAGGATTCCACTATGGCTGTATGTTCTTCAAATGATGTGGAAAAAAAGGAGTCAAATAAATTGGGTGATGGTTCTGAATCAGAAAAAAATAAAAATAGTGACGAGGAGATGAATTCTGAGGGATTAAAGGTTAAGAGAGATGCAACTAAAAGAATTTTCATTAATAAGGCACCGTCGATTTTAACCATTCATCTCAAAAGATTTTGTCAAGATCATCGTGGTCGCCTAAGTAAGCTAAATGGCCATGTGGACTTTAAAGAAGTTATCGATCTGAGACCGTACATGGATCCCCGGTATGTTTTCTAGCTCACTTTTGCGTATCTACATTAATTGTACTTTGTTTCACCGAATTTTCTTTGTATATATGTGCAAGTCATTTCTTCCATTTACCCAGAAAAGGTTTCTTACTTGTTGAATCATATTAATCTCTCTTTTCACATATTTCTGTAGCTTAATTTCTTTTTGTTTCTCCTTAGAAATACCGTGCGTGCCGATGCTACAAATAAGAGGCATCTGTTGATATTATAATGTATTAAAAAAAGTTGCACTATAAATTAGATTATCTTGTGCGTCCTTCTTGTTTGTATTGGTTTCCTGTGTCAAAAACAAAAGAAGTATGTGAATTAAGCCATTCTAAGTTTGCACTTTCACAGTTTATGTGGTCGATCTCAGGCCTTTCTGTTGGCATGGAGGAATCGTTGCACATAAGCCACGTACTCAAAAACGAAAAAGGCTTCTAAGCTACATACTGAATGCTAAGATGTTTAGTTATGCTCCAATTAGGAACCTGTGAAACGGAAAACCCAGTTTGGACGCTTGCATGTATATTGTAGTTAGTAAGTAGTCCACGAATGTGACGATTTGAAATGTATATGATTTACACTTGCCTCAGACAGCATAATTTTCAATGATAGATGTTAAACAATGAATTTGATAATTCCACGCTTGCTTCTCAAATTACTCCATGGATTCTCGGGTGTCATAAAAGTTCGGTCTCCTTAAGTTCAAAGATAAATGTTATTTTGCACTATATCCCAAGTCTCTTTGGATTTGAAATCCACATATCCGCGTTGAGTTGGTTTTTGAGATTATCCGATTTACGATTGGGTAGGATACCTGTACAAAATCAACTGAAAAAGCATGATGAATATTAAGAGGCGATGAATGCAATTAGACAACTTAGACCAGAAAAGGCTAGCCAAACCATTAAGCTCCGCTAGTAAAGTGCCTTACAAGTACAGCGAGGCCAATATGAGGCTATTATTTTAGCTCAGTAGCCAAACCCGTTGACAATACATGCCTATCATTTCGGTAGGTTTATAGATGGAGTTACCTGAGCTTGTTATATCGAAGAAGAACACCTCCACCTCCATCTCCAACATAAACTGTTATATAGATTATGCCGGTTCCATTCCATATCAGCTAGTGTGTAAGAAATGTTCCATATATAAGCCAACTTTAGTTCCTTAATTTTAGTTCTTTGGTTTACCATGGACAACATTATACAGGTGATGATTATAAGAACATGAGAAAAAGGAGGTGATGAATTCTGTTAGAGCATCAGAGGGTTACCAAACCATTGGTGAGAAGCGTTACAAGTTTGAGATTGTCAGTGCGATCATGCCATAACCAAAATTCTCTATAAAAATCTATTTCTGTTTTTCTTAATTCTTTCACGTATAAGTACTTCTTAAGAACCTTAATAAAAGAACTTGCGGTGTTTTGAGTCATAACTGTATTGTTTGACTTTTGCTGCTTCTAAATCAGTTCAGTTGATTATTTATTTTCCCTTATTTATATTGTATTGTTTGACTTTTGCTACTTTTAAATCAGTTCAATTGATTATTTATGCTAATGCTTTAATTTTTCCATCTAAAGATTATTGTTAACTGTACTATTATCTACAAGCCATGTTGTTATGTTAAGTTGGGTAATAGAAATCTGAAAATGATCTGATGATCATGAAAACAACGCTATCCATAACATAGGGTGGCTGAGTTTTGTGATTCGAATGAAATCCATGGACTGTTGTACTTGTGTATATGCATTCATAATCTTTGAAGTTTAGGTACCTCCTAATCGCACAAGAGTTTGATTTTACTTTTTGTGTTTACCAAATGTAACTTTGAATACTAATATATGTCTATTGTATACACATTACAGGTCCAAAGAGATAGATAAATACACGTATCGTCTTTCAGGTGTGGTGGAACATAGCGGGACTATGAGAGGAGGGCATTACGTTTCATATGTAAGAGGTTCAAAAAAATCCCAGGATGGGGATGTTTCTGTGTGGTATTACGCTAGTGATGCTCATGTTCGTCAAGTTTCGTTACAGGAGGTTCTTCGTTGCGAAGCCTATATACTTTTTTATGAGAAGATTTGATTCAATTTTTATTTATTTTTCCTTTTTATATTTCAGTATAAAATTTATGGGTTGCATTGAGTACCCTGCATATGATTGTTTACAACCGCCAACAGTTTACAAAAAGAACATGTACAAGAATTTTGGTACCTTCTATAATGTTGTACACAATTTTGCATTTACAATCACTATCCACAGAGACTATAATGTTGGCAACTTAAAAGTTTATATTTGTTCTTGGAGAATCTGGATTACATATGCTGAGTTGGCCTGCAAAATTTGATTTGCACCATGATTTTTACATGGGTTAATTTATGTTTACTATACCAAACTATCACATGTTAACAATATCCTTACCAGCTGAGAACTTTTGACAATTTACATACCAACTAATTAGAAATTGAACTACTTATGCGCTATGAATAATCACTTTTAAACTCAAACTTGACCAGTTTTGATCTATGAATGCATCACTTCTTATTAATTTGACGTTAATATGTTTATTGTTTAATTTCTGGTTATTTGGTATGTAACTGTTAAAACTTGTAGGTTGATATGGAATTTGCTAAGAGGTGATAGTTTGGTATATTAAACATGAATTAAACCTTTTTACATAGCATCTTTATCTGAATAAGTAGTTCTTTGTAGTAGAAGAACATTGAGAAGGTTTGAGAGGAGAAAAACAAGTGTGTTTCATCTTTCGTTATGCCATGCAGATTTGACCGATGTAAAATCGAGCATAACTCTACCGTATTAACTAAACTCTACGTCTCTACCAACAATATATAGCATGAAAACTTCCAATCAAAATTTCGCTAGCATCCCTCACAACACCGTCAACTTTCACACGCGTAAAGAGATATCGACATTCATTTTAACATACCTATTCATTGGCGGTGTCTAACCAGGTGTTTGCAGGGTGCTCATTCCAATTTGTGTGAAAAAATAATGCGCCATGTAAAGAGCGACATGGGCGCGGCAACGCAAAAATTTGATCATAGGAGGTCTTATTTCTCACAACCATAACAAAGACCTTGTGTCATGGTGACAATGGTAAACAAGTCATTTTGGCGACAAGCATAAATTGTTCCGCTTGAATAGTTGTGCGGGACAAAACCTGCTGCGAGTCGTTAATATGGCTTGATGAAACACCTCCAAACTGTTTTAAATTATACTTTTCGTTCTATTAATAATAATCATTATTAGTTATACGTTCTAATAGGGGCGGAGTAGGACTAACAATCCGGAGTTGCAATTATAAAACGTTTTTTGAAGGATTGCAAAACTCATTGTTTTAAATTTATTTTGAATTTTTATCATAATTTTCGTAAATTTTGAAGGAGTGCACATTTTTTTATACTAAATGCTCCGCCCCAGGTTCTAAATAAGCAAACAGACTTGGATAAAACATAGATTTCAGGCATATACACTTAAGTTTTGTGATTGGAAATTCTATATATAATTTTAGAATTAAAGACACAGAAGGAGAAAAAAAATACAAAAGTGACATTAACGCAATATTTTTTAAGAATCTTTATAAGCAATTGTTTAACCAATAATGCTATACTGATAGATGAGTCTAGCGAGATGGATGGACGACTGGGGATGTATATGAAACCAGAACGAATCGAACGTCAGCTCATGTTCGTTCGTTAACTCATAATTCTTGTCCATGTTCGGTTCATATTGAACAAAATGAACGCTTGACCAACGAGATTCCAGTTTAGACTCGGTTACAAAATTATATATATTATTCTCAAAATATCAATATACATATACGCCTAAATATGTGTTAAAATTTTAGGTTTTAAACTTTATTAGTATCTGAATGACGCTTCGCATGCAAAAAAAATTACATGCGAGTGTATTTCATGATTTTGTCGTCTTGTGAAATTTATTTCATGACTACTTATTTTTTGAACACTTAACGAACAAACGGTGTCGTTTTCATATTCTGTTCATTTACTTAACAAATGCTAAGTTCATCATCATGTTCGTTTCGATTACTTAAGGAGTGAACATGAATCGATTTGTTAACGAACCTAATACGTTGTGTTTATGGCTCGGTCCGTTATTTTGTAAAAGATATCATACCACCCTATCGTCAAAATCAATGTTAACATTTTTCCTCGTTTTGAATCTTCATATTTCTAAAATAAACTTTAAAGCTTAGAAATTAATTAAAAAAAACTGAAAAATCCCTAATCTTTGCACCGTAACAACATTCAGAAAAGTCAATTAGCTGTTCATAAGAATTAATTGTTCAACTGTCTGTGTTATTTTTCTTTAAAAGGTTAATAATGAAGTACTTTTTAACTGCAAACAAGTACAGATAGCACAATTGTGTGATAGACCGATAGTTAAGGGGCTAAATGGTTCAGATTTGAATGGATTATGGTCAATTCTAAACTGTTAATAACGAAGTGCTTTTTAACTGCAAACAAGTACGGATAGCACAATTATGTGATAGACTGATAGTTAGGGGGCTAAATGGTTCAGATTTGAATGAATTATGGTCAATTCTAAACGGTTAATAACAAGTACTTTTTAACTGCAAACAAGTACGGATATCACAGTTGTGTGATAGACTGATAGTTAGGGGGGTAAATGGTTCAGATTTGAATGGATTATGGTCAATTCTAAACCAAAATATTAAGTACGGATTGTAAAATTTTGGATCCAAAACAAGCCATTTATTTTTTCAATACACACCAAACCAAACCTATCGGATCAGTTTGGGTTGGTTTTATGGATTCAATGGTTCGGTGCAAATTCGCATCGGATTCGGTTTTTAATAATGATTGTCATTCGTTCTTTAATCAAAATTAATACATATTTTAATGACAATTATTTACAAACAAAAATAATATTAAAAATAATTTCAAACAATATATAACCAACATTAATGAGTATAAACATCTTTTATATACTCTAAATCAACCACACAAACAATGCATAATAACATATTAATTCCGTTAGAAAATAAAGAATAAGGAGTAATGAGAGAATATAAAAGTTAAGATATTTAAAATCCTTCGCATAATTATTATTATTAATTAGATTAAAGAGTATATATATGTTTGTTTATTATTACTTATATATATGAAATGAGTTTTACTTTTTTTTTTTTCATAAGTAAGTTAAATAATAATGCTTGTTTTTAATGAGTATAACAGATTGAGTTTAATGGTTTGGATTATATTCAATGGGTTGGATCAGATTAGTTTGGTTCGAATTAACATAATTGAAAACTAAACCAAACAATTAAAAACGGATTTAAAAATTTTGAATCCAAAACCAAACCATTAGTATTCAAAACCTAAATCAAAACTAACCAAACCAACGGTTCAGATCGTATTCACGGATTCACGAATTTTAGTTACAGCTCTAGTAGTGATAGTATTTGTTTATTATGTGCAGAACATGAAAAACATTAGTATAAGCGTGTTTTATTTCGTTTTATTTTCCGCATGGATATGTGTATAAATTTGCCGTTTTTAACTTTTAAATTAAAGACGCAGTCAAATTACACGTTTCCCTAATTATTTGCTCCCCCTCACCCACTATAATAAATCATATGCATGTATACGTATATATCATCTCGATATAGCATATGTTTTTTTTTGTTTTTTTTTTCAATTTTGGCATCTAAAAGATGTAATATGAGCGCCACAATTTTTTTAGATAATCAAATATTCAAAACCAAAATTACCCTTTCCAATATACATACAAGGTCAAACATTTTTGGGCATTAAATGTAATTGCACAATGTAATTAATTTATAGGCCTTCTATAATACGCATCATTATTAATAGCATAATCCCCATTTTAAGGTTAGTCTTGAGCTTCCAATTTTAATAACAATTTAAACAAAATAAGGTGTTCCTCTCTCTCTGAAATGATGGTACGGTTTCTGGTTATTTTAAATATTTCCTCTTCTGGTTTGTATTTATCTATTTCCATTTCCTAATGTATATATTCTTCATAAAAATCGTACCTGTAAACATTTATTATTTAGTTTTTGAAAAGAAAATAAGCAAAAAAATAGTTACTGCACTGTATCTCACCTTTAATATTTTTTCATAGTTTCATTTTGATCCTTTCCAATGAAAATTTTAAAATAGGATATTTCCTTTTTTATCATCGATCGTATCGCCATATTAATTGCATGTGTATACGATTGTAAACTATATACATCATCGTGTCACAAGACATTTCTTTTTATCATCGATCGTATCGCTATATATAAATTGCATGTGTATACAATTAGAAACTAAACATCATCGTGTCACAAGACATTTCATTTTATCATCGATCATATCGCCATATAAATTGCATGTGTATACGATCGGAAACTATACACCATTGTATCGCAACGTTGCGTCCGAGTATTATTTTTCTTATACATGTAAGATGTATCTTTGCTATTTTGTTCTTCTTCCCTTTTTATCATTTTGATTAGTGATTTGAATCGTCATCGGGTAATGTACAGAAAGGAATACTATTATATCTTAGTTTTTTATAATATGAATTCGTTGATGCCTTCACATGGTATATTGTTAAATATCTTTGGTACAGATTTTGTCAGATCAAATATAAGAAGGAAATATATTTAGACATTCTGCTAATTTTCACATGGCTTTGCATTGCTGTAATGTATGTCTTTTTAATCTATCTTCATTTTACAATCTACCATTTTACTAAAGAAAAATGATTAACTAGCAATGAAATAGACATAGTAATAAAGAAAATTGTATATATAATAGTTCTAAATGTATCAAGTATTAACCTTGTATTTGGTTTTTGAGAAGTCAAATGGTTCCATTTTGATTATTTAATAACCAAATCAATTTAAGTATTTAAGTTTGTTTCACTACAATAAAATGTCAGGATAACATATAGATATTTTTAAAACTGTAGCGAGTTTCGCTATCCTGACATGTTCTTGTAGTGTTTGAGTTTCGATTATGCCTTAATTTCCTGTATACTAAGCATAGCTTTTTGGGCACTTAAGTATGGATATTACTGAGTTTTGGGGGCAAGTTAATAGATATAGATATGATACTAAAATATTGTTGATCTTATAATATCAGCATTTTTTAAAGATTTGAACAAGTACTAGTAGTACCATCATTATATATACGCCCCAAGAAAATGATGTGATTTGAAAAAGTAAATCTCGAAAGAAAACATATACTTATGGTGTGATATTGTGTTCTAGAGTTTTTATTGAGACAAAAACAATAGGTGACATTAAATTGAATATTTGTTGAGAGCATAATTCTTTCGAGAGGATGGAGTATTAATTAAGGAGTACCAAAGTTTTAACATTTGATTATGTTCATTTTTTTTTTGAAAACATTGGTTATGCTCATTGTTCATGATTATTGTTTTTAGACTTTGATAATTTAACTGAGAAAAGAGATTGTTTGGTTGATCATTTGAACGAAAAACCAACTTTTTTCAGCTTGAAATAAAGAGTTTTTCAAAAATATTAAATACTTCATAACATAAATATAGTAAGCTTTGAACAACCAAATGTACCCGAGAGAATATAATTAAATAAAATGAGCTTAAAATATGCATTCAAAAAGCCCAAAATTTGTTTGGTGGATCGAGTATAGACTCATTTTTCAGAAAAAAAGTTTTAAGGAAATCCCTAATGTTATAAAATGTGGCTACTTCCTAATATAAAGAAAATAAAGGAAAAATTTATTGGATTCCTAAGAAATATTTTCCCTGCAAAACAAAGAAGTAATAACCTTCAGGAACACTACATGGTACAAATGAGATGTCACATCTTTTGAAATGTCATAAGGTTTTTATATTTGTACTTAATGTACATAGCTTAATGCTTATGTAGGCCCTATGAATCTAGCTTGAAGCACAGAAATAGAGCCTGGAGAGATAGATACATAAATAAGAGTATCTTTGTGTATAAATGAATATTAATGGCTAGAACCTAAAATGATCTCTCTGTCCCCTTTACTTTAGTCTCTCTGTTTGAGAAAATCCCTGATATGTTATTTCATTTCATTTCATTCATGGCTTTGTCAGCTATTGTTATTATTGCAAATGTATGGTACTATACTACTATCCTATGCTTTTCTGGGGCTCAGAATATCTCTCTTTTTTGGGATTAGAAGTTATTTTTCTTCACCTAGTTAGGTGGGTGTTTCCAGTTATACATATGCATACTTTATAAATATACTTTATGCTATTTGTGATGCCTTGCTAAAGTAATGCTATTTTAGGATGGTTTTGTTTGTGCATCTTCAACACTTGGCTCTTTTTCTCATATTTTCCAGCTTGATACACATTACAGGGTTTTAGTTTTATTCAGATTTTGATCTTCTAATTAAACCTACACCCGAAAACTGTTTGGAATTTTTAAGGTTATATTTTCTCTCTGTGTCAAGGTTTGTTCAGTTCTTTGAAACTGATTCTTCAGAACCTATTTAAACAAACTTTTAGTTGTTACTTTTTGATTTTTTTACTAACTTCGCCAGAAATTATGTAGAAAACAAAGGCTTAGTTTGCTTGTAATTTCTAAATATCTAGGGTGGTTTATTTGAGGTTGAAAAAAGTTGACTCCTTCCAATTTGAACTTTTCTAGCTTTTCAGACTGTAATTGGAACAAAAAACTTAAGTTACTTAACTGAAAAAAATCTCAACATGAAAACTGCAACAAAAAAGTCCCAAATGTGCCTCTTTGGATAAAGCAGTGACAACCTTACCCGTATTTTTTTTGTTTTTTTGCATGGATGAGGTTCATGTTTTCTTAACAAAATTCCAAGGCTAGTTTCACTCTTGTTCATTTTTTCCTTTTCAAAGAATATCAAAAATATTTGTTAACTTGGCTTTTCTTCTTTTATTTCATAAAATTAACCATTTTCATGTTCTATGCAGTAAAGAACATTTAAGTTCCAGAGCTACTGGTGGTTGGGGAACAAAAAGCATCACAAGGGTGGTGCTTCTGCAAAGAATATTTGCTATTAACTCTAAATATTTGAGTATATTCATATGTAATTAAAAATGGCATCAAGTTCCGGTGCAAAACACACTTTGGCAGTTAAAAACAGAGATGTAGCCGCAAATTATGTCCCATATCCACCTGCTTTGGTTCGATACGAAGATGTTGTGATTAAACCGAGGCTTTTCATGGAAACTCTGGAGAAGCTTCATTCTACTTTGGGGACCAAGTTTATGTAAGAAAATGGCCTATTATTTTTCAGAATTTTTATTCAATTTGTCTTTCAATCTGGAATATAACTGTGAAGCGTTCAATGTCTTTTTTAAATTAGTTCTCTCCACTAACAATCGATTTTATCGACTTTATCAGGCCACTGTAATATGCAGTTTTTTAATTGTCTTAGCTGTGATTATTTATATAGTTACACTTGTTATTATAATGAGGTACTAATAAATAGAGAAAATATAGGACATGCATAAAGTATAAACTGGGATTCCACTGCATCCTGTACAATCCTTTCTTGAGTTTGCAACGAAACTTTCCCTTTCTTTATAATTGGATAAGCTTTATGTTACTTATTTAAACATGAAAGCAATTAACTAAAATATTTCCTCTTAACATAGGAAAAATTAGGCAATGTAATTTGAAAGTTGTTGGCTTGCATATAATTTTACTTTAGTCTTGTTATCTAGAAACAATTGTTATGAATAATGTCTCATTTTTATTAATCTATAGATTTTGTGCTTTATCTATACCCATATTTTATTACAGGATTCCTATCATTGGAGGGAAAGACCTAGACTTGCATCGACTTTTTGTGGAGGTCACTTCTCGTGGTGGTTTTGAGAAGGTAAACCATGATTATATTTTGCTATAATAAAACCAAAGAAATTCATTTCCACTATTTAGAGAGACCTTTTATCAGAAGGATGTTCAATTGTTTATATTTTACCTTAATCCGTCCGTAAATGTGCAATCTTCCATTTTCCTAATTGTAGTTTTTGGTCTTAGCCAAATGAGTCATTTCAATTGACATCTTAATTACAATATGCGGCAAAGTTGTTTCCTTCAATATTACCTTTCGCAAATAATTCTTGTATTTCCAGCACTTTTGTAAATTGCTAGGATGGGGCAGATTTCACAACTTCAACTGATTGTAGAAAGGGTAGCTTTGAACAACACTTGGTAGCTTCCCCAAGTGGTTCATAGAGATAAGAATTATAACAAACTAAAGCGAATAATCTATATTCGCCTCTATATAAGATGTGGCTTGATCTTTAAGTATGAATTTGCTCAATGGTTTAAGTAGCTTGTTCAGCATATTGAATAGGAAAATAAGACCGAGAACTTTATAGAAACAAACGAGTGAATCTATAAAAAAACTGCACATGCTTAGAGAACTAGAAGTAAACACAAGAAGTGCCGGATCACATTAGAAACTCTTCTAATTGCGACAAAAAAGACAAGCCACAGAATTTTGATTACACTCTGGCCTATTATTGTACAGATAATGAGAGAGAGAAGATGGAAAGAGGTAACCAACGTCTTCAACTTTCCATCAACAGCTACAAATGCTTCTTTTGTGCTACGCAAGTATTACATGTCACTGCTTCACCACTTTGAGCAAATTTACTTTTTCAAGGCCCAAGGTTGGATTCCAACTACTGGTACGTGCAAAAATCTCTCAGGAAAAAACACACCTATTGCAGTATTTATGTGCTAACTTCATCTCTTTTGATTGACCAATTTGCTACTCTTTTATTTTAGATTCAATCCAAAGTGTCTCTTATCCTCCAGTAGTAACTCAGGTTTCGACCGAAGAACAAACACAAAGGGCCGAGTTCTCACCTGAAGGTTTAACTCATTATTTTTAGCATTACTGATAATTCATTTTCTAATTTGCGAGACTGTTATTGTTCATGGTTATTGATAGCTTGGCTCTGCTCTATGCATAATTGTCTACATGTTTTAACTTGATTGTGCTTGTTTACGAGTGATGATAAATTCATTTTGGGCCAAGTCTTGCGAGAATTAAAGGCCTTGTATTTTGCATTTATCATCACCTCCATGATAATTACTAGCATGTTGTTACATGTCTTTCCTCTAGAATTGTTAAAACATCGGACCATGTTTATAAAGTTTTGGCTGAGGCATTTAGTTTGAAGAAATCTTTTAGTATTATGTGTTCTGATGCTTTCTGGTCTCTAGCTTACCAAGAACTTAATGCTACTAATTCCGCAATTTTTTTCTCTTATAGGTAAAAAAGTGTAATAACTAACCATTTTTGTTTTTCTGCTAAAGAAAGCCGGAAAAAAAAGAAGATAAGGTAATATATGAGCACCCCCGTTCAACCAGCAATTTCCCAGTACTATATAAGTACTAAGTAGAATGTTTAGTTGACAGGCTCGTGTAGGTACAAATTTGTAAAACTATTTGAAGAAGACCTTACAAGGGTATATAGATATTAATAACTTCTGTTAGCATGACCTTTCTCGATATATTTTTATCATTTTGATGGACGATAATTACCTTATAAGGTGATTTATCTTTTCTGTTGATAGCATATCAATTTCCGCAACTCTAGATCAGGATAATCTTTTGTTTAGTACTTAATTCCATTTTTATTGTAGTAAAATGATTTTCGTCTAATATTTGCAGCTGTTTCAGCAACAGCAACCGGTACCCAAGTGATGGGTGTGATCGATGGCAAATTCGAAGGCGGATACCTTGTCTCCGTCACAATCGGGTCAGAAAATCTGAAAGGAGTACTTTACATGTCATCACAGGACCAATCATCTATAACGCCAAACCATCTGAGTACACCACGAATTCAAAATGCATCTCCTACCTTGAAGAACGAGGGTGCCACATCAGCAACGCTTCGTCGCAGACGTAGGAAGAAGTGTGAGATGAAAAAGAGAGATCCAGCTCATCCCAAACCCAACAGAAGTGGTTATAATTTCTTTTTTGCGGAGCAACATGCTAGGTTGAAACCATTATATTCTGGGAAAGACAGAGAGATTAGTAGGATGATCGGCGAATTGTGGACAAATATAAAAGAACCCGACAAAGTGGTAAGAACAAAGCTTGTCATACTATTCTATCGTGAATGGGGTTATTTCAGTTAAACATGAAGTCTTTGAGCTAATTAAATGCTTCCAAATTTATATCTTTTTAGAAAGTGTTTGTACATGAACTTCGTCGGAATTAATCTGTTTAGTGCAGGGTCGGTTTTGTATGCAGAGTTTTGGCTATTCTTGTTTGTCTTCTTTAATCAATAAATTAAAACAATGATACCGTTGCAAGCTCCCATCACCATAATTTCTTCTTCTTTTGGTTTCAAGTTTTGTTATATGCGAATCAGAAGCTGCAGAAACGGCTTTCTGTAATTGTTGTCAACTAGAGTGTTTGAAAGAAGTTTTTCTAAAAATATATATATTGGAACTTGGAAGCAAATGTACCCAACCTGTTCGTACTGTGTTTCCGACTCTCCGCCTCCTAATCTAGACACTTGTTTTTCTTACAAAACTGTTATTTTTCATTTGTCATCACTTTCCCACACATCTTCCACTTGACATCGTTTATATTTGACTCTCTTTTTCCGGTTAGGCATTTATGTTTCAAATAGAAAGAAAATAAACCCGGAAAACACTTATCGTTTTTCATTTGATTGCTAAAGTAGCATAATTAAAATGTAGTAGAAGTTTCATATGAATGTTGCTTTTCTTTTTGCAGAATTGTTTAATTAGACAATTCGTTCATGTGTGTCCAGCTTCTAAAACTCATGGTTTCTCCTTCAATTTTTGTTCATTTCTGCAGGTTTATCAGGAAAAAGCTGCAAAGGACAAAGAAAGATACATAATAGAAATGGAGAATTATAAGGAGATGCTCAGAACAGGCAAAATTATAAGCGATGCTGTCCCAATACAACAACTACCTTTCGAGCTTGATCCTAATTTAGTTGGACCTAGTGAGGGAACTAAAGATGCAGGTGACGCTTCACTCTCTTCAAAGAGTAGTATGATGAGTGATTCAGAAATCAAAATTGCAGATATCGAATCTGAATGCACTTCTGTAGGAGTTGAAACTGGTTCCGAGAATATTACCCA
This sequence comes from Primula vulgaris, assembly GCA_963920805.1. NCBI lineage: Eukaryota > Viridiplantae > Streptophyta > Magnoliopsida > Ericales > Primulaceae > Primula > Primula vulgaris. Next base: position 8,443,032 of record OY987213.1, read on the forward strand.
GAAACAAGAAATACTTGATGAATTACAAGGTTCTGACCCAGATAATGTTATTGAGAATGCCAAAGATGTTGAACACAAAAATGGAAATGAAAAAATAAATGAGAGCTTGGAAGCCAAAGTTGCGAATTGTGAAATGAAAGAGGTTAATTTTTTTGTGGAAGAGACGGGAGGAAGTGAAGAGAGACACGAGGTGGAAGATATGAGCATTGAAAACGAGAATAGGCCAATTGAAATGAACAAAAAAGAATTGACAGATAATGGAAAGAAAGACGAAGATGGAGATGATACCGCCGAGAGAAAGAAAAGATCAATGGAGGATGAAGAAAAAGGGTTACATGCTAGTGATAAGAGACAAAAGACTGAACATGAGATTTAGAGATTGGTGTGCGTAAAAAAGGCTTAATGATATCAGCTTTCGGAAAGTTTGAGTTCTATAGTTTATGTTGTTATTTGCTTTTAGGATTAGTTAGATGAAGATGTTGTTGAAGTTATTTTGCTCTGGTTATACTAGGATGTTGATTTTTGTTTTCCAAATTCGAGTCTTGACGCAGATCAAAAATGTGATTAGGATAGGCTGACTAGGATTATTATCTAGTGTTGTTTGGGAAGTTGATATGATTGAATATTGTTGATCTTCATTATCATTATTGTTACTATTGCTGTTGCAATCATTTTGTTTTTGCATTCTGCGGTGAAGGGCTAACGCCACGTTTGGTTTAAGCAGTCCTAAAAAAGCTTGGTTGAAAAGAAAATGTCAAACTTCAATGCATGATATTGGTGAAAATATGTTTTTTATTGCATATCTCTGCTAAGAATCCTTGCAAGTTGCACCAAACGGAGCCAAAGAGAGTTGGAAGTTTGGAATTAAAATTAAATTTTGGATTCGTGAAATTAGCTACATGGTGATTGTTTAATCCTTTTTTTTTTTCTAAAATTTGCTCGCCATATAATGGTGGTTAATCATGCATTTTCCCAGAGGTCTATTTTTCAAAATTAGACTGCCATTTTTTCTAAGCTGTGACTTGAACTACTTGCATTTCTGATCGTTTGTTTTGTTCGGCAAGTGAATTAAATTAATCCATTTGTCATGGTGCGAATTTAGTTTTAGGGCTAAGTAGCATTTGTCAGGAAATATGCTTCTACGTTGTTTAAGTTCTTTTCTACAAAAGTTACCATTAGGCCGTGAATTGGTGAATGCATCCTCAGGAAACTCAAAAAGGGCAATATGCGGATTAGGAAAATATACTTGTATCTTGTGTGGGACGGTTTGTCGTGTTGTCTTTTATGTTTACTCATCTCGTAAATGTATCCTCGGGTTAGCTTGTTTAGAAGTCTAAGGAGGCTTGCTGCTTGCAGCTTGAAGACTCGTTATATATGTGGTTCTTTGAATACTTATTTCTATGCTTTCGTTGATCAATTCAGAAGGTGGAGATTTTGTTTTCTGCCCAAACAGTTTTAAGTTCAACTGAAAGTTTGTTTTGAAAAAGAATTTCTAACTTACTTCAAATCTTACGGCCAAACAAGGTCCTCGTCTCAAAGGGTACTTCGTGCGATCTAATGTTGGTTCATATATTATTCTAAATAACCTCAGTTCTAAAAATGAACAGAGGTTACATAAAAGTAAAACACCTTGTAATCGTTATCAGACATTCTTCGTATTTCATAATGTGTAAACACTAGCTATTTTCTATGTAAAAAAATTATTGGATCTCATATTTCAAAAATGAACAGAGTAGAAAATTCTTTTGAAAAGAGAAAAGAATTCGTATAACTTAAAACTGTTTTGAGACAAAAGTCAAAAAGAGAAATCACAAAATCCCTAGAAATATAATTGCGGCATTCCCCAAATTTTATAAGAAATAAACAAAAAAACTCTTAGAAAGGTGTAAAAGATACTTGGAATTCAAAATGATTGATTCGAGTGTGGTGTCAGACACCTTTTCTATAAAGAGTCCTTTCAAAACACAAAAGACTTTGATAGTTGTATATATATATACTATATACTATGCTCATGTCTCAAAGTCGACCGACCGGAACTGGTCTCTGTTAGAAATTTAGGGTATGATAATCCTGGATAACTTCGAAGAATCGTGTTCGTACACTTTCCGAACAAAGTATTTCGACCCTATTATTGCCTGGGTTCACGAAATCTTTGTGGGGATAATTCTTGAAGAACAATCTGTTTCTGGCAAGGAGAATAGATTAGGAAATGTAGAGAGAATTTTCTTATATATTTTTTTTTTCAAAACCGAGGCCAAATGACTTCTTATATAGGAGATCAATAATTGAAACTGAAAGCAAGCAACTGTTCGAAAGGAAGCAACTGTTCGGAAAGGAAGCAACTGTCCGGAAAAGAAGCAACTGTTCGGAAAGGAAGCAACTGTCCGGAAAGGAAGCAACTGTTCGGAAATGAAGCAAGCAACTATTCAGAAAGGAAGCAAGCAACTGTTCGGAAATGAAGCAAGCAACTGTTCGGAAAGGAAGCAAGCAACTGTTCGGAAAGGAAGCAACTGTTCGGAACAAAGGAAGCAACTGTTCGGAACAAAAGAAGCAACTGTTCGGAACAAAAGAAGCAACTGTTCGGAACAAAGGAAGCAACTGTTCGGAACAAAGGAAGCAACTATTCGGAACAAAGGAAGCAACTGTTCGGAACAGCCAGGGGCTCTGCCCCTAGGACCCCGCCAGGGGCTCTGCCCCTTGGACTCCGCCAGGGGCTCTGCCCCTTGGAACCCCGCCAGGGGCTCTGCCCCTTGGAACCCCGTTTCAATTATTCATATTCAATTATACGTTGGCTCGACGAGCGTGCACTCCGCACTTCCCTAACTCGTTTCCGAGTTTAACGCATTATTGCATCGCCCTATAATAAATCATATTACTACTAAAATACATTGATGATACTAAAATCACCAACAAATCCCCCCCATTTTAGTGTAATCCTTGATTTACTCAGTATATACAATAATATATACAAGGGTATAACACACAGGTATAACAATCAAACAAATGCATAGATGAAAATGTCTTACGATTGAATTTTCATCTTAGTACAAATACACATTCCAAATACTCGAAAATCTGGGTGTCATAACGATTGAACCCGTCAATCCATTTGAATATCTGAAGATATAGTACACATATGTTTCTTACAATACTCTACTATTCATACTTGACACTTTACAAGCCATGTGTCCTTATCCATTAATAAGCATATAGGAAGCCAAGTCCAAGCTTCTTGAAGCGGCAAAACTTCATGCTCACATAGGTGATCCTTTTAATCTTGCACCTGCATTTGCAATTTTCCAAAAGAACCATTAAGAAGATATACTTCAACCTAGCCATCACTTGCAGGTCTGAGCACATACCTTGGGAAGATAAACACAATTGCTCCAATCTCTAACTATGATCTTTCCACATTGAATTCTGCTTCTAACGTTGTATTCGAAGGGAATTGGGTATACCACAGCTAATAGATTTAAATGGACTTTAATCCCATCCCAATTACCGACTTATTCACTAAGTCTCTAGCTAACCCCTTCGTCAAGTGGTCAGCTAAGTTTTGTTGCGACCGAACAAAATCAATAGATATCACCCCATTCATGATTAATTCCCTAATCATACTATGTCTAACACCCAAATGTCTAGACTTTCCATTGTATATTTGACTATAAGCTTTAGCCAGTGTGGCAGTACTATCACAACGGATAGAAATTGGTGATATCGGTTTAGGCCATATCGGAATCTCATATACCAAGTTCCTGAGCCATTCCGCTTCTTTACCAGCAGCTGCTAATGCTACAAACTCAGATTCCATTGTGGAACCAGTTATACATGTTTGCTTCTTGGAAGCCCATGAGATGGCACCTCCCCCAAGCAAGAACACCCATCCACTTGTAGAGGATGAGTCTTCAGCATTATTTATCCAACTAGCATCCGAATAACCCTCTAACACCAAAGGAAATCCCATATATGCCAATCCATAATTCATAGTACCCTTCAAGTACTTGAATACCCTAGTTATCGCATGCCAATGATGTCTACTAGGATTACTAGTAAATCTGCTCAACTTTCCAACCGCATAAGCAATATCCGGTCTAGTGCTAATCATAGCATACATCAAAGAGCCTATAGCTCTTGAGTATTCAAGTTGATCCACAGGTTTACCTGTATTTGGCATAAGCTTTTCTCCCGGATCCATGGGAGTACTTACTGGAGAACAACTTTCATAATTGAACTTCTTGAGTATTTTCTCAATGTAATGAGATTGCGTAATTACAATCCCCTTATTCTCACGTTTAATCTTAATACCAAGAATAACGTCCGCTTCTCCCATATCTTTCATGGAGAACTTTGATGACAAGAAATTCTTCGTTTTATCAACTTGATTTTGGTCGGTGCCAAAGATCAACATGTCATCAACATATAGACAAATGAAAACTCCTTTACCGGATGTGTTAAATTTGCTATATACACATTTGTCTGCTTGGTTTAGAATGAAACCATTAGACAAAACAACTTCATCAAACTTTTGATGCCACTGCTTCGGAGCTTGTTTCAGCCCATACAGCGACTTAACTAGCTTACACACTTTATGCTCATTACCAGGCATTACAAATCCTTCAGGTTGCTTCATATACACTTCTTCTTCCAAATCACCATTCAGAAATGCTGTTTTGACATCCATTTGATGAATCACTAGATTATGAATAGCCGCCAAGGCAATCAACAATCTAATAGTAGTGATACGGGCAACTGGAGCATAGGTATCGAAATAATCAATCCCTTCCTTTTGTCTGAAGCCTTGGATAACTAATCTAGCTTTAAACTTGTCAATTGTACCATCGACTTTCATCTTCCTTTTGAAGATCCATTTGCAACCCAATGGTTTGCAACCTGGTGGTAAATCAGATAATACCCAAATATTATTTTCCATGATAGAACCAATCTCTTCATCAATTGCTTCTTTCCAAAAAACAGAATCTCGAGATTTCACAGCTTCATCATACGTTCTTGGATCCTCCTCTATACTATAACAATAATAGTATTGAGTACCAATCTGATCTCTTGATCCCTCAACTAAATATAGTTGAAAATCAGATCCATAAGATCTAGATTTTCTAGCTCTTTTGCTCCTACGGGGTTCAAGTGTCTCACTTGGCACATCAATTGAATGATCATCCCTTAGAGATTCATCTGAATTAGGTATAGAGTCCTTTGGTCTAGGTATAGAAGAGAAACAATTCTCATCAAATATGGCATCTCTCGATTCTATAATCGTGTTAATAGAAATCGAGTCATTAGGTTCTATAACATAAAACCTATAGGCCTTGGAGTGCTCAGCATATCCAACAAAGATGCAAACTATACCCTTTTCACCCAAAGTTTTTCCTTTTTGGGTCCGGGAGTCTAACCACGGCCCTACAACCCCAAACACGTAAAAATGTTAAGTTTGGTCGTTTCTTATACCAAAGTTCATATGGGGTAGTCTTGTTCCTTTTATTAGGAACCCTATTTAACAAATAGCAAGCCGTTAACATAGCTTCTCCCCAAAACCCTTCACTTAAACCAGAGTAAGATAACATGGCATTCACCATTTCTTTAAGAACTCTATTTTTCCTTTCAGCCACACCATTTTGTTGAGGTGTATAAGGTGCCGTAGTCTCATGAATGATTCCTACGGATTGGAAAAATACAGGATCATAATATTCACCACCTCTATCTGTACGCAATGTTTTAATCAACACATTCTGTTGCACTTCAACTTCAGTTTTATAAATTTTGAATTTATCTAAGGCTTCGTCCTTAGCGTGCAACAAATAGACATAGCAGAATCTAGATGCATCATCTATGAAAGTGATAAAATATTTTTTATGCCCTAATGATGGAGTAGCATGCAAATCACATAAATCACTATGTATTAATTCAAGAATGACAGATTTCCTTGTTATACTTTTAAAAGGTTGCCTAGTGATCTTTGTTAACATGCAAGTTTTACATTTTTCTACATTTTCATTAAAAACAGGAATTAAATCATCTTTAGACATTTCATGCATTCTTTTATAATGTACATGTCCTAGACGAGCATGCCATAACGAGAAGTTGATAACATTCGAAGAAGACATAAATACAGAACCAGAATCATTAGGAACTCCATTCAAATTCATCATAAACATACCATTATTATAATATCCAAATCCTACAAACACACCAGACTTCGATAGAACATATTTATCGGATTCACACACTTGCTTGTATCCAAGCTTATTTAATACAGGACCAGAAATTAAATTCTTACGTAATTTAGGAACATACAAAACATTAAACAAAGTAATAGTCTTTCCAGAACTGAATTCTAACACCACGTTTCCTTTGCCTTCAACGGGAGCGAAGTGATCATCTCCCATGTAGAGGACAGAACCATCTTCCACTGGAACAAAACTCTTGAACCAGAAACGATCCTTGCAAACATGTGTTGTGGCGCCTGAATCAATCCACCACGCGATAGCATCATCCTGCACATAAAATGCTTCAGAATTTAGTGAAACCGAATGTTTAATCAAACTATTCAAATCACGAATTGATTTCTGACCTTGGTTTTCGGATTGGTCCTTAGACCCTTTTCCTGAACCACTTGCATTCGCGTTGTCGTGCTTTTTGCCGAAACGGCAATCCCTCTTGAAGTGGCCTGTTTTGCCACACTTCCAGCATTCTAGTTTCGGTTTCTTGTTAGCACCGAAACTGCCCTTATTGTTCTTGAAAGCACGCTTCTTTCCTTTGTTTTTGTTGTTATCGTTCTTACCACCCCCTTCAACCATATTAACCGAGGGTCCAGCAATTTGTTTGCCCTTTCCTTTGTCATCCTCCTGCGCTCTTAGAGATTCTTCTATGCGCAAGTGACTTCCAAGTTGGATCAAAGACAGTTCGTCTTTTCCATGTTTCAGATTGTGTTTGAAATCCCTCCACGAAGGAGGCAACTTGTCTATGATGCTTGAGACAGATATTGTTTCATCCATCTTCAATCCGTGTTGTGTGAATTGTCCAAGGATTCGGAGGAGTTCATTGAATTGTTCCATGACAGACCTCGATTCAACCATTTTGTAATTGTTGAAATCGGTTACCAGGAACTTTTTACTGGATGAGTCCTCTGCCATGTACTTGGATTCGAGACAATCCCACAATTCCTTTGCAGATTCCACGTTTTGGTAAATATCAAATAAGGGATCAGACATACCGTTAAGAATGTGCCCTCTGCAAATGTAGTCGTCGTTCTCCCACTTTGATCTGCGTCTTAGATTTTCAACCGTGTCATCCTCTACAAATTGTGGAATCGGTGTAGACAGGACGTGCACCACCTTTAACGTTGTCAACATGAAATGCATCTTCTTCTGCCAACGCCTGAAGTCTTGTCCTTGAAACTTGTCCAATTTTCCGAAATTTGTAGTCATCTCCTTGACGGTGCTTCCTCCAGCCATGATTATCAGAAATTACTTTGTTCGTTTGTTAGAAAATTAGGGTATGATAATCCTGGATAACTTCGAAGAATCGTGTTCGTACACTTTCCGAACAAAGTATTTCGACCCTATTATTGCCTGGGTTCACGAAATCTTTGTGGGGATAATTCTTGAAGAACAATCTGTTTCTGGCAAGGAGAATAGATTAGGAAATGTAGAGAGAATTTTCTTATATATTTTTTTTTTCAAAACCGAGGCCAAATGACTTCTTATATAGGAGATCAATAATTGAAACTGAAAGCAAGCAACTGTTCGAAAGGAAGCAACTGTTCGGAAAGGAAGCAACTGTCCGGAAAAGAAGCAACTGTTCGGAAAGGAAGCAACTGTCCGGAAAGGAAGCAACTGTTCGGAAATGAATCAAGCAACTATTCAGAAAGGAAGCAAGCAACTGTTCGGAAATGAAGCAAGCAACTGTTCGGAAAGGAAGCAAGCAACTGTTCGGAAAGGAAGCAACTGTTCGGAACAAAGGAAGCAACTGTTCGGAACAAAGGAAGCAACTGTTCGGAACAAAAGAAGCAACTGTTCGGAACAAAGGAAGCAACTGTTCGGAACAAAGGAAGCAACTATTCGGAACAAAGGAAGCAACTGTTCGGAACAGCCAGGGGCTCTGCCCCTAGGACCCCGCCAGGGGCTCTGCCCCTTGGACTCCGCCAGGGGCTCTGCCCCTTGGAACCCCGTTTCAATTATTCATATTCAATTATACGTTGGCTCGACGAGCGTGCACTCCGCACTTCCCTAACTCGTTTCCGAGTTTAACGCATTATTGCATCGGCCTATAATAAATCATATTACTACTAAAATACATTGATGATACTAAAATCACCAACAGTCTCTCGTTCAATGGTACTCTCGGATACCATCTCGAATACGTTATATTGCTATACTCCTTCAAAGAAATATTACGAAGGACTTGTATGGAATTATTTTCCAAATTATAGGAAATCAAATTGCTTGGAGTAGCCAACAATAGTACATAATCGCTTCGATGTGATTCCTTCCCTACCCCTAGCACTATATATTCGCGAGTGGACACCTCAAAATTCACGCGATTGGGATCTACACAATATTTTACATTCCATGAGCATGTTCCCCTTTTCATCATGAGGACATTAAACCTGAAAGAGTGTTTTCGACACTGAATCAAAAGTAGTCTCCAGCACATTCCTCAAAATAACGAATGTTGTACCACTTGAGAATTTTAAATTTTGGAGGCATTTGAATTGATAGCAATCTCTCCTCATCAACATAAAACCGGACGTAATCATTATTTTCATTCACCCAATTAATAGCTCCATCCCAAACTGCTACACCATATCTTTTAGGTGCTGAATTGACGTAAATGCGCTTCCATGACTTACTCGGCGAAGAGTAGATATCGAATGGGTAACTTGGGTTCAAGTATGTGTCGTGAATAAGTACAACCTTGTAGTATGGAGAAATCACAGGATCAAAAGCCAGGCAAGAGTGAGATGCAGAAGGTGAATCATGAGGGTTCTTAGGAAGTATTTCATACTTCTTCGTGGTCAAATTGCACACACAATAATCTGAAAACAATGCTAACCCATTGCAATAGTGCTTTAGACGACCATGGATTCGCCATTTGGTATTATGGAGAAATGGAATAGTTAGAAGGCTTATACGACCATGAAGAGAAAGAGACTTTAGTTTTTTTAGACCGTCGACATGGAACCATATGGAAGAGACGAGGTTCCTATATTTGGCCCCATGGTTGGATATAAATTACGAGTTTGAGATTATTCTACGCCAATCTTTAGATACATGCTTGAATCTGACCAATGAGTTTGCAGGCAGGTATAGAAGGATCTGTGTCAGCAGGTCTTCGTTACCAAAGATTGTCTCTACCGACGGCAATGCTAATGTAAGTTCTGAAATTCTATTGCTACTTTTACTTATCTTTACCTTCTTTCTCGCCATATTGTTTATTGCTAACTATCACCTGTTTTCTGTAACAAACACAATTGAACCCATGAAATTGAAGGGGAAAAAATGTAGCATGCTTACACTTAAACTTTTAGTTTTTTGGCGGTCAGAAAGAAAAGCTTACATTTAAAAAAGTCGGCTTTTAAGACAATAAACTGAGCTCAAATTCCACAACCAAGCAAGACAACGGTAATATATATTTAAACCTTCTTTGACCATAATGACACTGGTGTATAATATATTGTTTAAATCAAAGAATCTGATATCCGAGTATTAGAACAAGTTTTAGTTTACGTAACCGTACCAAAATTCTGAAAACAAGTTTTTCCTTGTTTTTAAGCAAGAAAGACAATCAAAGCCAGAGACTCATGAAGCCCAACAATTTATATGATTTTCTGTTTCGGTGCCTTCACACTACAAGATTCCTAACGTTTAGAAGCCAAAACTGTCGAGTAGGCAGGGGGAAACTATGAGGAGGCTAGCATGGACTACAACCACCCCCATATTGTTAAAAACTCTATTAGTCAATGTATATATTGTATATAAATAGTAGATTGGTAACTCCATATGTTTTGTTGAAATTCTAACTTTCCTTTTTCAAGTCCCAGTTTCACCGGTCGTAGGGATACATCATATACCCCCCAAAAAATTAAAGTTAGGAAAGGTTTTACCTCACAGTTAAGAGTCCTTAATTAGTCCAGTATGGCTTTGATAGCTTGCAAATTCATGTAAGAAAGCATCATATATTTTTCATTCTTTCTGTATTTTATGGTTTATACGATAAATGAGGGTATGTCTATGTATGCGAGGAATTAGGTGGAGACAACCGGGGGCTGTTGTCAAGGGCGGCCCGCTAGTGCAGCTTGTCCGAGACTAAAAAAATTTGGTTGCCCAAATTTATGTATTTTTATATTAAAAAAATGGATGGCAAAGAGAATTGAATGTGTTGTCATAAAGTATAAACACTGTATTGTATCATTAACTACTCCACCATTAACATTTATAACAAATTTTATTGAATTAATCTTTGATATTCTAATAATTAGATATTTGGCTTACAGAGTTGCCCTTTAAACAAAATTTGGGCTTTCCTGCCCAAAGTTTCAGCCTTACTGGACTGCCACCTGGACCGCCCCCGGATGTCGTCCCCCATTTTGAGAAAAGTAGCAAAAGTTTATGAAAAAGTAAAAAAATTATGTATTTCACTATTTAGACCTTACCAAACTCAACTCCAATCCAAGTTAATAATATTTAGACCTTGCATCTCTTCTACATCTCTTTCGAAAAGCTACGTACACATAAAGGTCGCAATCAGTGTTTTAAATAGCGTTATCGTTACCGTAGCGTTTTTTCGAGAGAAACGCTAAAAGCGCAAATAGCGTTGCTACATAGCGCTTTGCGGTGTATTTTTTTTTTGCCTAAATACATATAAATATAGCATTAAATTCAAAACATCTATAAAAATTAACTAAATATATATAAAAAATTGTAACTAATAATCATAAAATGATTATACTTGAGATGCTAGAGTATTTACTTTGTTTGCAAGAGTTTTGAGGTTTGATTCTCTTTAAACTCCAATAATTTCATTAAAATTTTGACCCAAAAAAATAAATATATATATATATATTTTTGACTGCACCCGCTATAGCGTAAATAGCGTCCACTATAGCGTAAATAGCGTAAATAGCGTTACTATAGGGCGAATTTAGCGTTTTCCATCCAAATACGCGTTTTAGCGTTGCGTTTTTCTTTCAAAAACCACTATATCGCACAACGTTGCGCAACGTTGCGAGATTTTTAAAACAGTGGTCGCAATCACTGTTGCCCCAGTTTAAAGGTGTTGATATATCCAAGGCCCTTTAGTAAATTATTTGATATTTGTTGTATTTTAAGTTTACAAGGTTTAGTATCTAATGCTTTTCACTACAAACAAAGGCTCGACACACCGAATCGTATTGGAACAAACAAAGACCATAATATTCAAGCGCAACTACATAAAGCAACGCGTGTAGGAAGCACCACTCATATGTTAATAGCTGAAGAAGAATACAAGCTCTTAACCCTGCCCTAAGGAGTAAGGACCAACTACAGCAGCAGCAATAGCACATCCCTGCCCTATATTTTAATCAAAAAGCTAAACAAAACAGGTTTGGTTTGATCCAATCAATGAAATAAATCGGAATCAAACGGAGTTCTTGGATGTGTTACTGCTGGGGCAGCAATCCAGTTTCAAAATTGTACATACATTTAAATAAGAGAAATAATATAATATTTCCAGAAATCAAATATATGAAATGTCTATTTACACAAAGCATACAACTGCTTTCGCCGATTTAGCAAATGATAAAACCAACCTCATACAATGCTATGACCAGACCAGCAATTTTACATCATTTATACACGATGGTCTGAGCCCCCAAACGTTCGCTGCAGTATATTATATACCAACGGTAACTATTAACATGAGGCAAATAAGAAAGGAAATCTGAAAACTAAAAACATAACACATACGAAAATAGGGCTGGGCAACTAATTACAAGTTTTTCACTTTCATGAAAGAAATGGAACAACACGCAAGGGGTTAGCCTTTTGTAAAGTGAGACCAAAATTTTCATACATGTCCAACTCTTCGGGTGCCATATCATCTTCTAGTTTCCAGTCAAACGAGTTTAAGAGCGACCCCACCACCATCGGGACTATCAGCACCGCCAAAGCCATCCCCGGGCAAATTCTCCTCCCCGAACCAAACGGAATGAGCTCAAAGTTTCTTCCCTTGAAATCAATATCCGATCCTAAAAACCTCTCGGGCCTGAATATTATTGGGCCCTCCCATAGTCCTGGGTCATGACCAATAGCCCAAACATTTACTAGCACTTGGGCTCCCTTTGGGATGGTGTATCCGCCAATTTCAACTTCTGTATTAACCTTACGAGGGATTAAAAACGGGGTAGGTGGATGCATTCTCATAGTTTCTTTCAAGATAGCTTGCAAATAAGGAAGACGATTTATGTCTGATTCTTCTAGCCTTTTGCCTTTACCAATTGTTTGTTCAAGCTCCGTTTTTGCCCTTTTAAATACATTTGAATCGCGTAGTACCTCAGCCATGGCCCATTCTACCGTGCTCGATGTCGTGTCTGTTCCTGCTATAAATATATCCTATTTCGCAAATTGAAAACAATTATGAAATCTTATGCCATACATATCTTGTAGAAATATAACAAAATAAACGTACTTTACAGGAAAAACAATGTCGTCTCCTACAGACTTGTCAGAAAATGGTAACATCATAGATGTGAACTCGTAGATCATTTTCAGAATAATTGTAAAGAAAAGCAATAAAATTGTACCATGAATAAGCGCTCCATGTGAGTTCTATCGATCTCTTTGCTGTTCCCTCGGCTGATATTAAGTAGAGCATTTAGAACATCATTTTCAGCATTGATCTTATCAGATTTCCCTGACTCTAACCTCTCTTCAATTAAATTGCTGAAAACGTCAATGATTTTACCAAAGTAGACGGTCATGCGACACCTTATACCTTGCGGGTCAATCTTTGCAAGTATCGGCCAGTAATCTGCCAAGTTTGGCTTGGCAGCCTCCATCAATATATTCCAAACCAAGTCTTTAAACTGCCCCGATGACCCTACACTCTGATCTACCAAATCCACAGAAAAAATAGCGTTGGACAAAATGTTTAAGGATGTTGTGAAAGCTGCTTGGCCTACGTCTAATGCTTCACCATTCTCGCAGCATTTGCGACAATAAGCCAAGAGTTTGTCCACCTTTTCGTGGCGCATATAATTGTCAGACTCGACCCTATGTTTTGCAAAAATTACAGAATTAAATATTTTTCGGAGGCTTCTCCAACGATCTGACACGGGCATCCACACCATCGAGTATCTATACTGGTCGTGCGCGTGTAGCGCGTCTGTAATAGACCTTGTAGACAAGGCGAGATCGTGTGTTTGGAGGGCTTCTTTGGCTATGGTTGGTGAAGAGATGACAATTGTTGTGACTTGTCCTAGCTTTAGAGTCATGATAGGACCATGTAATTTGGCTAAATTTGTTATTGACTTGTGAGGCTGGTCTCCCAACTTCAAAATATTGCCAATAAGTGGTAGTGGCCATGGTCCTGGTGGAAGGTTTTGTTTTACTTTTGTTATTTTTCTTAGTAACCAAATGCCTAAAATGAAAGGCAAGGTAATTAGAAGACATGGGAGTAAACTTGGGAGGTCCATGTTACGCAGTAACAGAAGAATGGTGTCCTATATATATATCACCTATGAGAATGAGTTGAAATTAATGACTTTTGTAATATATATATATATATAATTGGCAATTTTACTATCTTGGAATATTTCTGGATAGTAGCTATAAAAAATACTATTTTCTGCTTCCAAGGGATGGTGACAAAACTGTCTAGTGAAGTATTAATCATTAATTTTAATGAAAGTTATTCTGCATCAATATATATGTTATTCTTTGGCTGCAATTGAATCATGTATAATTTAAATATATTACTTAAATATATTACTTATATGGCTTAGATGCACGTCCTACCCAATTAAAAGTTCTATATGGAGTATGTACTTGTTCAATCTTTCTCCCACAAAACGTCATTTCTCAAAGTACAAATTATTTTTTATGTACAACTCCAAAGTAAAAAGATAGAATTGGATTAATCAGAGTGGATTATTTGTCAATCATTCATCGAATGATGACACTACAAGTGACAGATATAGCCGATTTAAATAACGAATCGAAAAATCCAACATTTAGAAATTTTATCTAGAATAGCTGGAAAGGTAAGAAAAAAGTTTGTATTTTCGTGTCATCCCTTTGTGTGACTGTAGCAAAATATTGAAGATCAAATACTTCAGGAAATACCTTATTGTCATCGCCAATCAAATATAAATATAAATCAAAACTTGGGAGTCCGGTTAGGGTTTTTATCGTTATAAATAATTGGGTTAGAACAAACAATCTTTTGCATATGTGATTGGGTTAATTTCCCTGATGACATAAAATCCAAATTGACAACAATCATGAGTTATAAGTTAAGGAGTATAAATAACTCACAACTAAATCTAAACAAAAACCTAGTTTTTCATATTTCCGGTTTGTAATTTGATCTTTCTTAAAATGAGTTTAAATCTTCTAACAAGGTTCTAATTTTCCGGGTAATCGGATAAAATGAGAGAGTGACTGGATAATTTTTTTTTGGTAAGGATGATTGATGAGATTTTTTGAGAAGAGATAGAAAATTGACAGTTCATTACAACTAATAGGGCATTATTCTGGATAGAAACACCTAGATCATGTGTCACGGTTCCTTGGACTGTAATATGTATTGTTTGTATTTCGGAACGTACTAACTAGTAAGATTATAAAATAGTAGAATCCAGATGCAATAGTACGTTGTAAATAGATACAATAATTTTTACGAAAAAAAATGGACAAATAAACAGAAAATGGTTTCCTCAAATATATAAATATAAAATACAAGATTTAACATAAAATAATGTTAATGATACCGAAATGAACTAAAATCCGATACGAGATAACTACAAGCAGTTTCCCTTAAACGATATTTGCCCCGCCACCTCTGCTTCTGGCTAAATGGGGCACTTCGTTCCCAATGTACAACGTCTATCACACGTGACTCGACGGAAACGGCACCGAACCACGGTCGAGCCGTTGGTGGTGCGGTACTCTCTCCCTCTATATGTATGCATATGTGAATGTGTATGATGTGAATATGCCATGCATTCCTTTATTTCATTTTTTGTTGTCTTTAAAATGATAATGCAACTATATTTTTATACCAAAAAATATCTTAAAAGTTACATGTCCTCAATGCTATTATAGAGGGATATTAAGGTTTGTAGGTTACAAAATAATTTGCATTCAAACCATTAAATTCAATAAGAATTTCCAGCAATACTTTGACAGACAGTCTAAATGCAAGTGGATAAACTTAATATATGAACGACTCCAAGTTCATTTTTTTTAAAAGGTGGTACGGGAGATACCAGGAATGTCTTATGGGGGTGTCAGAATTTATATCAACTACTAAATTTAAGCGAAATAATAAAAAATGAATGGTGTTAAATCATCATCTTCAATGTATTTTAGTAAAAATGCATTGTCAAAAATTGAAAAAAATCATAATTTCCGAAATATATAGGAGGTGCCGTCGCCCCCGACGGTCTGCACTTAGATTCCCCTGGATCGTAGGAGCAAAGTAATAAGTTTAATCTAGCGTACAAACACAAGTCATAACCTTGGATCAAGTAATAAGTTTAATCTAGCGTACAAACACAAGTCATAACCTTGGATCGAAGAGATAAGTTTCATTTTATCCCTGTATTATTTCCAACTAGAAACAAGTTACCCAAAAAACATGTTCATATGCTAAGAAAGGAGTTAAATTTTCAATAATGTGACTAAAAATTAAAGTAAACAAATTGATATTATAATGCTTGATCGGGTAATCAACTAAATTGGTTGAATTTGATGTCGCATTTTGGCCCCAGTTCTTATTGCTAATGCATGGAAGAGAGATCAAGAGTCTTCATTATTCATCCAGTCTTATGAAACCGGCCAACTAATGGACGCGATTAAGATCAAGACTCTACTCCGTCAAGTCTCATTATAAAATTTGGCTGAAGTCCATTCCGTCAAAATGTAGTCTCATCCTTATGGTGGCAATTTCGACATTTGATAGATTGCAGAAAATGGATGTCACGCCCCGGATTTGGGTAAACCCGAGTAGTGAATATTATTGAAAAGAAAAAGGTTTAAATATCAAAATATGCGGAAGCATTCGATAACACTCTAAATAAAAAAAAACCAAACGGATCCTTCAGGACATGCCAATAGTCATATTTGAGTCACTATTGACCTAAGGGTAGCCAACAACGCTCAAATGTGACGATACGAAAAGAACGCAATTTTAATAAAATAATTTATAGAAATTTCGGCATGACCTTTACGTATCTATTTGTTTCCACAAAAATTAACCTGTTCAAACAACATGATATAGATAATTAAAACTCGCCAATCGCGATATTTCTAAAACCAATCCAACAATAAAATGTCACATCCAACCCAGCTAACCATCAAGATCCAAAACATATGGTCAAAATAAATAAGGTACGAATAAAATATTTGTATGCAAATAACGAACAAACTCGCGATAAACAACTAATTAGGCCAACAAGGCTCAACTAAATAAATAGTTCCAACGTGAATAAAAAGTCTAACGTGCGCGCGATCAAGTGTAATCCGATAACTGAGTCACTAGCAATCACTCTAAGCCTCGTCACGGCTTACGTCGGCACCTGTACGTCGATTGAAAACAAAACGTACAGAAAACAAAGAAAAGAGGTAAGAAAATAATCTCACTTAAAAAGCGGTGCATGCTACTAAGCACGCACACACAATCCTAACATGGCAATTATATTATCATGGAAAAAAATGACAAGACAATTTTATGGGGAATGTAACCAACTCAGTAACTTACACATTCATAATAAATGAACAAATAAACAAGGTTTAAATAAATAGATTATGATAATAAAAATAAAACTCAACGAAAACCAAGTCGGGATTGCTCACATACGTACCCACCTTTAGAGCCACTGTTCAAGGACACATAATACAATGGTACCCCCACCCACACGCTGACACTACCGTATGTGACTAGAGATAGGCCGGCTTTAAGGGCACTACCCCTATGGTACCGATACACCTAATACTTGCGCAAGTTTCCGGGCTCTCACCGTAAGCCTCCGGGGCTCATCCTTAAATCCACAATGGTACAAATGTACCCCCTTTAGAGCCACTGCTCAGGGACCCATCATGCAATGGTACCCCACACACATTGGTACTACAATCCCAGAAAATATACATATATATATATATAAAAGCTCCAAAAGGGCAAAAAACAGTAAAGTCCACACACCGAAAATAATACACAACACTTTGATATGTTATAGTTAATTAGTTATCGAATATCACTTGAAACACATCATTTTAATCACAGTACCACCACATATGTATACACATTGTCACCACTTTCAACTTCTCAAAGGTTTAATTTATATCATAGTTTCACAATTTATGTTCTAAATATAGTAAATATATAATCCCTAGTCAGTATAATGCAAATGCGCCATCATATTTGCTTATAACAATATACAACAATATCTGAGCCTAAATTAACATGAAACAAATAACACACAAACCCGCCTTTAAAGCGAAATCATATTCCTCCCCCTTACCGAAACAAACGAGAGCTCGTTTGTAAAAAAACTCCCAAACTCGAGCCGTACCACCTAATAAAATCTGGACAGCCTAGCGACAGTCCTTAACAGCCCCTATTATGTAATTAAAATAAGGCACGAATCAATATAAAAGACTAATTTCGGATTATTAATAAAATATTAAAAACTGGGTTTTTATAAAAGTGAAAATCGGAGAAGCAGTCTTACACAGGTAGATAGATATCGACGAGTAGATTAAGAAAATGTATTTGATTGCGAAAAACGGACACCCGAAGACCTCGATATCAGGTGGAAGATTGAAGGTTTCTTTCAAATTGGGCCCTTCATTTGATATACATGCATTTTATCAACTTGATTAATTACAATAATTAAGTGGAAGCTTGAAAGGTGTTTGTAAACTAAGTGGAAGCTTGAAAGGTGGAAGCTTGAAAGGTGTTTGTAAACTAAGTATTTTACTATAAATTAATAAAATATTAATTAATAATTATTAATTTATCGATTAATTAATAACTCTTTTAATTAATAAATTTTGGTGGTCCCAAGTGTATTATTTTATAGAGTTTCTACTGTATATGTATTACTGTAGGTTTAGGTAGTGGGTTTATTAAATTACTAGCTTAGTCCATAAAAATATTCTCAATTAACAACCCCACTAGAACTGTTATATATCTATTTTATTGCCATAACATATATTTCACGTATACCCACAAGTACACCACACATTAATATCACTATAAAGATAATAAAATCAATAATAACTACGGAAATTTCCGAGACATTATATTCTCCCCAACTTAGAAAAATTTCGTCCCGAAATTTAGCACACACTACTATCGCCCAAAAACCAGTCCAAACATCATACATAATCTCACCCACCAAAACTTTCCACAAAGAACCACCGTAGGAAAAGGGAGTCTACCGCCAAAATGATAGAAAAGAAAATGTAGGGTGAAGCGAACTCAAAATTAAAAGAAAAGTCATGTTAACAATTCCCACCATAGAATGGTCACCTCACTTCTTGTTACTATATTTCCATTAACTTATTAAGTTTACAACCAAACATATTATTATAAAGATGGTAAAACAACATAAACATGTATTTGCTAACAAAATATAATCACATTCCCATACATCGAGTCCCTTTTTTTTTTATATCATATCACAAATGTTTCATCCACCAAACAACACCGTACAGTTTGTTAAAATCCTCAACGAGCAAGCTTCTAAATCTATTGCACAAAATTGTCTAAGAAAAAACTTCCTGTAAATACTGTTTTATAGTTCAAAATTAGCTATAAATAATTAAGCAGACACTGCATAGATAAATTCAACAAGTATAAACACACCCCATAAGAATAACATTGAACATATAAGAAAGTCAATCAAGTATGAACACACAAAACAATGACTATGTACATAAACTATTAGATGTCCAAACACTAAATCATTTAGTTTAATATAAAGAACATAATGTGATATCTAACTCACGAATTTTGAACAGGAAAGAAATGTAATTTTTTATGTACACCACATCACGTCTAACTGCAAATTATATATATATATATACCCTTTTTTTTTAAACAACACAAATTTTATTTTTTCAGCAATACTATAAATAGATTTACCAAACGACGACAAAAAAATTAAAGTAAATACACCAATTTATAAATTAAAAGCACACATGTAGTCAGGTTATAGTTCCACCACACAATGATCACCATTGCAGTAATGTTCATAAAACTATCATACCTATATCCAAATACACATTACAAAAACTCATCACAATATTATTCGCATAGCCTTACATCATCATACACATACATCATAAGCACATAGCCCCATAGGAAAAACATAAAAATCATCGCTATAAAACGCAGTAAAATTACTAAAAAGATATTATCACAACACTTCTTTTCTCAAATAAAATAATATTAAAATAAAACTATATCAACACACGTATGAAGACCGGTAGCTAATCGGTATCTCGTTTCTCCGTCGATATAAAAACAAAGAAAATCTTTCATCTGAAAGTTTTGGGGCGTCCGACTAACTCGCAAATGATTTTTTTTTTTTTTTTAATCCACATATATATTTATATATAGATAACACTTCTCAAGAATATTTTAAGAAAAAAGAAAAATATGGTACTTTTGATCAAGTCAAAACCATGATAACTAACTCTACCGCACGCCAAATTTACATACACGTGTTTAGTATTTACAATTTAAAATAAATATAAAAGAAAAGAATGATTTATGAAAATAGCATCACTAGATAAACGCAAAGCTCATACACCTTTCTTAATCATGACATGCATCTCTCATAAGTACATATCGAAGGATTATAAAACAAATATAGACATAAGAACGCACCAAATGATAGGTTCGTAAATTCTCAATCAACTCTAACAAACATATATTACATTCACTTGCTATTACATTAAAGTTTTCAACCAATATTATTCTAAAAAAAAATTAAAGTACAAGTAACAAAAAAAAAACGTACCAAAAATATAACACACACCTAACACTTTTCACATCACTCGATCATAAACAGTAAGTTTGTAATTACATCCTTTAATATAGCACACTTAGATCCTATTTCTTCGGGTTTCAAGAAATGAATCGACACGGATCGTCACATAAAAACACACATTAAACACAAGGGTGGCGTGATCAAAGTTAAGCAATCCATCCAAATCCATCCAAAAGAAAATTAACTAGATATAAGTTAACATCTCCACAAATAAGGCCCTTGTTTTTTTAAACAAAATTTCCTTACATAGAAATCAAACTCTAAAATACAAACCATTGACGCAGCTCACAAAAACGTAACTATTGTTAGTCAACAGTTTCCAATTCAACATATATAACGGATTACAAAATTACAATGTTATGCACTTGAACACCGTAGAAAGCACAAATGTAATGCTAACCATCTACAATTATATGATAATAACATGCGAGTACAAAATTTTAAAATATATAAAAAATAAAAATAAAGCTAAATGACTAACTAATTCACATTCCTAGTCAAAAACTTAATTTTTTTTTTCAATAACAAAAGTCAAAAACTTCCATCAGAGGTTACGCACACACTCAATACACCACTGCAACTAACATGACTAACCGTAAAATGAAACCGAGACTTGTATTTCCTAAACCACACTAACATTTTCATTTTTCACAAGCTCATTTGAAACGTCATTAATAAGAAAATTTCTCAAGACCTAAAAATTTAACACGAAATAAAAAGGCTCACCAAGCAACACAAGATAAGTACGTCCTCTAAAATTGAAAAAAGTCATAGGTAAATATATCAACTAACCGAAAGAAGTCAAACTTTTAAATTTATTTGAAACACTTCATATTAAGACCATAAATACCAACACTCCTATATGATAGAGTAAGTCATCTAGAACACTAATTATTATTTTTGTCTCAACAAGCGAAAATCAAGGCTATGCAGGATTGAAACGTCAATAAAATTAAAAACTCAAATTTATTCACAAAACATTCGCATGCTTTAAACACAAACAAGTCAAGTATGTGATTACAACATAGCCTACTAAGAGAGTTATTCATGATGCACAACAAAGTCCAATTTCAATGATTACCCACATTAAATCTAAAAAATAGCATCCAAAAACAATCACAATTTATAAATCTTCGTATCCTCAAAAGTTTCTCTATAAACATGTAACAAGGAAAATAAATACACAACAATACAAGTAACTATTTTACAATCTCATGTAATCTACACATGACGAATTCCAAATTTGAAAGAATAAAATAACCAAAAAAAATACACACATAGCTCCACTTCACTTCACAATCAAAACTTGTTATCACGCTTGCACAATGCTAATGGTAGACAGATAACCCACTAGAGTAAAAAGAACAAAAATCAAATAAAATCTATCCAACACCAAACATAATTTACACACGAATATATAATAAATGCATAAGCAACCAACAAATTAAACGTCGCCAATAAATAAGCAAAACTATTGCGAAACAAATTTGAAATGTCAACAAAAGTAACTAGTCAAAGGAATACCATTATACTCACATCATTTAAAATAATAAGAAAATCGACTATAATCTAAGAGCCATTGCTTGCTATACTTAATTTTCAATAACTCTGCCTACTTAATCGAAGAAACTATCATTCGAACATACCACCACATAATAAAATATTCCCGTGATCGAATAAAATAAAAATAAACGACTATACCACACAAACAACACTTGAAAACACTGTAATCATACTTAAATCACTGTAGTCCTACTAGTGGTTAATCATAAAAATAATCACTTGAAAAACACCACCACCATCTTCAACCAATACAAATAACACAAACACTATTTCAATACAATCACACAAGTACTGCAACACTATATACAAATATGTGTCCATGTACAAAAACAATTCACATTCTAGTTATAAACAAGCAAACAGATTATGAAAACGAAGGCTGAGAAATTATTGAAAGAAAATGCAAGCATGACACTACAACGATAATAAGAACTAATCGCATATTCATGCAACGGACAAACACTCACATGCAAACAAGATATGCAGATTTTTATAAAGGGTCTTACACCATATAATCAAAGTCCCTAACTTCATTCCCGTGTGTGTCTAACCTACCCAACAGGCCACCAGGGTAATCGAAACCCGGTTAGCTCTGATACCAAGTTGTCACGCCTCGGATTTGGGTAAACCCGAGTAGTGAATATTATTTAAAAGAAAAAGGTTTAAATATCAAAATATGCGGAAGCATTCGACAACACTCTAAATAAATAAAAAACCAAACGGATCCTTCAGGACATGCCGATAGTCATATTTGAGTCACTATTGGCCTAAGGGTAGCCAACAACGCTCAAATGTGACGATACGAAAAGAACGCAATTTTAATAAAATAATTTATAGAAATTTCGGCATGACCTTTACGTATCTATTTGTTTCCACAAAAATTAACCTGTTCAAACAACATGATATAGATAATTAAAACTCGCCAATCGCGATATTTCTAAAACCAATCCAACAATAAAATGTCACATCCAACCCAGCTAACCATCAAGATCCAAAACATATGGTCAAAATAAATAAGGTACGAATAAAATATTTGTATGCAAATAACGAACAAACTCGCGATAAACAACTAATTAGGCCAACAAGGCTCAACTAAATAAATAGTTCCAACGTGAATAAAAAGTCTAACGTGCGCGCGATCAAGTGTAATCCGATAACTGAGTCACTAGCAATCACTCTAAGCCTCGTCACGGCTTACGTCGGCACCTGTACGTCGATTGAAAACAAAACGTACAGAAAACAAAGAAAAGAGGTAAGAAAATAATCTCACTTAAAAAGCGGTGCATGCTACTAAGCACGCACACACAATCCTAACATGGCAATTATATTATCATGGAAAAAAATGACAAGACAATTTTATGGGGAATGTAACCAACTCAGTAACTTACACATTCATAATAAATGAACAAATAAACAAGGTTTAAATAAATAGATTATGATAATAAAAATAAAACTCAACGAAAACCAAGTCGGGATTGCTCACATACGTACCCACCTTTAGAGCCACTGTTCAAGGACACATAATACAATGGTACCCCCACCCACACGCTGACACTACCGTATGTGACTAGAGATAGGCCGGCTTTAAGGGCACTACCCCTATGGTACCGATACACCTAATACTTGCGCAAGTTTCCGGGCTCTCACCGTAAGCCTCCGGGGCTCATCCTTAAATCCACAATGGTACAAATGTACCCACCTTTAGAGCCACTGCTCAGGGACCCATCATGCAATGGTACCCCACACACATTGGTACTACAATCCCAGAAAATATACATATATATATATAAAAGCTCCAAAAGGGCAAAAAACAGTAAAGTCCACACACCAAAAATAATACACAACACTTTGATATGTTATAGTTAATTAGTTATCGAATATCACTTGAAACACATCATTTTAATCACAGTACCACCACATATGTATACACATTGTCACCACTTTCAACTTCTCAAAGGTTTAATTTATATCATAGTTTCACAATTTATGTTCTAAATATAGTAAATATATAATCCCTAGTCAGTATAATGCAAATGCGCCATCATATTTGCTTATAACAATATACAACAATATCTGAGCCTAAATTAACATGCAACAAATAACACACAAACCCGCCTTTAAAGCGAAATCATATTCCTCCCCCTTACCGAAACAAACGAGAGCTCGTTTGTAAAAAAACTCCCAAACTCGAGCCGTACCACCTAATAAAATCTGGACAGCCTAGCGACAGTCCTTAACAGCCCCTATTATGTAATTAAAATAAGGCACGAATCAATATAAAAGACTAATTTCGGATTATTAATAAAATATTAAAAACTGGGTTTTTATAAAAGTGAAAATCGGAGAAGCAGTCTTACACAGGTAGATAGATATCGACGAGTAGATTAAGAAAATGTATTTGATTGCGAAAAACGGACACCCGAAGACCTCGATATCAGCCTCCGAAGCGACCACGTAGAAACCCAAAAGAAAAACAGCCAACTACACCTCACTATGGTCGCTGGTTTGTCGCCGGCCTGACCACGTCTCGGGCAACTCTTCTCTGTCGGCCCTTCCTCTCTCTCTCCCCCCACTGACTCTCTCTCTCTCTCTCTGAATATATGTGGCGGCTGTATGTATGTATATAATATGTATACATGTATAATAATGTATATATGTATTACTGTAGGTTTAGGTAGTGGGTTTATTAAATTAATAGCTTAGTCCATAAAAATATTCTCAATTAACAACCCTACTAGAACTGTTATATATCTATTTTATTAGCATAACATATATTTCACGTATACCCACAAGTACACCACACATTAATATTACTATAAAGATAATAAAATCAATAATAACTACGGAAATTTCCGAGACATTACAATGGACTTCAGCTGGGGTGTATGAATGACCACTTTGCCTCAAGGAAGCAGAATCCAATAACCATTTGTTACTTTGTTTAAAAGTCTTTTTTTTTTTGCACAAAACTAACATATTATTGAACTGCAAATTTGGTTACTAGGGACATGCCCCCTAATATCAACAACTGTCTTCAATGTCCGATCAAAATCCGATAAAACAACACTCATACATAATTTTGTGCCTAGACCTGCATTTCAAGGAAAAGGAAACTAGTCCAAGTTTTAACCTCTGAGGATGAGACTAAGAGTACTCTACTTGGGCTCGTCTGCTTGCAGCTTAAAGATCTCATAATTTGCTTTTTTGTATACTTATCAGTTTTAAAAGGTGGAGATTTTGTTTTCTGCCCAAACAGTTGAAGTTCAGTCGGAATGTCTTAACTTACTTAAAAGCAGTGTTTTAAAAAGCGCTAAGTTGATCAAATTGTTTTTGTGAGAGATACGCATCGTAGATTTGAAGCGTGAAGCGTAAACTTTTTATTGTAGAAAAATATGCATGCTAGAAATATCTAAAAAATATACATATTCAATATATATTTTGAAAACATCATTTTACGATTTTATATATAATGAAATATTTCATAAAAAAAAACGAATTTAATTCTTCTAATATTTAAAATTTTCTAGTACATGTGGTAGAATTTATTTGAAATTATGTTTTTCATAAAATTACTAACCCTAAATCAAATTTGTAGTTTTTTGAACAAATTAAAAAAAAACTACAAGTTCTGAAAAGCGTGTTTTTTAGCGCTAAAAACGTGATAAATATCTTGTTTTATCAGCCAAAAACCAAAAAAACGTAGGCATTTTCTTTTCACAAAACACTTTATCGTGCTTTTTAGCGCTTTAAAGCGCATTTTTTAAAACTATGCTTAAAAGTCCCACGAACAAGGCGCTCATCTCAAAAAAAAAAGTTTCTCTTCGCAACTCAAATAAAAATCATAAGACTTTCATGGACCTAACATGGTTCATATTATATTCTAAATTACTTCTGTTCTATAAATGACATAAACACGAAAGCATCCCTTTAAAAATGGCCATTCTTTTCAAGTTTTCAAAGTCAGTGATAAATATCTTGGACTTGCATTGAATTGATTTAGAGATTACATAACACAAATTATAATCGTAATCTGACATTATTTGTAATGTGTAAATACAGTATATACTTCCTTTTTTTCTATAATTGATCTCCATTTCGGAAAAAAAAGATTAATTGATCTCATTTCAGAGAACTTTTTTATAAAAAGAGGAAAAAAGATCCATATAACTCAAAACTGTTTTGCGACAAAAACTAGAAAGACTAATATCACAAAATCCCTAGAAATATACCAGCTTTCTCGAAATTTTATAAGAAATAAACAGAAACTTTTAGAATAATACTCGTCTGTAAAGAGTCCTTATAAAACACTAGTATAATAATACTATATACTATGCTTGTGTCTGAAAGACGGCCCGAACTAGGCTCTCGTTCAATGGTACTCTCGGATACCGTCTCGAATACACTATATGGCCATACTTATTCAAAGAATTACTATAAAGGACTTGTATGGAATTATTTTCCAAATTCTAGAAATCACTTTGTTTGGACTTTGGAGCTGCCAACAATAGTGCATTATCGCTTCGATGTGATTCCTTCCCTAACCCTAGCAATATATAGTCGTGAGTTGACACCTTAGATTTTACGGGATTGAGATCTACACAATATTTCACATTTCAATAACATGTTCCCCTTTTCATCGCAAGGACATTAAACCTCAAAGAGTGCCTTCGACACTGGATCATAAGTAGCTCTCCAGCACATTCCCCAAAATAACGAATGTTGTACACTTGAGAATTCTAAATTTTGGACGCATTTAAGTTGATTGAAATCTCTCCTCATCAACATTAAATCGGAGGTAATCATTATGTTCGTTCACCCAATTAATAGCTCCATCCCAATTTGCTACACCATAATTTTTAGGTGCTGAATCGACGTAAATACGCTTCCATGACTTACTCTGGGAAGAGTAGATATTGATTGGGTTCGAGTATGTGTCATGAATCAGTACAACCTTGTAGTATGGAGATATCACAGGATCAAGAGCCAGGCAAGCGTGAGATGCAGAACGTGAATCATGAGGGTTCTTAGGAAGTATTTTGTACTTCTTGGTGGTCAAATTGCACACACAGTAATCTGAAAACAATGCTAACCCATTGCAATAGTGCTTTAGACAACGACGTTTTTGCACTTTGACCATATTTTGGAGGAATGGAATAGTTACAAAGCTTATACGACTGCTAAGAGAAAGAGGTAGAGTATTTGGATCGTTGTTGACATGGAAGCTTATGGAAGAGATGAGGTTCCGATTTTGGCGTGGTGGTTGGCTATAAATTGCGAGTTTGAGATTATTCTACGCCAAACTTTAGATACACACTTGAATTTGACCAATGATTTTGCAGGCATGTATAGAAGGATCTGTGTCAATATACCTTCATTACCAAAGATTGTCTCTGCCGATGACAATGCTAATGTATTTTCTGAAATTCTATTGCTACTTTCACTTATCTTTGTTTTTTTTTGTCGCCATATTGTTTATTGCTAACGATCACCGGTTACCTGCAACAAACACACAATCGAACCCATGAGATTGAAAATAAAATGTAGCATGTTAGTTTTTTCTGCTTAAACTTCTAGTCTTTTGGCGGTCGGACGTTCTAAGGAAGTGATCAGCTTTTATTTAAGACTAAAAACTAAGCTCAAATACCACAACCAAAGAAGACCATGGTAAACATATATTTTAACCTAGTTTGGCCAGAATAACGCTGGTATATTGCCTATTAAATCAAAGAATCTGATATCCGATTATTAGTACGTACAAGCTATATATATTTCCGTTGCTGTATACCAAATTTCTGAAAACAAACTTTTCCCTATTCTTAAGCAAGAAAGACAACCAAAGCGAGACCGACGAGGCCCAAAAACTTAGTATATGATTTTTCCATTTGAGTGCCTTTAACCAAGTTTAATAGTTTTCTAAACAATATTTACAATTACATCATTCTAGCTCCATAGAATAACTTGAAAAAAATAAAAATACCTTTATAGGTATAACCTCTTCGCCGCAGCTTTTTATCTATTTCAGAGGGAAAGTAGGAAATTTCTGGAATGATAAAAATAAATAGGACGAGCATAACTAGAAAGAGCAAACCCTGTCTCCAAGGTATTTGGTATCATTCTTTAAAAAAAAAACTTGTTTACGTACTTATCGTGCTTTGACTTTATAATTGATTTTGGTAGACGATTCTCCCATATCCTTCAATCCTTAAGCTATGTTTGGTTGGGCGGAATACATTTTATTCGGAAAAATATTTTTCAGGGGAATTATTAGTTGTACTAATTCATGTTAGTACAATATTTTCCGGGGAAAAAAAAAACAAGATAGAAACTAAAAAGATGAAAAATCAACGTAATGTCAAATTAAATAACGCGACACATCCCGTAAACACCTTATTCAGAAAACAAAACAGAAGGCCTAAGATATAAATAACAACTAGTACGAGATCAATTATTAGAAAAGAAAAAATTCGTCTTATAGCTTTTCATTTTTTTTTTTTTTTTTTTTTGGAAACTATGCATGTATCCAAAACATAACAAAATTAACTTAACTGCACATGCGCAGAAAGCTTAAGCAAACTTACAAGATTACAAGGATACAAACATTATATATTTATAAATTAAAATAAAATAAAATAAGGAAAAGGAATAGAAATGGCAAAATAGTTACAACTTAAGTGAACTCTCTTGCACTTGCTGTTGAGGAGCTTTGTCAAGTGAGTGTGAAGTTGTGCCTTTTGAAAGTTCACATAGACATTCAGCATGTTTTGACAGAACTTGTTTTTTCCGACCGTAGAACTAACGAGTGAGTCTACTGTGATTCTAAAACTGAACGCATTCAGCATCTTGTAGGAACTTAGAGCATTGAAGTCAAAGAAACCATCTACTTAAGTAGGATTCATCAGTAGACTTGCATCCATTAACCTTGCCAAAATTCCTTGGTTTTTTGAATCAACAACTCTTTTTCTTATCAAAACACCACCGTTTCTCTATAGATTTGGGATAATGCATAGAGAGCTTGCAAAAAAGAGAGAAGAAATAGCACTACCAACCAGAGTAAAGCCAAACAAATAAAATATGAGAAAAACTGAACAACAGATTATCTAGTACAAGGAGAATCAGTTCAGTTAATTTCTCTCTTTATGGGTATCAAAATCAACCAAACAATAGAGCTAAAGGCAACACATAATATCAAACTTCTCTTGTAACATGATCATTGCTTTTGAATATGTCTTTTCTAAGATTTCAACACTTAGCAAGATAATCATTTCTATTTGTGAGTGGAACCTTTTTGATGGAGCTAAATTTCACCATAATCATGGAGTAAATTTTATTAATTATGGTGCAACTGTTACAATGCCTCCTGTTATTCCTTTCCGTCCAAATCATATAAACAGAACAAGACAAGATTAATTTGCCAATTTTAGAGGACAAAGAGTTCCCCTTAAACATTTTAATGGCCCAATCAATCCAATCCTTCCAAGTACTACCAAGACCATTAAATTCAGTTTTGTACATTAAATTATGAAAGATTCTTGTAGAAAATTCACATTTAAAAAACAAGTGGTTATGATCCTCTTCATACTTTTTGCAAAGATAGCAAGAAATGGTAGTATTATGAGATCAACGAGGCATTTTATCGCCAATGCAGAGGCGGACCCAAGGGGGGCTGGGGTGACCGTGATCACCCCGACGACAATTTTCAATTTTTTTTATACATTTTATTAAAAAAATTATGAGATATATACATTGATGGTCTTCCTAATTAAACAAAAGAGCTGCTGGTGTAATGGTAAAATAGCGGAGGGTTATGAGTTCAAATCATGTTAATTTCCTTTTTCTAAAATTTTCTGTTTTTTATTTTGAAATTACCAAATTTTCTAAATACCCATTGTATTTTTCCAAACAACATTACATACAAAATTATTTTATTATCCAATGTCATTTGTATTTGACTTCATATTTATTTTATATTATGTTGAAAATAGAAAAAATAATCAACCCGATAGAGAATTGATATTTTTGAATAAACACAAAACAAATTCTTACAAAATCATGTAAATGTTCAAAAAGTATCATGCAGAAGATATTATAAGTCATGGGAGAAGATAAAAAAGAGTAGGAACATGCATTTTCCAGAGAAGCGCTAGAAAGAGAGTCACCATTGAAATCATCGGAGATAGAGTCACCGTCATAGGTCTCCGTTGAAATCGCCGGAGAAGAGGTAGAGAGAGAGTCTTCATCAAGATCTCCACTCTCAATCACTAGAGAAGATAGAGAAAAAGATCGAAGATATAAAATCAAACTGTTATGTCCGTTAGTTATTAGTTAAATTGATAACGTCATTAAAAGTTACACCAAAAAAAAACAATTACTTTTTGGCTAAAGCACTAAAAATAATTACTTTCAAAAAGTAATTATCTGTTTTTTCAAAAGGACTACAGTTCCGATATAACATTTTTTGGTTATGACTATTGACTTGTGTGGAGATGACAATTTTTTGGTTATGAGTTATGACTAGTATATATATTACTATTAATTCAAAAAAAAAAAACTGTTTTCTAAAAGTGATTTGGCTACTAGCTAAAAGGAGATTTTTTCCCTTCATGCTAACGACTTTTAGTATACATTTTAGCCATTAGAATTAGTTTAGTTCTCAAAACAAAAAGAATTTTGATAATTTTCCCCTTTAAAATTCGCTCCTCTTTGTACTTGGTGGAATAGGTCGTCTATTAATTACAAAATAGATGGATCACCCTTTGAATTACAATACAAACTAAAGATTTGGACAGAGCTTCTTGTTGTGGACAACTATAGTCTAAAAGCACCATACCAATATATTCATGCAATAAATAACTTGTACATTTGCTTTGGTTCTAATCTAAGATACTAAGGTATCAAAAGCACATCAATAATTTTCTGTAAATGCACCACTAAGTGGCTATGCTTGTGTTCAAATTTGTTTATCCTTAATGGAGTATGATTTGTGGATGAAGTATCTCTATCTTGGCAGGCAATGGGTTTGCCTCAAATTCTAGAGGATAGATGAGTTGGACCCAAGTCTGACCATTTGCAATTTCACTATATTTAAGAAGAAATAAACATGTTAAAGGTGTGAATATGAATATAATTTATAGTAGCTCCCATGTCACTTGGGAAATATATTTCTGTGTGTTTGAGATTGAATCTTTTTTGTTTCATGATATCAAGCTATGACAATAAGTTACATGAAAAATAAGGTTTTCTAATGATAATATAGGGCTTGGCCAAAAAAATAAAAAAATGATAGTAATGAGAAGCCAACCTAAGGATTATCAAATCGTGGTATCAGCTATATATATATATGTCTTCGGTTTGGTTAATAACGGATTGTGAAAAAAACTGTAAATTTTCAATTGGTTTGATCAGCTCTAGAGATCTCTATCCACCCTAGAGGTTTTTACACAATATTACTTTTGTAACGAGCAACATTATGGTAAAAAAAACTGGTCTATTCTATTCTAATACTCCATAACGTTAATTTAGACAAATTCATGATAGCCAACCTGTAGATTTCATAAAAAATGAAACTATATATTAGAAGGTACAATAAATCAAGAGAAAATAATGAAAAAATATATATATAACTGTTACTTAATTATCAAAATTCCGGACCATAAAATATTTTTAAAAATTTAGTACATATGTTACATGATGCTACTACATATGATATTTGATTCTATATTTTTACTCTTTGTTTTATATTATATGTAACAAATCTTATAACAAGACTTGAGAATTCGGAGTTTTGAAAATTAATTATGTTTTTATATACTAATGAATGCTTCTCCCATAAATCAACATACTTTCACAACAAGAAAAGTAGACGATCAGACTTCTTGAGGTAATTTTCTATTGTCATTTCTTTCTTTCTGGTTTCCAGTTTAAACCAATGCATGTCTATTCTGTAAAAAAGAAAATACAAAAGAATAAAAACACATTGAGACGCTTCTAATTCGAGTGCGTAATTTTTTGATACTTGAGCAATAGTTCTTATAAATAAAGAGGTTAAAAAAAAAGTTCTTATAAATAAAGCTGTTTCAGTTTTGTTAAAGAATAAGGGGGAAATGGGATTTGACCCAACCTCCATAGGCACGCTGCGGCAGGATGAAATGCAGGAAAAACTCAAGTAACTTTTGGTTTTCTGAATCACTTGTTCATTAATATTCATACGATACTTTTTAATAATTAAATTTCAGTTTCCGTTATTGCGGTTTCAATTCTTTACAGTTAGGCCCAATAATCAAATGGCCATCAGTTCCGAGACGCTGCATTTAGACCCCTGATGGCGACTTTCTTCTTCTTTTACACAAGACTACTGAGACTATAAATAGACCCTTCCGTTTTAAAAAAGCTTTACAATAGATCCCGAACTTGCTCTCGATGCATTTCATGTGTAATTTGAATTTTCAATATCACTAGTTTGGTTCGACACACGTACACTTCGATGTGTGACTTCTTATAAATATGCATGACAGTATGGCACACATCTTCTATGAGTAGTGTTGGTCATTCTAGAGCGAATAAGTACTGTTACCAGATTCTCAAATTAGCTAGAGAATCTCGAATTTAAATCTATCGATTTTAGGTCTAATCCAATATATCGAGTCACTTTCTTTGAACTAATTAAGCCGCTAAGATCTTAATTATGTATGTCTTTTCAAGGAAATGGATTCATATACTATAATGACCTGAACAGAAGAATATTAGGACAAACACACATAGTTGTTCATAAAATAATAAGACTTCAATCATTGTTTCATTGTTTGTCTAATTTGTTTATCCTTTGACGTACGTATATACCAAAAATTCACTTGTTTCTTTAACATTAGATTCCTTTCACCAAATTTTGGGTGGCATATAGTATCGACTATAATCATAAATTCCAACTACTACTTTACTACTTATCAATTAGTTCCACGTATAAGTTGTAATCTGACCTGAGTTCAACCGTAGAGAGTACGTACTAAGCTCATTTACACAAATTATACGTATGGGAAATAACAGAAATGTTTAACCACCAAGTTCGGGATGGATTGGTGTGGTTCCTCTACGCCTAGGACACCAGAATATCGAACTATAAACGAAGAAAGGCATGAGAGAAAAGTATATTGGCTAGTGATTCTCAGGCCCCAATTCTTGACCGGAGAGGACACCAAAGGCCTGTGCCCTTCCATCCCTTACCTTGGATGGATAGAGAGTGAGGGCAGATATTTTGGTTTTTTATGTTGTTAAATAGTTAGTTGAACAATGGGTTTTTAGTGTTGTCAAAAAGTTGTAAAAACATAAACATATATGTACATATATAGTGGTGCCTTTATGTCATTATACACAGGGGCGGCACCTCCATATGATCAGGAGTTGCCGCGACAACCTCACAATTTCGGAAAATAATTTTTTATTATTAATTTTTTTTAATAATAATTTATATATACGGTATTCTGGCAACCACTTAAATATTTTTTTTGGCAACTCATTCCAAAATTATATATTGTTAGTGCAATAACATACCATAATTTTGTATGCGCCGATAATATAAGTAATACTTAAAAAATTAACATATGCAAGTGATTATAAAATAAATTTTATACCAACTTATCATTTTGACACGTAACACACATTTTTAAAAAAATTAAACAAACATAATAATTAGAGTAGTGGTAAGTGCAAACAAAATTTATAAAAGAATTTTTGGTAGTTTGTATTTTAATTGAAGTGAATATACTGAAATTGTCTAATAGATATTTAATTGTTCGTATATATCTATTATTTAATATACGTTTGGATTTTTCAGGTTTTTTTAAATATTTTTTTATTTTCGTGTCTTAATCTTTTTACTTTTTATAACTTAATTTATTAAATTTAACTTTGTATCTTTTGTGTTTCTATTTTATTTATTTTTTAGTCAATTTTGAAATGCTGAAACTTTCGATACATGACTGCATGTGACATTACTGTTGTGTTTTTTTTTTGGAGTTTGAAAAGAAAGTCGAAATTGAGCGAAATGGAAAAAAATATAAATCAAATACATTTTAATCAAGAAAAAAGGTTAAAAAAAATAAGAAAAGAGGGTAAAAAATGTACAAAAATCCGTCTTTTCCGGTTTTATACTTTGGAAAATATTATACACTTTTATTAATTTTGACAAAGCTACACATTTGGTTCTCTTTCCGCTCCTGCGCCAATGGGTAACTTTCTTAGCAAAGCTTTCCACAATATAACACTACACTTAGGGACATTAGCAGAACTCGAAGCTAGGCTACACCAATTATTTTTGTTTCTCTTAACTTTGATAAGATCCCACATAATATTAACAGAAAAAACCATTAGAGAGAGTCCAAGTAAGAGAGTCATGCTCATTGACGTTAATAGTAGGATGGCTAAGACTTTGAATATGAATGAGCTCAGCATTAATTAGTAGTATCGGGTCATTAATTTCTAATCATTGTTAACAATAACGGAAGAAAGTCTTTCAGTTTGGCTAAATCCACTATCAACTAAGAGATTTCTAGTGCGATTTCTAGGCAAAATAGGTCCACTCTGGACCCAATTATCATACCAAAGAGAAATACTATTGCCAATATTGCCAACTCGGTAATTTTTTTTTTTTATCTTATGCCTAAACTGCCATAACTTTTCATTTTTATTACCAATATTCAATCCTTTTGAAAGTTTACATACTGGGTATAATTTTATTAAAGTTTCTTATAACGTTATATAATATAATTTGAAGGGAAATATTTTCGAAGTTCTCTGAAACACTTACCTCTAGTTTTTTGAAAGTTTTTTTTCGTTACAAAATAAAAATAAAAACCAATAATACTAAGATCAGTAATATAAAAAACTATAAAAGAAATGTAGAAACAAATAGTAGAATATAAATATAACAAAAGTGTAGTACACATATATATAACAAAAAACTGCAATATTATGATGTACAAATAAAAAAAATTGTTTAGGGTTGATAGAGAGAAAATGAAAAAGAAGTTAAGTAGATAGAAGCAGTGCCGGTCCAAGGGGTAAAAGCGCCTCAGCGTTGTTGTTTTTTGCGTCCTATTTTTTTTTTACTCGTCTTGCCAAAAATAATAACTGGAAATTAAAATAAACATTAAATGAAATCAAAAGAATCAATTTAGATGACTATCAGGTTAAATTTTTTCCTAAAGATATGATTTTCCTTAACAATTTACACGGAAAACAATTTTGCTTTGAATCACCCCAATTTTATTTCCCCTCAATTCCATTAATTTTGTTGATCATAAAAATTAGTGTAACCAAACTTGTAATGAAACGTGTACTACGACGTATGTTCACGAAAAAACCATGTTGAACACTCGAGTATACTGAATTATTGATACCTGTCTCAAGTGTTTGAAATACAGTACGGGCTCGTTTGTTTAAGGTTGTATTTGGATGGGATTAGCGTGAATGGTATTAGAAATACCGTTTGGTCCATAAGTACCGTGTTTGATACGAAAAGTAGAGACATGACTATTAGTAACATGTGATTAGAAATGATGAAAAATTGAGATATTTGGAGTAATAAGAAGGTACGGTATTGAGAAATGAGGGTATTTGAAGTAAAATGAGTGTGATATATATATTAAAACCATATATATATATATGTGTGTGTGTGTATTTTGCAAGTTTATTTATTATGTATGTAAATGTAAATTTATAAAATAGTGTAACACCAATAAAAAACAAACAAACAATTCATTGATATTTCATGTCTATACTGTTAATCCGGTCTTCATTTGTTATTCCGCCATAGTACGAAGGTATTGTTGTCTCATTACTACTAATACCGCAGTCAAACTAGGTCTACATGTAGACAAATAGGATTGTTAGGAATTGTGCTTGAGAATTTGATGAAACACTAGAATTTCTACTTCTCTTGGCTTGAGAATTTGATGAAACAATCAGGTTTATTCGTACTTGCTAATCTTGAAAAAATGGAATCAAATAAAGAGATATATTAACGTAAGTTGTAACTTGTAGCAATTCATTACACAACGAAAAAAGATAAAACAAACGAAGATGCAATACATATTGTAAAAATAATATCCTCAAATCGTGAAATAGATAGCAAGACACTTTCATGAAAGAAATGGAACAACACGCAAAGGGTTAGCCCTTTGTAAGGTGATACCAAACTTTTCATCCATGTCCAACTCTTTGAGTGCAATATCACCTTCTAGTTTCCATTCAAACGAGTTTAAGAGCGACCCCACCACCATTGGGACTATCAACACCGCCAAAGCCATCCCCGGACAAATTCTCCTCCCTGAACCAAACGGAATAAGCTCAAAGTTTCTTCCCTTAAAATCAATATCCGACCCTAAAAACCTCTCGGGCATGAATATTGTTGGGCTCTCCCATAGTCCGGGGTCACGGCCAATAGCCCAAACATTTACCATAACTTGGGCTCCATTTGGGATTGTGTATCCGCTAATTTCAACATCTGTATTAACCTTACGAGGGATTAGAAACGGGGCAGTTGGGTGCATTCTCATGGTCTCCTTCAAGATAGCTTGCAAATAAGGAAGACGGTCTATGTACGATTCTTCTACTCTTTTTCCTTTACCAATTGTTTGTTCAAGCTCCGTTTTTGCCTTTTTCAATATGTTTGAATCGCGTAGTACCTCTGCCATAGCCCATTCTATTGTGGTTGATGTTGTGTCTGTTCCCGCTATAAATAAATCCTATTCGCAAATTGAGAAGTAATTATGAAATCTTATGCTACATTATCTAGCATAAGTACAAAAAAAAATAAACGCACTCTACAGGAAAAGCAATGCTGTCTCCTACAGGCCAGTCCAAAAATCATAACATCATACACTATAGAATCATATAATTGGCACCTAAAAAAATATTATTACAGTGAGTTTATTATTAAGTAGATATTACATATAAAAAATACATACATTTAAAAATTAGAAATATTTACATAATATAAGTACATGTGTATAGGAATGTACATGGTCATACAACTTTGTAATCAAATCACACAATTTCAATATAGTTACAAAAATATATATGGATGTTTTTCTGGATCATTTAAATTAGATGGAAAAATATATATATTTTGAAATTAAATATTATTTATTTCTATAAATAAAGATTTGAATTTATTACCAACGGGGCCATAGAAAATTACGGAATATGGCGATAATTTTTTTTATATATATAACTGATCCGAATTGTGACCGGTAATTTTTATAACTATAGGTTACTCATATATAGACTATTTTTATAGAGAGCTTTTATAAACTCATAGATTCCGGGGGCGGAACACATGTGTGACTAGAGGTTGCCGTGCAACCCTACAATTTACAAAATTAATTTCTGTTAGTAATGTTTTTTAAAAGTAATTCGTAAATAAGTTATTCCGACAAACCTTTAATATTTTTGTCAATATTTTTCAAAATTATATATGGTTTTTTAATAACCCACTACAAATCTCATGTACTGATACTATACTAGTTTAGAAAATAATAAATTATTACAACTTGCATTTGATGAGAGGGTGTGTCAGGAACCAGATTGTTGGCCCGTGTGGCTAAACCTTAAAAGAAGTGAATAAGTTTTTAGGTGTTTTTCGAGCAATTAAAATTCTAATCCTAATTAATAAACCAATTAGTTCAATATATATTTGCAACAATAAATATGCGATGATAATTTATAAATAAATTGAAACATGCGCACAATCACAAATAATATAAGCTGCGGAAAGTAAATAGTAAGCGAACAAGTTGACACCACGATATATAAATGTTCGGAAAATCCGCCTAGTCCTCTACTCGGTATTCACGCTACCGAGTATTTCATTATAATCTTCTTCC
Organism: Primula vulgaris; assembly: GCA_963920805.1. Classification (NCBI taxonomy): domain Eukaryota; kingdom Viridiplantae; phylum Streptophyta; class Magnoliopsida; order Ericales; family Primulaceae; genus Primula; species Primula vulgaris. The sequence continues at coordinate 8,480,748 of OY987213.1, forward strand.
CAAAATTACAAATCCTAACATTCTAATCAATCGATTTGTTCACCCTCTACCCGAGATTCCTACTCTTGATACAAGTGCAAGCGAACACGTCTACGAGTCAACGACACCCCCTTAATCTATGAGTATCCAAGTGTTTAACCTATAACTTTTAACCAACAATTTAGCTTAAAAAGTTCTACACAAACACTCACTCACAAATGAGCTTATAATTTGCTTTTTACAAATTTATTGAAAATAAAACAACATTTCCGATTTGATTGCTTCTAAATAAACTAATTTGTGAGATGTAATGATATTTGATCTTGATTTGAACTTGAAATTGCTTTCTGCTCAATTTCCCTCTTTTCGAGATTTTTTTTGTTCAACGATGGAGGTTTTTTTGTTTTAAATAGAGAAAGGTTAAAAGATGGTGATTGGTGTATTTTGAAGAGGGATTGAGGTGTATTTGAAGAGCCAAAATACTCATTGGTCCATAGATGAACGTTTAGAGTTGTTAGGTGTATTATACAATAGTTAATGACTTATTTTCGAAAAAACAAAAAACACCTTTTTTGAAACGGACTGAATCTCGATGGATCGAGATTTCTGAAGAACTTTGTAGTTACTATAGTTTCGATCGATCGTACTGTATCTCGATGGATCGAGATTCACTGGAACTTTTTGGACCATTTTCGATCGATTGGACTTTATCTCGATCGATCGAGATTTCTGTACTGATTTTTTCTACTTTTTGAAACACTCGTAATTTGCTCGTTCGGACTCCAAATCGACTTTCGTTTAAACCGTTGGCTTAATTATTGAGTGTTCTATCATTTTAATTTTCCATTTTTTATACGTTGAATTATATGTTTTATTTTGGCAAACCTGGTAGAATCACTTTTAGAATAATTGTAAAGAGGCAAAAAAAAACTTTACCGTGAATAAGCGCTCCATTTGAGTTCTATCGATCTCTTTGCTGTTCCCTTGGCTGATATTAAGAAGAGCATCGAGAACATCATTTTCAGCATTGCATTTATTAGATTTCCTTGACTCTAACCTTTCTTCAATTAAAGTGCTGAAAATCTCAATGAGTTTACCAAAGTAGACGATCATGCAACGCCTTATACCTTGCGGGTCAATCTTTGCAAGTATCGGTAAGTAATCTACCAAGTTTGTCTTGGTAAACTCCATCAATATATTCGAAACCAAATCTTTAAACTGCCCCGATGACCCTTCAGTACTCAGGTCTACCAAATCCACAGAAAAGATAGTGTTGGACAATATGTTTAAGGATGTTGTGAAAGCTGCTTGGCCTACGTTCAATGTTTCACCTTTGTCGCAGCAATTACGACAATAGGCCAAGAGATCGTCCACCTTCTCACAGCACAGAGAATGGGTAGACTCCATCCTATGTTTTGCAAAAATTACAGAATTAAATATTTTTCGGAGGCTTCTCCAACGATCTGACACGGGCATCACTACCAATGAGTATCTAAAGTAGTCAAGTGCGTGTAGCGCATTTGGAATAGGCCGTGTAGACAAGGCAAGATCGTGTCTTTGGAGGGCTTCTTTGGCTATGGTTGGTGAAGAGATGACAATTGTTGTGACTTGTCCTAGCTTTAGAGTCATGATAGGACCATGTAATTTAGCTAAATTTGCTATGGACTTGTGAGGTTGGCCTCCCAACTTCAAAGTATTGCCAATAAGTGGTAGTGGCCATGGTCCTGGTGGAAGGTTTTGTTTTACTTTTATTATTTTTCTTAGTAACCAAATGCCTAAAATGAAAGGCAAGGTAATTAGAAGACATGGGAGTAAATTTGAGAGGTCCATGTAATTATGCAGTATAGAGTGAGGAAAAAATAAACTAATACTTTGAAATTTGAATTCTATAGTTTGTGAATGTATTCAAGCTTTAATGTAATAGAGGCAGTGCTTGCGTGTACGTAGCATAGGGATGTATAACATGTTCGGGGTTCATGTTTGTTTATACCTAAAGAAAATTTTGTTTTTTATTAAAGAAAATAAAAAAGTGGGGGGATTGTCCCCCACACAGTGCCTTTCCTGTACCAATAGTTATGATTCCCGATAGCTACGGTTGTAAATGAAACGAAACGAACCGAAAAAGGTTTTGTTTATGTTGAGTTCATGAACTAAAACTCTTGTTTATATTCAGTTCATGTTCATTTAAATACGAACGAACATTTGATGAACATTAACCCAACATGTGCCGAACACGAGTTGTTTATGATCATCTAATTTTTTCCAAAACATTTAATAATTTCTTCTTAAAATATATTTGAATTTTATCATATATTGTTAACTAGGATAAACTAGTTCACATATAATTTTAACTTTATATATTGTATAATTTTTTTTTTTACATACGTATGATTATTTTAACGAGTTGAATACTTAATAATAAAATCGGTGACTGTATTTATACTATGATGATATAAATTACCATAATAAATTTGAAATAATACAAACATATCATTTATATTATTATAGCATAAATAAGTTTATTAATTGTGTAGTGATATTAGTTTTTGTTACATCATTAATAGATTTATTTTTTTATTTTATCAAACTTTATATACAGTTACACGAACACGAGCTTAGACGAACCGAACAGAGTCATGTTCATGTTCAGTTCACTTAATAGACGAACATTATATTCTTGTTCATTATCGTATTCATTTATAAATGAACGAACATGAACCGAACATTAACTGAACCGAACACGAACGATTCCACGAACACCTCATCTCATTTACAGCCCTACCACTACCTAGTAAATTAGGAACCTACTAAAATTTATTTAAATGCAAGACTTTGATAATGACCAGTGGAGAAATTTGATAATCGGCAGGATAATAAGTCAAAATGTTTGGCGAAAATACTAAGTTTGGCAGAATAGGAGTGTAAATGAAGAGAACTCAAACATTGCTAATCAATGTTTATACAAGTCTATCGACAATGTCATCTCAGCTAGACTCAGAACAGCAAACCTATTTCAAGTTTTCAACAATAGCAGCCAAACAATTGACGTTAGACTTTACTGATTTTTACTATTTAGTTACTTATCTTGTAACTAGTATATAATGTGACATCTATGTATAATTTGAAAGTGTGGAACAAAGTTTAAGTTTCTCCTACTATACATATATCTATTCTAACAAATTTAACTCAAGACATTTAAGCATGTTTGGCTACTACGCTACAATTAAAAATAAGCCTGATCAGAAATTTAAGCTAGTTGATATTAGCGAATAGCGAATAGCAGGATAAGTTTTGTAATTTTAACACTACCCGTCCATATAGATTTCTTGAACTTGTTTGGCGACTAAGCCCCAAACTTCTTGGTAGCTAGTCTCTTGAAAACTCTTGTATGCATTCTGCTTTTTGCCGAGGCTTTGCCTCTGTTTTTTAACATAATTTGGTTGGATTAATTACAAAAAAATAAAAGATCAACACTTTGCGAAACTTAAACATAATCCGAGCTAATTCAGACCTCGCACATATAAGGGTGGAAATTGACCTCCCCGGAATTTAGCACTGCCCTGTTCAAGAGTATCATATCTTGATACCTATTCTAAATTAGTATTATTAAATTTGTAGCATTTGCCATGTTTGGAAACCAGAAAACGCATGGAAAAAGAAAGTTGATTTTTCAAAAAAACATTTCTTTTGTGTTTTGCTGTATAAGAAAACTAAAGAAAAAGAAAACTAAAGAAAGTGTAAGAAACTTTTTTGTGTAAAATGAGACCGCTTCCTTTAAAAAGTGTGAAAAAAAAAATGAAAAAAATAGAACCACAAAGCATACAACGGTGTACGTACATTAGAATTAGAGAAATAATCTAATATTTGCATAAATCGAATATATGAAATGTCTATTTACACAAAGCATACAACTGTTTCACCAATTTAGCAAATGATAAAACCAGCCACATACAATGCTATGACCAGACCAGCAGTTTTACATCATTCATACACGCTGGTCTGAGCCCCCAAACGTTCGCTGCAGTATATTAGTATACCAACAGTAACTATTAACATGAGGCGAATACGAACGAAGTATGAAAACCAAAAACATTGACATATTTCTAGGTACACATACGTAAATGTGGCTGGGCAACTAATAACAAGCCTTTACTACCCACATTGATTCTCACCTTGATAAAACTATGATGGAAGGTACATCAAGGAGAAACTCATCCATTTCCACGTCTTTGATAACTGCAAACTGAGAAACAAGAAAGCAAAAAAAGACAGGTTTTTGCATCAGAAATACTACACAAAATTCTGTAGAATTAATCTATGGATAGAATCATTCTTCGTGCGTGCTGACCCACATAGAGATACTACTCCCTCCGTTCCTAAATAAATGACCACTACGAAAATACGTGCAAATTTGACCATCAATTTTCTCATTCTAAATTGCCGAAATGCAAAATTTAAAAATTCCATCATATAGTTCTAAACATGAACTATATGATTAATTTTTGAAAGAATTTTTTCCGGCAATATACATACGAGAAAACTGATGGTCAAAGTTGCACGTATTTTCATAATGGACACTTATTTAGGGACGGAGGGAGTATATAACCCAGAAAGAAGGCAGCCCAAAATGCTGAAATGCGTATTTAATCTATATAAAGCGATGGTAAATCAGTAGATATGTTAAGCCAAAGACTAAAGAATTGAAGAAATATTAAATACAGAAACAGGAGGTATAATGAAACAACTCAGGATCCGTTCTTTTACTTGAAAATTGTGTTAAAAAATAGTAATATATTTTACAATGAGAAAAAGTCATGTAGAATAGAGAGCTGCTAACATAATAAAGCAAACATATTCGCTAACTAGCATCAATTGGCTTTGAATGTTATTTCACTGCAGCCAAACCTTTTAACTTTAATCGGTTCCATACCAACCAATGTTTTCCACTTATTAAAAAAGTTTAGAGAATCAAAACACAATGAAAAAGATATCTTACCTTACTAGGTTTTGTTAAACCCTACAGACACACTTCTATGGCGCCTTTTCTTTGACATCACCTACAGATTAAAAACGGTTCATATAGTCAACAATAAACAAAAAGAATCACCATAAGAAAGTGCTATAAAAATACGTGGAGGCTAGAAGAAACAGAAGAGAGAAAGGAAATTTAATAATAACAGTAGCCAAACAAATGCTAGAAGGTAAACAGCGAAGCAACTTATATAATACATAACTTTTTAGTATCTTTTTGTAATTTTTGTAAGTACATTTAAATTTTACCACCATCATTTAAATGGTGAAAAGCACTTAAGTCCACAGGCTCTGTTCATACAGTTCAACAGCCTGCGCCCAACTTCAAACTGTACACCAATTTTGCATTAGCATTCAATTCAAAAGGGTTTGCATATTAAAGGAATAATTATCTTACTTCGTAATAATAATTTCCAGTCATTCAGTTCTAAGAAATTTACCGCAAGAATTGAGTTTCTCAGTTACCAAAAAAGTCCTAAAAGGCCTTTAAGGGCCAAGTCTATGCTTGGGAGAAAGAAAGAGCTAAAGGCTAAAAAGCTAAACAAGATGAAACAAGCGATACAAGAAACTCAGCTAAAAAGAATGGGGCCCACACACACCCATTCCATGACCATGCTCACAGAAAGCATGAGGGAAAAAGATAGGTCAAGTAACTTACAGAAGTAAAATGATTTTTTTTAAACCTGGACGATATGTAAAGGGAGACCATATTCATAGCAAATAAATATTCTTTTTTTATTATAAGAACAACTTAGAACAGTATCTCCCATCAAAAGTTAAACCTCCTTGATCAAGAACAAAACAAATGCCCAGAGTCCTGCAAAGAAGGTACTGGAGCCTAAAGGAAAAAACTATGACAAAGGCAGCAAAATTCCCAAGTTTTAAGCATTGAGTCTCTACACTACTCTTGTCCCTTTCAGATACAAATCCATCCCATGACATACCTATATACTACTCTTGTCCCTTTTATTTTAAAATAGGAACGCATAATAATAAAAACTACCATTTTTCTTTATTATCTATCCCGATCCCACATGAGGAATATTTCATACGAAACCTTCTTAGCATGTAAAAAATACAAACTGATATTATTACCTTCAAAAATTTCCCTTTACCTCCCAATCAAAATATTGAATCATTTTTTTCTTTGGCATTATCGTTTGCAAGATATAGAGCTAAACCAAAAGTTCTTGATTTGTTTAGCTCATTAAATTGGTAGAGCTCTTGTCAAAGACTGGACCACAGAACCTGTGATGAAACAAAATTGACCTATGCTGAATTGGAACAAGTGGTTTAAGATAATTCATAAATTTGATAAAAGGAAATATCTATGATCGTATTCCTGTTTCTGAGACTGAACTCCGGGAAAACTATCAATATATAATGGTTTTTCTCTGGGGAAAAAAACTGAAACTGCTTGGCCTTGAACAAGGAGCTATAATGTAACTATGAATCTCATGGGGCTGATACTGGCTCGGGATGGCGTGACTAAGACTTGATACTAACTGGAAAAATATCAAAATTTCACTCACACAAACTAACCATGGACAAAATCCTCTGCATACAAAAAAACACCTATGCATGATTTGGAAACAAACAATGCTCTATGGTGTTCAATCCACTCCCGCTCCCATGAAACATAAAAACAAGAAATTAGAAAGTTACACATAAAACCCTGAAGGAAAGCATCACTGACCTCTATTGATGTCCCATCAAGAAAGATATTAACTATTTATTATAGTTTATATTTATGTTGGAATATGTTGAAAGCTAAGAACAGCAATACGGTAATAATTTATATTAACCAATTATTAGCAAAGGAAAGATTGAGCATCTAACCTTAGGGGGTAGAAGGGGCATAGAAGCCTGACGAGCAGCCTTTGTAGGACTTGTTAGCTGTCGAATCTCTTTCAACTGATAAGCTATGTCCTCAAGAAGTTGAACTTGAAAGAGTTCCCTCTCTTGTCTTTCCATAGAAAAGTTGAGTTTCTCTCTCCCTTCTTGCACAATCCTTAACCTCTCTCTAAGCCACCCAACCTCAGAATCAATTTTTTCCCTTTCATTATCAACCCCCGACATAGAATTTCTCCTCCGACCAGGGGCCCCCAAAGGTGGAAGTCCAGTGATCAAGTCAGAACTATTACTTCTCCCTCTTATTGGCTCAGTTTTTACCCCACTAGTCCCTATAACATTTGAATTATCAGTTTCCACTTTCTTTTTGCTTTTTTCTCCTTTTGTCCCTTTCGATATATCGAATTTGTTCTCAATAACATGAACATCGTGAACTGGAGTTTCCACATCAATAACATCAGGAGTTTCACAAGAAATCGCGATTCCTTTTTGTTCATAAGCAACATCATCTTCCTTTTGCTGTTCCCCTGATATAGTAATCATTTTATCAGGGAAGCTGTAGTTTCCCTCGGAAGAACTTGCCACCTCATTTATCAAAATTTTACCTTGTATTGCTCCATGGTTATCAGTCCATTCACTAAGCTGTTGCAGCATCAGATCTGGATTATCCTCACCAAGATAAATATCAGAACCAAAAGCAAATTCTCCATTCATATTTCCACCATAAACCATCGCTCTATAAGCCTCAAGTTCCTTTTCCAAAAAATGCTTTTCCGTCTCTCTCCTCACAATGATTTCTTTCAAAATATTCATTTCTTCAGCATCATATGTAGATTTTTCCTCTATCATCCTCTGAAATTGGTGAGCTTCCATTTCTACAGATGCTTTCTCCTCTTGCAGGCGTAATATCATTGCCATGGCCTCATCTGCAGCACTAGCAGCAGCACTTCTCTCCTTCTCAAGCTCGACGTCGAGAGCAGATCGAGCCGCATGTTCTTGTTCAAGTGCTTGTTCCAAGATTCTAACATCGTGTTTTTCATTGTCATTTAAAATAAGCTCGATTTGACTGTTGCTTTTTACCCCTTCCGAAGATGAAGTATTCTTTGCGGCTGTGTTATTTTCGTCCACAGATTCAAGTTCGAGGCCAGGGGAAGAGCTCTTTTCCATGTTCTCTGTAACCTGATCTTCACCATCTAAAAAAACATGTCAGATAAGTAATTATCACTGGGAACTGCCGCAACTGCCTAAATCCAATAAAACTTTTTTTAAGTTCTAATCGTGATATATATAAATTCCCACAAGTTGGTTTCAATTTGTTCTAGAGCATTCATGGATACAACGCTTTGGCTAAGGGATGAGCACATAGAACATGCTAAAAGGTTGAAACCTCGTATTATTATGAGTTACAAAAAAGATTTAGATTTAGTTCTCTACGTATAGCTGGACATATCTAGAAACACTTCTAAAGAAAGAACTGTAGATTTATTGTCTTCATAAAGGTGGTATTATTCATCAGCTCTCACAAACTAAAGTTCAATTTATAATACAACTACTTAGAAACCCCAAAACATTTACTTTATATGTAGCCATTGAAGATTTTGTAGCTAAAGTAAAATCTTAAACCTTGATCGACTTGTATACGTCATGACCCAGCAAAACTAGTGAAGTCAATAATGCTGTACAATGCGAGTATCACAAAAAAACTCGGTTTCTATGCCATAAAACTAAATGCGATGCTTCACTAAGTCAACATAAACATATTAGTGGTCAATAGTGGAAAATACATACACCACAGAATTCTTGAAGTATACATCTTCTGATATTTTGTACAAGTCAACAAATCAAAAATAATAATATTGGGTTATTTCGTAAATAGGAAAATAAGAAAATGTAAATTAAAATCACAAGTTACGCTCACTTTGGACTTGATAGAAGCCAACTCCAAAATCAACAGTTTCTGAGCCAGACTCAAATCCTTCAAACCCTTTTTCATTAACTCCATATGGCGACCGACCATCTGAACAAGAAGATCCGTTCTCCAAAGCAGATAATACTATTCCATTGTCATTAACTTTTCGCCTACGCCTAATGCCTATCCTAGGCCTCTGATTTACATTGCCCTTTCCCTTAAAATCAAACTTTTCCTCTTTGAGATCAAAATCTGAATTTATAACACTACGCCCCACATTAGATGAAGCATCCTCACCTTCCATTTCAACTAACTCATTGGCAGAGTAATCTCTATCTTTCAATAATTTCACATCTAACTGGTAATTTTGGTCTCTCTCCCAATTCGAATCGAAGGGAAACTTGTGTTTCACGGATAACTGTACAGAAGATACTCTCTTGACCGGGCCCTCTATTAACAGATTTTCTAAACATAGATTTCTATTTGAATGCATAAATACTCCATTGCAAGGGCATGGTAAAGAGAGACCAAGGAAATTCAGAAATTGCGATGCAAAAAAAGCAACAGCTGAGGCACAAAGTAGGAGATAAGCAATTGCAAGGTCCACAAAAGCAGCAATTAATCCAGAAAATGTCCATGAGTGCATCCCGTGGCATGACGATGGTTCTTGAAGACACCTCATTTCTTAATTTACCATCTATATAATAAGAATTCAACTATGTTCCATCACTTATTACCTGCAACAACAGAGCAAATAATATTTTTTTTATCAGAACATACCCCCACCTCCATCAATTCGGCTACTAAAGAGGTGCTTGGCATGGCCTTTTTCCTTTCTAGTTTAAAACAAAAAACCTACCTGATGGTAATTTCAAAATTCGATTAGAAAAATGAAGAGATTAAAAGCAAACCCCGTTATAGTTTGTGATTTTTGAAATCTCTAAACTCATACTGGTGCTTTCACCTCCTCGTTTGTTGAACAGACACCATCTTTATCACTCTCTCTTATTTACCAAACAAATTCAAAATAAATAAATATACATACTATGATACTACAGCAACTTGATAGTTTATTATTTAATTTTTGCTCTTCAGTCCTTTCTTTTGCAGCATATAACACTAGTATTGCGGCAAATAACACTATACGAAGTTTTCTAGATTTAGAGACTCCACTAACAACACGTATCCACAAAATTTTAAAAATTATATGGCAAACAAACCAATTGCAATAAAGCTTAAAGGTGACTACTTCTAGCTGTCTTGCGTACAAAGTTATAGAATATAATGTTTTTCCCATTTGAATTCCACATAATATTTTCCCATACCTCGTTTACAATACAACCTTCATTCTAGGAAAGACTATGGTTTCATCCATTACCCACTTACCAATCTAGTATAAAAGAACACGTTTTAGGAAATAAAATTGTCAAAAAAAAAGTGGATAGTCGATTGGACACCAGTTCTATGTTTAGCTTTTCAAGGTGGAAATGATTGTTCCCTATATATCTCAGCTACTCGCTCGCAACCGTAACTCTCCTAAGAGGTCAACTTTATATCATTCCTAGGCCTAAAAAAAGCCATCCACAAGTGTATCGCCACTCGTAAGATTATAAAGACAAACACTATCATTTTTCTATTTTCTCAACTCAATAAATGTACGCCAAGGAAAAAAGAAAGATAACATACAAAAAGATCAAGAGAATTTGAGAGTAAAACGGCTATGAGATTCGAACCAATCTTTTCAAGAGCAAAACTTCGCTAATTTTTTTAAGAGCTATGCCAAAGCTAAAAGTGTAACTTTGCCAGCTTTCATCAGCGTAAAAATCGGAAAAGCAAGCTTTTTTCAGCTCTTTCAAGTTTTGAATCGAGCTTTTCCGTTTCAAAGCGAGCGGCTTAAAACTGTGTCTCAACCCCATTAATTTAAATCGATGCTTTCAAGTAGAACATAGCACTGCCACAAAGTTGCGACTGAAGAAGATAACAACTACGACTGCAAGGTTCGCTATTTTTCACTGAGAATGATTATTTCCTCTCATATATCCAATGGGCTCCTATTGTTGTATTAGTTGTATTTAGGAAACTTTATGGTTGCAATTTTTTAGTACAAAAGTGTACTTTTGCAATGAAAACTACACTTCTATAATTTATTGTAATTAATGCAAGGGAAACAAATATAACCCCCTAATCAAATACTAGTAAAAAGTTACTTAGTTGATACTAGTGTAAATTATTAAGTCATAAGTATAATTTCTTCTTATAAAAAATATAAATCAACAAACTTCTGACATCTTTTCTATTTTGAGAGTGAAAAAAATGACATCTTTTCTAGAATAAGCCAAAACAGTCATGAAATTAAATGCAAAAGCATTAAAGATAATACCTTCTTTTTTTTTTCCATTTTCAAACCAAACCCGGTATCATAATTAATCCCAATCATATATATAGACCTTCCTAATAAAGATTACAATTATTTAATAACTTATCTAACAAGTTAATAAACGCCTCAAAAAACTGATAATTCCTATATAGAAAGAACAAATAAAAGGGTAAATATATAAATAAAAAGGATAAAATCTTTTTACCTTGTTGGAAAAGGGAAAGGGGATCGTGATCATATTATCTGAATATTGCAATATATATTCTGTATATATATTTCTATATATTTTGATATATTAGCATTATTCTATGAGAGACAAGGGGAAATTATTTGTGTTGTTTCAAAAGTTACATTAATGGTCCTCCATAGTTACAAGACATTCTATTTCGTACCACTTTTTATTTCAATTCTAAATTTACCAAAATTTCAAACACGTTAGTTTTTTTTTTTTTTGTTGATATTAAACGCTCATTATTATTGAATAAAAACGGATGGAATTAGTTGTTACATGTTATTCCTTAGTCCTTTCTGATTGATGAAAAATAATATTTTTTTTCCATTTTGCACTAGTTTTGTCTGAATGATATGTTCATTACTTAATTTAAATTGTATTTTGTAGGATATTTATTCAAATTATTATGAAATAATTACATTTAAGATGTAAGGTAAGCGAGCAACAGGCTGCGCCGTTAGCCATTTCATTAATGTTTTGAATGTTACGACAAACAAAATAAGAAGCCATAGTAAAAGGGAAACTCGCTTCCCTTTCAAAAATATCGTTTCAACTTTCATGTTTCCCGCTTCATATTATTTCACGTGTAAAATTTAGATTTTTTTTAATTTTTCTAACGTTTCATGTTTTCTTTTCCGACTACCGGCTACCGTTTCCCATCGTAGCAAAAATCTGAAGAACTATTAACTTGGAAAATTTCTGGACCAACTCTGTAGGTATTCTGAGTTATGGGGATTGTTATGATTGGTTTTAAGAAAAACTCTTGGGATTAGAAACAAATTGTTTTACTTTATGACATTTCTTGGGGCTAAAAATGCTAATTTAGCTACTACAATAACATTTACCTGGTGGTTGTTTTTATTAAATTTTGTTTTAATAACAAAATAACAACAGTTGTTAACGAGTACAAATATTATATCCCATTTTTCTATCGCCTTTTATGTTTTTCTTGTTTATTTTATCCAAAAAAAAATTCTAAAAAACTTAAAAAAATTTGTACAATTACTATAATACATGTATCAATACATTCCAATAATTATTTTTTAAAAAAATTCCACACAAAATTTATTTTGGAATAAATGTATAAATTAGTGTAAATTAAACATTGAATATTAAAAAAATTGTCTAAAACAATATTATGTTCAAATGTTTTAAAATTTGAATATAATATAATATAAATGTTTATAAAGTTGCGGTATAAGTTGTGAAAATTTAAAATTTGAATGAAAATAAATAAATGAGACACGAAAAGGATAGAGAATTGGAGTGGAATATTTGTACTCGTTGTTGTTAGTACATGATTGTGTGTTATTTTCGAAACCCACAATGCCACCTGGCTCATAAATCCACCACGTGGAGCAATGAGCACACACGTTTACTATTTGATAAATGTAACGTAAAAACATCAAATGTATCGTCTGTATCAGGTTACAATCATTCGGTTTTCATCGGTTTATCGACTATTTGAAGTGTATTTGTAAATATTTTTCAGTTTTATTTCTTATATTAACAATCTATATTATTTTTAAAGTGTTTTTTCAAAAAAAAATAACAGATTTTTTAAACAAACATTTTATAAATAATATAGAACATTGATTTAAAAAATAAAATTAAAAAGTAATTACGTTTACATTTGAAAAAACCGATAACATGGAAATCTGATGAATGTAACATGAGAAAATATGCACAGAGTATATCATATGAAGAACCAACTGATTACTTATTTATTAACATAGTACTCAGATTTTATCAGCCAGACAATAGAAGAAAAGGCCACTCAACTCATACATCACCTATGGAAACAAATCAAGTGTAATTTGCCAACAAGGCGAATCAATATAACATTGAATAATGTTTATATTTTTATTTTTTAAAAGCGGGTCTAATTATCTAAATGATGTCACTCAGAATTCGTTCTAACAATCTCCTATGTGCATGAGACCCTGATACTTAAGGTGTGTTTGGCGGACAGATTGGAAGCACTTTCTAGGTCCAGAAGTCCATCTAGTAAAATTTTGAGTGTTTGGTAAATAAAAGCAACTCACTTCCCAAAAAATTCGGAGCATTAAAAGCCCATTTGGGAGAAGTTGTTTTTTGACACTTCTGAAAATAGACTTCCTCACAAAGTCAAAATAAAAAATAAATAATATCCAATAGGTAACACTTTTGAAATTATATTACTGCTATCTACCTCCATAATTTCATATTTCCTATAGATAACACTTTTTATTATTTAATTTATTTACCAAAACGACATACACATATTTCATAAAAAATGGAAAAAAACAAATAAAATTATATAAAATGCAAAAAATCTCAAAAAAAATGAAAAAAAATCACAAAAAATTTTAAAAATTAAAAAAAATGTATTTTTATTAAAAAAATCACAAAAAATCACAAAAATATTATAAAAAACAAAAAAAATCACATAAAATTATAAAAAATGAAAAAAATCACAAAATATTATAAAAATATAAAAAAAATCACAAAAAATTATAAAAAATGAAAAAATCACAAAATTTTAAAAAAATTACAAAAAAAATGAAAAAAAATGAAAAAAATGAAAAAAATCACAAAATATTATAAAAATATAAAAATTGTAAAAATTATAATTTTTTTGATTTTTTGTTATTTTTATAATTTTTTATAATTTTTTGTGATTTTTGTGATTTTTATAATTTTTTTTTGTTTTTTTTATTTTTTTTTTATTTTGTTGTAATTTAAAACTATTTTTTTGGGTTTGTAGAAAGATAAAATATGTATATTATCGATGTTTTTTTATTTTTGTGATTGTTTATAAATATTTGATTTTTAAAGTGATATAAAATTTATTAGTATATTTTTATGTGTTTTTCGCAGTATATGAATTATTGTGGTATTAAGTCATTTCGAACTTATACATAACAAACGCAGACAAAACTTATAAAAATCAAAAACACTTTTCCACCAGACGCTAATTTTTTCTAAAGTACTTTTTATATAAGTTACTTTTCAACAGCACTTTTCCAGACATCACTTTTTAGACCAGCACTTGATTACCAAACAGCACCTTAATATTTTGATAGTACTAAACATGTGAAAAAATGAATAAGTAGAAAAAATGAATAAGTAGATGATTAGCCATGTATTTATAGTATTGTATGTTGTGTTTTTCCATATTGCATATATATATCGCAACAACAACAAAAAACATGTATGGTTCATTATTAGCCGGTCTCAAGTTAAGTCATTTGAAATATTAGTGCAAAATACATTTACATTCTCAAACTCCGTGTGCAAATAGAAAATCATACTAATAGATCAAGGAAGACTAAAGTATCGAATATCGATGATGGACGGTAAATTTAGCGCCCATAGCCGAGCATAGCCGAGGTAAGTAATTAAATCCTCGAGAAACAAAAAGCAAGATGATATGATTAAGAAAAATAATATACATGGCCAAGACGAAGGGAGAAACCAACGTCATGAGAAAGGAGGACCAAGTCAAAGTAACTGAAAGTAATTTACGAATTTGACACTAATTATTTAGAGACAACCCATAATTTGTCTTCGAAAGTTAGATTTATGGGTAAAAATATTTTGTACTCTTTAAATCTAAAATTTAGAGATCAAAATATGTTATTTGTCCGTGAATCTTAATATTTAGGCATTGAAATTAAATAAAATTTGAAAATAAAGCAATTGTATTGTACCAAGATTAATTATGAGCACAATTAAAATTTGCCTCCCAACCTTTTTTAAAACCAATTTTACATTGTTTCCTTATATTGGTTAAAGAATGTTAATTTTTAGCGGCCGATTTTATGTATTGTTTCTCTCAATATTAAATTCAGGGGTAAAAACAATCTTCCTAAATCAAACATTTGGATATATAATTTAAATTGTTCCAAAAGAATTAATATCTTGTATCGAGTGTGTTGGATTCGCTTTGGTGAATCGAGCCGAAGAAATGCAAAAAGATTTCTTCCCATATCCTCCTAATTGACACGAAAGAAAACAAAAACTCCAAGAACATGAAAGGAAATTACATATACCATCGAGAATACAAACCCAAGCTTAATTTAGATAATGGACAGGGAAGCAAGTGGGACAGTCGAGGGTCACGGCCCTCCATGTTATAAAAATTCTCACGCGTCATGTAGTACTAGAAGAAAATAACATGGAATTTATGTATTGTTCCGCCCCTGACAATACTCCTTATCCTGCGTTCCTGGCCCCGTCTCTGATAACATTGGATGATTGAGGGCCACTCCATCGAATACGTGGACAAACCAGAAGAAGATTACACCACAAACGCCATCAGACAATCTCAATGTCGCCACCCCATGCATATGGAAAGATATCAACGAACAATCTAAAGAGACATGCAGTATGTTAGGACCAGATTTCTGGTCTAAATATTGTTTATTGTCTATTGGTTTTTCACTAAATAAATCCTAACTGTTGTTAAGAACTAAGACAGTATTGACAGGTTTCAAGTACCAGTTGCAACCTCAGTTACAACCTACTAAGTCAATAGTGACAGGTTTCAAGTACCAGTTGCAACCTCAGTTGCAACCTGCTGTTCAGCAGAATTCTGTCTAGTTCTGTTGTTCTGCATAACTGTTCTTTATTAATAATTATTTGTTTTAAAGTATGCAGGATATATTCTCATATGATCTTAACAGGTTTAGTATGCGTTTATTGAGAATATCAAAGTGGTAAGGAAAGATTTCCTAAAAGATATAAAGAGATTAGTTTATAAGGTTATGTTTCCTTTTAATATGTATCTCTATTCTTATGTTTGTCCTTATCACTTGTTTCAATCTTTTGTTCCTTATCTATATTCAGTATAATTCGTTTAAAGATTGAATGTAATATGGAGTTAGGTGTTTCATATATATATGGAAAGATATTATCTCTAAAAGATATTATCTTTATATGTTTCCTAGTTATAGGAAAAGACTAACTCCTACTTTCAAGCTTGTTATTAAACAGGTATTAACCAAAGATGATTGGAGTCAATCCACGCTGAAGAATCACGTAGTGATTGGAAAGATTGAGGCCAATCAAAACAAGTCAAAAGCAATCTTCAAGATCTTAAAGAAAGAAGATTATTTTACTTGTATGAATAGTTGATAACTTAGCTTGTAAAAAGGTGTGTGTTCTAAACTATAAAGAACCCATTCTTGAGAGAATACACGTGAGCTTTTAAAAAGAAAACAATGGTGGGATGCCATTGATTTATACGTGATAGTTATAGAGTAGGGGCAATATAGAGATAGGCAGAAAAACCTAGAGGGATTCTGAGAGTTTTTCATTAAGACTTGAGTCCTATATTGTAACTTTTATAATATCATAATCTGGGTAAGTGCCCCGGAGATGTAGCCTAGTTAGGTGAACTCCGTTGTTAAATGTGCTTGTGATCTATTTTAAGTACATTTAACTTTTTACAGTTCTGTCCATTTAATACACTAGGTTCTAACTGTGGTTGCAACCTCACTTGGAACCTTACTGTAAAACTGCAACTAGAACAGCGGATAGGAATTTCAATTGGTATCAGAGCTTTACACTAGACCTTACTTAGTGTGGATCCTGTGTTCTAGTAAAAATGGACTTAATGAGGGAAGGAAACGCTTTCAACAAACCTCCATTGCTTGAAGGAGGAGTAAACTATGGAGTATGGAAGATCAGAATGAGGTCCTTCATCAAACAGCAGAATGAACATGCATGGAAAACTATGATGTATGGATGGGAGGCTCCAACTGCCATTGATAGTGAAGGAGAACTGTTTTTTATACCTGAAGACAGATGGTCTGCTGATGAAGACAGAAAATCAAGTGCCAACTCAACAGCCATAAACTTGATTTTTGCTGGTGTAACTCTCAGTGTATTCAGGTATATCTCTCACTGTGAAACTGCCAAAGAGGCATGGGATATTTTGCAAGTTACTTTTGAAGGAACTACTAAAGTAAAAGCTTTCAAACTTCAACAGTTAACTACTCAATTTGAAAACCTAAGAATGGAGGAAGATGAAAACATTGAACAATTTAATGGTAGAATCTGCCACATTGCTCATCAAGCTGGAACCTTAGGTGAAAAATACAGTGATGCTAAACTTGTTAAGAAAACTCTTAGGTCACTCCCAGAAAGGTTTGAAATAAAAGTTACAGCTATTGAAGAATCAACAGACTTAGATAATCTTAAACTTGAAGAACTTATAGGAAATCTAAGCACTCATGAGCTGAAATTTTTTAAACATAAAAGACCAGAAAAGGGAATAGCATTTCAGGCTAAGAAATATGAACCTAATGTCTGTGATAAAATGAGTGATGAAGAACAGCTAGCTTTCTTTGCTAAAAAGGTTTTCAAAAAGTTTTATAAGCGAAAAGAGGATGATACTGGTTCTTCTAAAAACTTTCAAAAAAGGGATAACCAATTTAAGACAGAATCCAGGTTCAATAATAACTCTACAGGAAAGTGGATTTCTAAAGAGAAGGATAACAAAGATTATAAGCCTAAAGAGATTCAGTGTAGAGAATGTAGAGGTTTTGGTCATATTCAGGCTGAGTGTGCAAATACTTTAAAAAGGAACAAAAATGCTTATATAACCACTCATAGTGATAGTGATTCTGAGAGCAACAGTGATGAAGAGGATGATTCTAATTTTGTTAATTTTATGGGAATAATCACTGAAAAAGAACCTACTTATGAAAGTGACTGTGAACATGTTTCAACCATAGTTACAACTGCTCTTGAAACCTACAGCAGTGATGAGGAAGAACCTTCTGATGAAGACATTTCTCAGCAATATCTTGTTCTTTATGAAAAGTATAAATGTCTGAGTAAACAATCCTTGATCATTAGCAAACTTAATGTTAATCTAAAGGATGAGGTTAAAAGTCTTACTGAGAAGCTTAACTTACAACTGGCTGAACTTACTGAAACTAAAAAGAAAATAAAACTGATGAATGTTTCTGCTTCAGAAAAATTAGATGACATGCTGTCATATTCTAGAGGCTCTAAAGATATCAGTGGTCTAGGTTACTATGGTGGTAAGAGTACAGGAAAAACTACCTTTATTGAAACTGTTGCTAAAGCTAAAACTCAGGTTTTTAATAAGTTTAACTATAAGGTTAGAAGCTCAGTTGCAACCAAGGTTGCAACCAGGAATAAAACTCAAGTTTTTGAGAAGAAGGTTAGAAGTACAGTTGCAACTAGAGATGCAACCACAGTTGCAACCAAAAATAAACTGAATAGCTATGAGGTTAAATCTACTTTTAGAGCTAAACTGTGTAACTTCTGTAAAAGATCTGGTCATGTAGAAATCCAATGTTATTTAAAGAAGAACATAAGGTACATTTCTCAGAAGACCTGGTTGGCTTCTATCAATAAAAAATTGAACTGGGTCTGGATTGTTAAAGAAAAATCTACCTCTATTGCTAATAATAAAGCTGTCATTACTTCCTTGAATGCTGTTACTTCTAATGATTGGTATTTTGACAGTGGTTGCTCTAAGCACATGACAGGTACTGCAAGTTTCCTAAAAAATGTCACTAATCTCACAGGGAACACTTTTGTGTTTGGAGGAGGAGATACTGGTAGAATTGTTGGTAAAGGTACCTTAAACAAACCTGGAATGCCTAATATTGATGATGTTTTTCTGGTAGATGGTCTAAAAGCTAATCTTATCAGTATTAGTCAACTATGTGATAACAAGATGATTGTCAAGTTTAACAAAAATAAGTGTCTAATTACTGATCTTAACAATGATGTGGTCATGACTGGAATTAGATCAACAAACAGCTGTTATGTGTTTGAAAAAGCTGAAAAAGAATTGCCTCAGAATAGGTGTAATCAAGCTATCACTAATAATTTTGATATTTGGCATAAAAGGCTTGGTCATGTGAACTACAAAACCTTAGATAAGCTTGTTAGAGAAGAGTTGATAAGAGGTATTCCTAAACTAAGTACTAAAACTCAAAGTGTCTGTGGTGACTGTGCAGTTGGCAAACAAACTAAGAGTATTCACAAAAGTATAAGTCAAATCTACACTAAGAGAGTCCTTGAACTTCTTCATATTGACTTAATGGGTCCTATGCAAACTGCTAGTATAGGTGGCAAGAAGTACATTTTAGTTGTTGTAGATGATTTCTCTAGATACTCTTGGGTAGTTTTCTTAAAAGATAAATCTGAAACTTTTGATCTCTTTAAAACTTTGTGCTTAAAACTACAACTTGAAAAAGGTACAACCAGTGACAATATTGCTAGGGTAAGAAGTGATCATGGAACAGAATTTGAAAACAGTAAGTTTAGAGAATTTTGCAACTCCTTAGATATAAGTCATGAGTTCTCTGCTCCTAAGACTCCACAGCAAAATGGCATAGTTGAAAGAAAAAATAGAACCATTCAGGAAATGGCTAGAGTCATGCTTAATTCTAAGAAACTTGCCAACAGATTTTGGGCTGAAGCTGTTAATACTGCCTGTCATATAGTTAATAGAGTTTACATTACTAAAGGCACTTCCATGACAGCTTATGAACTATGGAAAGGTAGAAAACCCAATGTTAAGTATTTTCAAGTCTTTGGGTGTGTCTGTTACATTCTCAGGGATAGAGAGCATCTTGGTAAATTTGACTCTAAAAGTGATAAAGGGATCTTTCTTGGTTATGCTCAGAATAGTAGAGCATTTAGAATCTTCAATCAAAGAACAAACTGTGTTATGGAATCTTATAATGTGTTATTTGATGACCTAAAAACTGTTGATGAGATTATAGGTGATGATGAACAGCCTGAGATTGCAGAAAAAGAGAAAGAAGAAACTCAACAAACAGGAAGTCCCATAGTGGTTGGAAGTCCAGTTGCAACTGAGGTTACAACTGAGGTTGGAACTGAGGTTGGAACCGCAGTTGAAACCCAGAATTCAACAGAATCTGAAGAAGAAGAAGGAGGATCTGATATCCCAACTACAAGCAAGCCACGATATGTAAGGACTCAGAAAAACCACTCTCTTGACAATGTCATAGGAGAAGTCACTTCAGGTATGAAAACCAGAGGTAAGAAAAATAATGTTGTTCATTTTGCTTGTTACCTTTCTCAGTTTGAACCTAAGAACATAAAAGAGGCTTTGGAAGATAGTGAGTGGATCTTAGCTATGCAAGATGAACTGTCCCAATTTGAAAGGAATGATGTATGGACTTTAGTACCCAGACCTTCCAATAAAAATATTATAGGGACTAAATAGATCTTTAGAAATAAAAGTAATGAAGATGGAGTTATTATCAGAAATAAAGCTAGGTTGGTAGCTCAAGGTTATACACAAATTGAGGGAATTGATTTTGATGAAACCTTTGCTCCTGTAGCTAGAATTGAATCCATTAGAATGCTACTATCTCTTGCATGTCTGTATGATTTTAAACTGTTTCAACTTGACATTAAGAGTGCTTTTCTGAATGGTGTGATTAATGAAGAAGTTTATGTTTGTCAACCTAAGGGGTTTGAAGATCCTAAATTTCCTGAACATGTCTATTTGCTGAAAAAGGCCTTGTATGGTCTAAAGCAAGCTCCTAGAGCTTGGTATGATAGATTAACCAAGTTTTTGCTTGAAAAAGGTTTTAACAGAGGGGGAGTTGATAAAACTCTGTTTACTAAGAAAACTACAAAGGATATAATTATTGCTCAAATCTATGTTGATGACATTGTGTTTGGCTCAACTTCTAATAAAAGGATAGATGAATTCATTTCTGATATGAAGAATGAATTTGAAATGAGTGGTGGAGGTGAATTAACTTACTTTCTAGGATTGCAAGTTAAACAGAATGAGAAAAGGCATTTTCCTATGCCAAAGTAAGTATGCAGATAATCTTGTTAAGAAGTTTGGTCTGAGTGAGAGTAAAGAGAAGAGAACCCCTATGAGTACCACTCTTAAACTGTCTAGAAATGATAAAGGAAAAAGTGTTTGTCCAAGTCTTTATAGATCCATGATTGGAAGTTTGCAATATTTGACTGCTAGTAGACCAGACATTTGCTTAAGTGTAGGAGTTTGTGCCAGATATCAGGCAAATCCTTTAGAACCTCATCTTCTAGCTGTCAAAAGAATTCTAAGGTATGTAAAAGGAACACTTCACCTAGGCCTATGGTATTCTAAAGATACAAACCATTTTCTAAGTGGCTACTGTGATGCTGATTGGGCAGGAAACATAGATGATAGAAAGAGTACTTCTGGTGGTTGTTTTTATTTTGGAAACAACCTTGTTTCTTGGTTCAGTAAAAAGCAAAATTGCATATCTTTATCTACTGCTGAGGCAGAATATGTTGCAGCTGGAAGTGGATGCACTCAACTTATTTGGATGAAACAGATGTTAACTGATTATAATGTTAAACAAGAAATATTAACTTTGTTTTGTGATAACAAAAGTGCTATAGATTTAGCTAAAAATCCAGTTCAACATTCCAGAACCAAACATATTGATCTAAGGCATCATTTTATTAGAGAACTAGTTGAAGAAAAGAGCTTAATTTTAGAACATGTTTCAACTGAAAGACAATTAGCAGATATTTTCACAAAGCCCCTTGATACAAACAAGTTTGAATCATTAAGAAGTGACATAGGGGTATGTCATTATCAATCTAATTGAATATTCTTGCTAAATATGTCTGTATTGAGTACCTTCAATAATTTTTATTTCTAAGGTTAAGTCTTAATTGAGCTATGATGTTTTTGTTTTGAAAAAGCCGCTTTTTGGTGTCTCAAAAACAGATGTGAGGTAACTTGTCCTTGAAAACCTCTCTGGTAATAGAGTTGCAAGCACAAAGTGCAATTTCTTTTAAGCTGGTTGCTAGTTTAGTTGCAACATCACTTGGAACCTCATGCTCTCAATAGCTGGTTGGAAGTTCAGTTACAACTCCAGTTGAAACCTCGTGTTAAAAATACTGGTTGCAAGCTCAGTTGCAACATCAGTTGAAACCTCAGTCTATTCTATAACTGCCAAGACAAAGTCTTGTTATTTTTGACATCACTTATACTTTTTCCTTGCTGAGGTCATCAAACTAGTTTTTGTGTAGAGATAAAAACGGATTTGCTCAATTTAAGCTCCTAAAATTTAATCTTTATTAGAGTTATTCTTTGATAAACATATTTTCTTGAGTAAATTGCTAGATTTTTGTTTTCCTAAAAGTTAGATATCTTTTTAATTGCTCTTTATCTTGAATCAAGTCAAATTTCCTAAATAAGCTTCAACTTTTGAATTTTCAAATTTTGGATCAATCTGTTTTGCAAAAGGAATGTTTATCTGTATGTTTGGCTGGATTTATCTTTCCTTCGTGATCTTGCTGAGATTTCTTTTTACTAATTGATATGTTATTTCCTAAATTTTCGCCAAAATCTGTTTCATAATTGATTTGCATGTATCTCTTTCCAATTATAAAAAGATATGGACTTTTTTGCTATTTATACAAACATCTTTTTACTATCCAAAATCAATTACACTTTACAGAATCACTCTCTCTCTCTAATCTGTAAAACCCTAGGTCTCTGTAAAAATAAAAAATAAAAACCCACTGCGAGGTTATAAGCTCACTTCTAACCCTAGTTGCAACCATGTCTTCAAACCCTTCTAAAAACCCCAACCTGAACATTGATGATGATTGCACTCTAAGAGATTTCATGAATAAATCTCCAACCAGTCCAGGATCAAAAGCTAAGGTAAGCGAGACTTCCTCATCTCAGAAAAAGCGCACTAAGAAAAGAGCTAGGAAAACTGTAGAGGATCATCCAACTCCAACTGTTTTCTCTTATAAGTCTAAGTTTCATGAGACTGATCCTAGGTTCTGGAGTAGGACCATGTATAGAAGGTTTAGGTCTTTTCCTGGTAGGGAGATTCACAGTGAAAGAAGACTTAATCTGGTTAGCTATCCACATATTCAAGTACATATTGAGAAACTGCTGTCAGCTGTTGGCTTAGATAGAACTATTTCTTATCCTGATTCTTATTACCCTGCTGTAATTAAAGAATTCTATGCCAATCTAAGTAGTACTGTGTTTGTTGAGGGTGATCCTGCCTATGGCAGAGTGTTTTTGAGGGGTGTGACTCTAGACTTCACCCCTAAGTTGATCAATGATTATCTGTGTTGTCCTAGTCCTACTGAAGATGACAATGCTGAACCAGACTTAGAAATTCTTGCTTTAATTCTAACTGGAAAGAACAATAGGTTTGATGGTCACTCCATTAAAACATCCTCCCTCACCTTGTGTGCATCTGCGCTGCACAAAATAGCTAGGTTCAATTGGAATCCCACTAAGCAGCCATCCAAAGTCAGTAAGGAAATGGCCATATTTCTCTATAGGACACTACACCAAATTAGGCAATTAGGAACAACATAAAAGAGTTCCTATTAATTTTAGGAACGGCAAATGGGCGTCTCTAAATGTGACCTTCCAATTTCTAGGCACGGTATATGGGCGTTCCGAATTTTGTTATTGGAACAGTCTACAAGAGTTCCAAAATATAGCAATTAGGAACACCATAATGGCGTTCCAGAATAATTTTTAGGAATGGAGGAGTGGTATTCCAAACATTTGTTGGAACGGTTATAAGTTGTTCCTAATAATAATAGATGTGGCATTATTAATACAATTCTTTATGCTATATTAAAAAAATGGAGATAAATATTATCAACAAATGTAGAAAACAAATAAAAGAAACACAACTATATATATAGGTCAAAGATGTTACAAAATATCATATAATACCAATTACAAGCTGCAAACTATTAATACGTAATTATAAAGCTATTATACATTGATTTTACATATAAAAAAACACAAGGATAAAATGCTAAATTTATTGTCTGCATCATTCCCATCTTCAAAGGGTCGCTATCATTTCTTCATTAACATCTGCTCTTGTGAATGTAACAAGAAGCCAGCATCAAAATGGTTCATTTGGTTTCTATATAAAATTGAAAAACAAAATTACATTTACCTGTACAAGAAAAGAAAAAATTAGAAAAAAAAACTAAACTAGTGATACGATGAGTAGAATATTGGTAAAGAAAAAAATGAAGTTAAAAATTCGACCTTCTTTGTGATTCAACATTAAAAGAGTCCCATCTTGTCTCACAACACCTGGCCGACGCCGACCATTTGCTTGCTAACTATACAAACAAAAAAAATACTTTAAAAGTAAAACAATAAAGGATACTTCTATTACTAACCACACTAGAGTTACAAGGCCATAGAACCATCTAAATTGAGAACAAATATTTGTATGTCGTGATAATTGATAATCCAAAAGTATAGCTTTATCATCACTTGCATAATGATATCCTTAATTTAACCAAAATGTTGATTTTTATCCCTTCACAGTTGAAGGTGATGTTTCACACCTCAAATATTTACTTGTGTATGGTAATGACAAAGAATATATATTCGACAAGCGCTATATTGTCAGGTGCGCACTAGTTAAGATTTTAAACTGACAACAAAATAGATGAACTGATCATAGAGTAAAAATTCGAAAAAACCTCAATTCCTTCAAACTTGGGGCCAACATTCTAGCTTGATAGGTTTCACCCCCAAATAAAGTCTCGTAGAAAAATAGAAGACTTGTGTAAAAATATAAAAGAAGATATATACGGGTATAATAAGTACCATGGCTAGTCCAAGAGACGAGGCACCTAGAAGAATGCTCCATATCGAAAGATCTAGCTGGGTACGACAACCTGTGGATACTAAGTACTCCAAGAATGGCTGGAATTCTTCTCTCTAGAGCAAAGTATACTTGAGCATCGTGTATATCACTCGGCACAATCGACATTGTCAATATATTGAAATCTATTAAGGCAGCTCCAAAGCTTGCTACCTAATAAGAACAAATGCAAGACCGAAGAAATTATCAAAGAGGGAAAAAAGGGCAAAAACAGATAACTGTGTTTTTCATTCGAAGTCTGAAAATACTTAATCATAAGAGCAAAGATAACAATGATCAAGGATTGTGTATGATGATTGATACAATAACATAAGCATACTGAACTCTAAATCGTGTCTACTTCTATTTTTCATTTTGATTACTTTCTTTTTACTTTGTGCTTTAAGTTTGATTAGAGGATAAGAAGCCTCTCGCTTTATGTTGATAAGGTGTTGTATAGCTAAGCTTCAAATCAATATGCTAAAGCACCTGACTAAGAAAGCAAGCAGCGACTTACAATTTGTTACGGCGCCATCCAACACTCGGAATAGCTCAGGGATTAACTCAATACAAGAAGCAACTTAGACCAATTGTAATTCTGGAAGCAATCCCTATGGACGACCAATTACTACCGTCTTTCAAGGATAACATATTCCTGATAATAATAACAACAAAGAGATCTATTAGGATAAGTTCAAAATGGTTAAACAACAAAAAAGTCTGATCAAACAGTCTATGAACATGAAGGTCTGGCCAGAAGGTGCCAATATACGGCCCCATATGTACGTTTCTTGTTTCTTCTCTTCTTAAAAATCTTAATCTAAGTGAGGGAAAAAAACAGGTTATTAGCTCAGGTGATCTTAGAGATAAAGCCAAACAAATATAATGGCAACCCATTACCTGTTATTGAACAAGTCCATACGCTCTAACCATTTTGACTATATATGAATATCTAAACTTATAGAAAAGGCAACACCACAAAGATCCATACTGTCCAAATCCTTGTTGGCTACCTTACCATGCGTCTTGAAGTTCCTAAGGGGGAGTCACACAGTCAAAACATATTAAGTAACTCTTTCGCCACATGCACTGCAAAACGAATCACCTATGATAACAATATGTAAAAGTGCAAGTGCCTTTACCAATGCAAGATTTATAGGATTGGGGCAATTTCAATTCACGGTTCTATCAATGTATAGCTCAGATGGCAAAGAACGAATATATAACAGTAAACACTAATCAAACATAATGCCCAAATGACTGAAATCTTAGGAGGTTGTTTGAATGCATTTTTAAGATCAACTTTTCCCTTTTTTTTTTCCTTAAAAAGACTGCAATGTATACTGTAAGCCACGATGTATCTCATGTTATCTTATCTTAAAAAAGTAAAGTCTTGAGATGATAGAATCCATCTTTTTCAGTAAGTCGCTCATAGACCAAATTAATTTTATTAATAGTTGTAGCCGAAAAAGGCCCAAATTTGCAACAAACGAAAGATGGGTAAAGTGTAATTTTACCGCACATCCAACATCAAAGACGGTTCTTATACATCCAACATATCCCTTTCCTTTGGAAACAATGTCCCTCCACAAAGAAAAAGGCCCAAATCAATCAAACAGACAATTAGTAAGAAGAAAAAACTTAAATACACTTAACAATAAAAACATCTAAATCTATTTTCAAAAAAAAAAAAAAACACCTAAATCAAAAGGATTATTAAAATACCGGAAATGCCCTAAATCAGTCGACTTGTATGCTCAAATTGAAACCCTAAATCAGTCCGAACAAGAGAGAAGAAGCGATGACTTAGAAATTAGATGATGGGGAGCAACAAAGAGAGAGAGATGAGGAGAGCAGATCGATGATAATGTCCATTGAGAGAAGAGAGATGTTTTGGGTACATAGAGAAGAGAGATATTTTGGGTACAAAGTGATGAATGAATAATGATAGATTAATTTCGTGTGCTTGAAACGGTTCCTGTTTAGTGGTAAATAAAAACATTATTGAATTTGGAACGGTAAAAGACCGTATCAAAATATTTATTTTTGCTGGAAATTAAATTTTTATTCATCTGGAACACTATTCTAGTTTTGGAACGTCTAAATCTAGTTCCAAGACATTGGCACGTATAAATGGCGTTCCAAATTGAAAATTCACCATGTTCCTAATTTGCCAATTTGGTGTAGTGGGATCATGTCATCTTTGCCAATTAATTTTGGTACTCATGTTTTTAATTTGATTAGAGAATTCAGTGCTGATACCTCATCCTCAATTCTGCTCCCCTTTCCTTGTCTAATCACTGGGGTGATTATGGCTCAAGTCCTACCTATGACTGGATCCAAGCCTATTAGCACAGCCACAGAACCAATCTCAGATTGTCCCTCTGCTATTTATATCTCTGCAAAACTGCTCAAAGAAGGGCATGTCAATGACATATCTGGAGAAAAGGACAAAGAAAAAGAAGAAGAAGAGACATCTAATGCTCCTTTAGAAAAGAAGAAGGGTGTGAGGTGGTATTTGAAGCAAAGGTTGGCTTACAATGCAGAAAGGAGGGCTGAGCTGGATACTGATGACTATCAAATCAAAAAGTTGCTGGAAAATCTTATAGAAAGTGAAAATGATAGTGACAGTGATGGTGGTGACAGTGATGGAGATGCAACTCACAGTGATGATGGCTTCTCTATAAGCAGTGAAGATGAGCATGAAGAGGTTGTAAGGGACAGACCCCTAAGAGAAAGACCACCCCAGTCAAACATACCTCGTAACTAGTTTGTCAGGCTTGTGACAAATAGGGGGAGTAAAGAGAAAGTTTATTATGTGTTTCTGTTCTGTTTTCAGTTTGATGTTTGATGTTTCAGTTTCAAGACTTTATTCTGTTTCCAGTTATGCTGTATTGAGACAATTCTGTGTCTGTTTGGCTCTAATAATTCTGCAGCTTCTTTCTGAAAATATCTTGTTGAAGTATGAATACCTTTAAACTTGAAACAGGTCTGAAAACTTACTGTGTGCATATAAATTGTGCTTATATGATATGCCTGCAATTCTAACTTGCAGGGGGAGCTAAAACAGATACCTCAAAAAGTATTGAAACAATACAAATGTTGTATTGAAATTGCAGGTGGATTTATGTGGTAAATAAACTTAGTTGATTTGTCCAGGGGGGAAGCTAAGTGGGGACGATCGGGTGCCACGGCACCCCCCATAATTTTAGAAATCCCAAGTGACGCAATTTTTTTTAGTACAATTTCTTTTTAGGTGTAGATTTGGCACCCCCATAAAAATATGTTACTTGTACATATATTTATAGCTAATGTTTGAACCCAAAACACAATAATTAAATTTGGGCCGAAAGACCCAATTATATTTTTCTTTGATATTGGACTCTTTAAGATTTAATTAAAAAAAAAATAACATCAACAACACTTCTCTTCGTGCGTGTCAGCGTGTGTATCAAAATAAAAAACAAAGTTGAAAAAAGAAAAACTCCACTCCTCTGTGCTGCTGTGCACCGCATTGATTGGGGTTAGATTTAATTAAAAAAACATCAACAATTCTATCCTTCTGGCTCGGCAAGGTATACTCTTCTATTTATTTTTTCCTTTAATATGCTTCTTTTTATTATATGTATTGATGTTATGTTGCACCATAGGTGTTTGATTAAAGTACTCAAAGGGAAAAAAAAATAGGCTATTAACTCTTAGAGTTTTAATCTGCAGATATGGCATCGCTAATATTTTTATCGAGTATAAAATGAGAAAGACACCTAAAATAAATTCGTTCTTTAAGAGAGCTAATGTTTCTCCGACGGAAGAGAATGTTGGTAGTAGTGTTGATCACGTGACAATCGATACGCCTAGTCCTCCAACAAAAATTCAAAGAATCGACACAGTAGAATTTGATATTAATTCGCTAGAGCGTGATCCTGGATTACGTAGAAAAATTTGGGAGTATCCTGTTAATAGGCGTGACGAAGTTCGTAGGGCGTACATAACTCTACATGGTCCAAATCGTCCCGATTTAGGAAAAAAATATCCGTATACTCTTGCATCCGCCAAGGCTCGTCCTCGAAGATTTCAAGCTCCATGGTTTGCTTTATTTTCGTGGTTGGAATATTCAGTGGCCAAGAACAAGGCTTTCTGTTTTCCTTGTTTCCTTTTTGCGCCTCCGGATGGGTCTAGTTTTGCAGGACATAGTGCATTTGTTGTTGAAGGTTTTGATGGTTGGAGGAAGGTCAATAGCGGGAAAACTTGTTCTTTTCGTTTGCATGAAGGTGTTAATTCCGATTCTTGTCATCGAACCGCTGAACATAAATGGAAGGAAATACAAAACCCAACTCAAAATATTGAAAGGGTAATTGTAAAATTTTCTGCCGAACAAGTTTTTAACAATCGCATTCGCTTAAAAATTTCTATTGACTTGGTTCGAAGATTGGCCTTTCAAGCTATGCCTTTCAGAGGGCATGATGAGAAATCAACATCAAACAACCGTGGTAATTTCCTTGAGTTTTATGATTTATTAGCATCATATAATGAAGAAGCCACCAAAGCATTGATAAATGTTCCAAAGAATGCCACTTACAAATCGTCTGATATTCAAAAAGAAATTTTACATATCTTTTCTATAAAAGTGAAAGAGGCGATTCGAGAAGAAATTGGACATGCTAAATTCTGCATTATAGTGGACGAAGCTCGAGATGCGTCAAAAAAGGAGCAGATGGCAGTAGTTATAAGATTTGTTGATAAAAATGGTGTTTTACGGGAGCGTTTTTTTGGTATTGTTCATGTTCCCAACACTATGGCAGTGACACTAAAAGATAGCATATGCTCAGTTCTCAATCACCACAATCTCGATATTCGGAATATTCGGGGACAAGGATTTGACGGTGCAAGTAACATGCGAGGTGAGTTTCATGGACTACAAGCTTTGATATTAAGTGATTGCCCATATACTTATTATGTTCACTGCTTCGCACATCGATTACAATTAGCATTAGTGGCATCAGCAAAAGAAGTGCTTCCAGTCGACCGATTTTTTGCTAAATTGCTTCGGATCGTGAATATTGTTAGTGCATCATGCAAGAGAAATGATGAGTTGAAAGCTGCCCATGCCGATGATATTGCTTTCTTAATTTCCATTGAAGAGCTTGAGACTGGAAGAGGATTAAATCAAATTGGTAATCTGCAACGACCTGGTGATACTCGCTGGAGTTCTCACCTAAAGTCTGTTTCTAGCTTGATAAAAATGTATAGTGCTGCTTGCATGGTTTTACTTAATATTTATGAAGATGGAGCTACTTCTCTAAAGGGAGAAGCTCGTTCAACACATAAGGCATTAACTTCCTTTGAATTTGTCTTTATACTTCATCTTATGAAGTCAATGTTAGGAATCACGAATTCTCTTTGTCTAGCTTTGCAATCTAGAACTCAAGACATTCTTAAGGCTACTTCAATGGTTTTATCTACTAAAAGCCTTCTTCAAAATTTTAGAGATGATGAATTCGATGATTTGGTTGCTACCGTCAAACTCTTTTGTGAATCACGCAACATTGATATCCCAAACTTGAATGCAAAATATTCTTCGAGGTATGATCCCACTCATGATAACTTTTCAGTACTTGACCGCTATAGAGTTGATATTTTCTATCGTGCTATAGATTCTCAAATTCAAGAACTAAATCGTCGCTTTGATGAGCAAGTAATGGAATTGTTAGTTCTTAGTTCTACTTTGAATCCTAATTGTCACTCTTCAATATTCAAAATTGATGATATTTGTCTACTTGTTGACAAATTTTATCCGGAGGACTTTACGGAGTTTGAGAAAAGTAACTTGAAATTGGAACTTCGACATTACGAGAATTGTGTTATTTCTCTTCCTGAATACAAGAATTTATCATCGATTTCCGAGCTTTGTCAATGGTTGGTAGAAACAAAATGGTCTACAACATATCAGCTTGTTTATAGAATTGTGGTTCTCGTGCTTACTCTTCCCGTTTCTACCGCCACCGCAGAAAGATCATTTTCAGCTATGAATATCATCAAAACTAGTATTCGTAATAAAATGGAAGCCGATTATCTTGAAGATTGTATGATGATGTATATTGAGAAAGATATTGCTTCAAAATTTAGCACGGAAACTATCATTGATGCATTTGCGAATGCGAGCAGCCGTCGGGTTCATTTCTTTTGATTTTATCAGGTATCATGTTAGTTATTTGCAATAATTTTTGTGTTTATGCTTTGCTATTTGTTCAACAACACTTAAATGGGGTATATAGATTATGGGTGAGTATGAAAAATTATTATTTTAATTTGCTTTTTTTTTTGGTATATTTTGGCACCCCCCATTTACACATCCTGGCTTCACCCCTGGATTTGTCAAAACCAACGACAAAGGGGGAGATTGTTAGGACCAGATTTCTGGTCTAAATATTGTTTATTGTCTATTGGTTTTTCACTAAATAAATCCTAACTGTTGTTAAGAACTAAGACAGTATTGACAGGTTTCAAGTACCAGTTGCAACCTCAGTTACAACCTACTAAGTCAATAGTGACAGGTTTCAAGTACCAGTTGCAACCTCAGTTGCAACCTGCTGTTCAGCAGAATTCTGTCTAGTTCTGTTATTCTGCATAACTGTTCTTTATTAATAATTATTTGTTTTAAAGTATGCAGGATATATTCTCATATGATCTTAACAGGTTTAGTATGCGTTTATTGAGAATATCAAAGTGGTAAGGAAAGATTTTCTAAAAGATATAAAGAGATTAGTTTATAAGGTTATGTTTCCTTTTAATATGTATCTCTATTCTTATGTTTGTCCTTATCACTTGTTTCAATCTTTTGTTCCTTATCTATATTCAGTATAATTCGTCTAAAGATTGAATGTAATATGGAGTTAGGTGTTTCATATATATATGGAAAGATATTATCTCTAAAAGATATTATCTCTAAAAGATATTATCTTTATATGTTTCCTAGTTATAGGAAAAGACTAACTCATACTTTCAAGCTTGTTATTAAACAGGTATTAACCAAAGATGATTGGAGTCAATCCACGCTGAAGAATCACGTAGTGATTGGAAAGATTGAGGCCAATCAAAACAAGTCAAAAACAATCTTCAAGATCTTAAAGAAAGAAGATTATTTTACTTGTATAAATAGTTGATAACTTAGCTTGTAAAAAGGTGTGTGTTCTAAACTATAAAGAACCCATTCTTGAGAGAATACACGTGAGCTTTTAAAAAGAAAACAATGGTGGGATGTCATTGATTTATACGTAATAGTTATAGAGTAGGAGCAATATAGAGATAGGCAGAAAAACCTAGAGGGATTCTGAGAGTTTTTCATTAAGACTTGAGTCCTATATTGTAACTTTTATAATATCATAATCTGGGTAAGTGCCCCGGAGACGTAGCCTAGTTAGGTGAACTTTGTTGTTAAATGTGTTTGTGATCTATTTTAAGTACATTTAACTTTTTACAGTTCTGTCCATTTAATACACTAGGTTCTAACTGTGGTTGCAACCTCACTTGGAACCTTACTGCAAAACTGCAACTAGAACAGCGAATAGGAATTTCACAGTATCATGTCTTAAATCTAGATTTTGTATAAGAATGTAGGATTGAATCCTTTCTGATATGCTCAGTTACTAATTATCTATTTCGTACTAGCCTGTTTGTGTATTTCGGAATCGGTTGTTGAAAAGGTCAAGCGATTGAGAGGAAAAAAAGTCACTCAAACTTTGGAAGTGAAATTTTTAACCTATTGAACCCATCTGCAACAAACTTAGACATAGGATCAAACAATAGCTATGCCTCACGGCATGCTCATATATATCAGTCAAACTTTGTTTCTAACTACCATGCTCATATATATCAGTCATCATCATGATTGGTCCAAGAAATATAGAAAAAATCCATTAAATTCCCAATAGCTATGCCTCACGGCAGAAATTAAAAAAGAAAACATCATCTACCAGTTTAGTCAAATTACCTTTACACATGCATAGATTATCCAAATACTGAAATGAAACCAAGCAAGAAGAGTCCTATTACATGAAAGTTCTTTCATAACTAGAGAAACTCGACAATGATATCAAGGCAATATGTAAAATGGTTGTTTCTGTATCCAGCCTTCGCTATCGATATAAGACGTACTTGTGTACCATTTTAGCAAATCTTCACTTAGCTTTGCTTCCCAATGCACTCTCTGTGAAACATTTGCTCCTTTCCCATGGCAATTGTTTTCGGCATAGGTTAACTTATCCCTATTGATTGCAAAAAAGATTAAAAGTGAGTTAAAGAAAATTTCACCAGTTTACGAAGAAGAAGAAAAAACCAAAAACTGTACATGCAAAGTAACTAGTACTCAAGCATAATATCTCATTATTCTAAAGATGCATGGATTCTCCCAAAACTTTAATTGATGTAATGAATGTGTAAAAGTGACTTCTTAGTAATTGAAATAAATTATGTGTAAAAAGAAAAGATGAAAATATGCATACTCGTCGCCAGCTTGGTCACCCCAAGGGTTCCAGCCTTCGGGATGAACAACTTCAGATAGAGACGAATTGTAAAATATAACGGTTGCGTATGGCCTCCACGGCCTTCCCAAGTAGGTAACTCCGGTACCAACGACAGTGCACTCCTTGAACACAAAACCATTTGTTTCGCTTGCGCTTGTCCTTCCCTGTGCAGTTATGTACCCTGCTCCGCTCAGTGCCCCTGCTAGTACCGATATTGTACAACTCTGCATATAAACCACCAAGGCTAATATTAAAACTACAAATAATCGATAAATTGCATTAAAAGGGTGAATTCTTTCTCATCTACGAATGCTTCAAAAGCTAGATTTGCATGGCAAAATAAGAAGGTTTACTAGCAATTTTAGCTATATATCGATGTTTCAATCACTGCAAGAAAATGTCAGGTTACCTCAAACACTAATTTAGTTACACTTTACCATTAGTATAGTATAGCAACAAAGCAGTAAAGTTTATTGTAATGAATATCTATAGCTAGTAAACTGTTGGTATTGGAACATTGGAAAATTTGATATATTTTCATTTTACTATACAATTCCTAAAAATCAAAGGCATCTCTAAGCGATTTTTAGACCATAGTCGACTTGCTGATAGCCTGATACAGATGTGTTTTAGCGTGTTTAGGTATTTAGAATTATGAATCAGTGATATTTTAGGCCTCTTTTCTTGATGCTTGAGCAGAAGAAATTGTGGGTGGTTGTTTTTTCCTGCTGGTCAAGATATGAGTTCACACTTTCACATAGATTCTTAACACCATGATTTTTACAAGAAAAATATAATTCTAAAATCTTATAGCGCTTCATAATTCTTTTAACATGGTAAAGGGAAGTTAGAAGTTGTGAATTCTAAAATCTTAAGGTACATTGGTAAATGTTTTAACTTTTATATACATGCAAAAAAGTAACCTAAAAATACGAGATGAGTATTTTTATGCTAGTCAAGTTAATTAGTAATTCTTTTAAGATCTTGTTATTCTAATTAATTTCATAGAAGTAAAAAAATAGCCATACATAGTACTATTGGGCTAGTCACGCCATACGAACAGTAATAATTAGAATAACTGTGTAAAAGTTATCTTAGGTGTACATGTAATGGGTTATGTAACAAGAAGTATCCGTCATAATTTGAAGTGGTCCACCTTGATTGTATTTTAATTGCACACAAAATTTCATTGTAAAGCTGATATTTTAATAATGTTGCACAAAAAAACCTGTGACAAGCTTAAGTGGTCTACATGTAATGAGTTATTCTTGGACTGTGACAAACTTAACCAACCAGACGCTTAAAATGATAAGAGGTAACTTTAGCACAATATTATTTTCCTAATAAATCAATAACTAATATCTGCAGTTAAAAGGAATTTTCAGGGACATCAAATTTAAGTTTTATGATGTTTCGTAGAGTATCAACTTGCTTTTATGAAAATTGCACAAGTAAAAAAAACCAATCAAAAATAAAATCACGGCTAGGCATAGATAATACTAGCGTACGGAGGCAACGCGATGCGTGGTGTGATTTGGGGAGCAGTGTTACGTAATAATATTATATAAATATATATACTAAATTTATATATATTAAATATTATGATTTAGGGCCAATTACATGTTTGTAGAGAGAATAATTTCATTATAGCATTGTGGGAGAGAAAGGCAGATGAGAATAAAGGAGAGAGATAATAACCATGAAATAGCCGTTATTTTTATTTTAATAGTATGTAAAGTTTATAAGAATAAAGTAGTATCGGACGATGTAGGTTGAGATCTGTCAAAGGGAGAAAAACACTAAAAGTTTTCCTCACTTTAAAAAATAAAAAAAATTAGTACTGCATATTTAGCAATTTATGTGAACATGTACCTCGTATAGAGATTGACCAGAGCCAAAGATAAAATCCACAGCTCCCTCGATTGTGCAAAGTTTGAAATAGTGGCGCCCCGAGTCATCCCATAGGGTATCTTGAAAGCCTAGAAACCGGCATCGATAAAACGCTACCTTGTCACCCCCTACATAAGCTGCAACCGCCGTTCTAATCTGGTTGGAACCCGTCGGAGGGTTATTATAAGAATTCTGTTTTGTTAATTAAGAAACAAAAGAAAATTACAAAGTTAATTATAATTATAATGTGAAATAAATGAAATAGTCTCATTTTGATATGATATTGAGAAAATTACAAAGTTAATTATAATTATAATTGTAATTAAGGAGCTCTTAAAATTAACTACATATTATCTTCCAACTAGCAACTACTAAGTAAATATATTTAAGAGCTCCTTATATTGGCAAATATAGTTTTGAGTAAAAATAAACTAAGGAATATTATTATGTAAGGTAAATTTGGCCAACTTATGTTCATAATAATTCTTTCACATAGGTCGAGCAGTGTCAATCTTTTTTAAAATACAATCAAATTATTTTAACCAAGTAATATATGCTACGAAGTTATTTTGTTGTGCACTTATACATATTTTACCAAAAATAAATTTATCGTTAACAAAATTAGACAAGATTTGCACATTAATTTATGGTTCATACCGTATATATATCACTCTGTCCTAAATGGAAATTACAAATGGCTAACTGTTTCTGATAAATTAATAAGTCCACTATATATCATAAACGAAAAATACATCTACTGAAGTTTATCAACCAAAATTATTCCAATATTTCAGTTCCTAATAAAAAAGAAAATTGGTTACGCATAGAAGCATTATTGTTACCTGGAAAGTAATACTTTTGACAACAATATTATCAGCATTGGTACGGAAAGTAGGGCTTGATACAATAGAGTCGTGAGCATTCCAAACCACATGAGTCTTTTTTCTACCTTCACCCATTAGGTAAATATATGGCTTCTCAACTGGGATTGACACTTGTTCTCTACATCATCATAGTAGTTGCATAAATAATTAGACTTGCGTATACCATGATAAGTGATAAACATGATACGTACCTACCTTATGGGATAATTAATAGAGCATTTTTTGTTCATAAAATTAACTAGATAGAGACAGCATGGGCTCCCCCATTTTAATACAATTAAAATCATGAAAAATTATTTATTTATATGTATTTTGATTAGAATCTTAAAAAAAAATTAAAAATTCCAAATCGCCATTTATCAAATTTAGCGTTTCATCCTCTATCCTTTAAAGTTTCTAGGACGGCTTTAAGTGGTCTTGTTTTTATAAATGTTGCATTAGATTTGTCTAATACAACAAGTAATAAAAAATAATTACAGCGGAAAAGATTAAGTTGTGATATATATATTTTTTTAATTGGTTAATTAGTATACATTAGACTAATCTAATAAGCCAAAATCCATTATGTGTTACTCATTTGGCATGATTCTATGAATTCCACCCGCACCATAGAATAAAGCGTTTCACACTATTAATACAAAGAAGAATTATTAATTACAAATTTTAATTTGTCCTGCTCGTATTTTGTAAGAAGACGAACAAAAAAGGAAAAGGAAAAGTTTCCGTAATTAATTGTTTAGTTAACATGGTAATTAACCTTTAGTGATTAAAAGTTTTGGACTAGGAATTGATCACGTACCAATTATCAGTGGTAATAAGTGTCATAAATTAAAGAAAATTTTGTATAAATGATAGCAAAAGATCGAGTTGACGTATATATAATGTGATGGAAGACCAGTAAAGGAAACGTATTTGGCTCATTAAATATATATTTGTTTGCTTGTGCTAGGCTTTCCAATCACGTTTAAACTGTTTCATCACAAACTTGTATATGAAATTTAAAAAAACGAGAAGCTTAAATTCGATTTCGTTATATATTTTAATATATTCCACGTTCCAGAAATATTTTAGACAGAACTTTAAATCACATGCTAATTGAAATATTAAATCTAGATATGGCATAATATATCAAAATTTTCAAGTAGAGTAAAACTTTATACATAAATATATATACCAACTTATTTGTTTTCTACTATTATTTCTTGAAGACACCAGATAATGTTGAAAAATTATTTTTGGTGCTCTACATGACTCTAGCTTAGCACTGAATTGTGAAACAACAAATACATATATATGAATAGATATTGTTAGCCATGTACATATATACCTGTAAACACCAGCTTTGATGTAGATACAAATCCACTCTTTATTGTAATCAGGAATGGAGTTAATCGCGGATTGAATGGTAGAGAAATTGGCTACGCCGGAATCGGAGTTGGATACATATACGATTTTTGCGAAAGGCAATTCTTTTAAATTATCAAATCGATGATTAGGATATAGGCTCCCACCATAATGTTGTTGATATCTCGCTGATGTAAAACCTATTAGTAGAGCCATAGCAAGGCATGTTAAAATTGTATATTTAACCTTTGAAATCATTGTGTCTATAAATTTTGATCACTTAGGATAAAATAGTTTTCCCACAAGACGAACCTCCCTCTATAAAATATGAATTTCTTAAGAGAAAGAAAGAGATGGTGTCTGAAAAATAATGTGGAACCATAAAATATGTTGACTCGTGATATATAATGGGGGATAAGTGGAAAGTCAAAGGTTTATTCAATTTGGAGATTTTCAGAATTTGTATGTGATTTGGAGTATCATTTAAATTGCTATGTTGATTGAAACTTACTATTTATTACGTTGAGATATAATTCAATTATAATAAGTCACCCGTCCAATTTGGTATTTTTTTTTCAAAAATATCTCTAGACATTTATATTAATTACAATAATAACATAGTTTCATAAAAATATAAAAACTAAAAACTAATAAAATTATTTATCACTCTTTAACAACCAAACATTATTTTAAATCTTAAATTATGTTTTTTTTTTATATTATCTATATATTTAATTATATCATAATTATACATATTTTTTATATTTTTATTGCGTTACGTGTCGGTCACGCAACGCGTGGGACACGATTACTACTAACAGGTTAACGACACACATTATTAAAATACATTCCAAAACTAATTATGATTCGTAATTTGTTTCAAGTTTCTTATAACAAAAACATGGGTACATGCATTTTGATTGTGTTTTCGATACATATTTCTATAATATGGTAAATTAACATATATAAAATAGACACGTTTACATTACAACCATATTACAGCATTATCGTGTTACGTGTACCTGCAGAAACGCTAAATTAATAAAATGGGGAATGTACCAATTAATTTCTTCAATTTCAGTTGGACATTCACTACAAAAAAATACTCAAATAACGACGGGATTAGTGACGGTATTTTTTGTTACGAGCTTATTAGCGACGGTTTTTATGACGGTTTTGTGACAGTTTAGTCAATTTGTGACAGATTTGTGACAGCTTTTTAAATTAGCGACAGCCTTGTGACAGCTTTTGACTCTCACTAAATCAAACATTATTTTGTAGTGATTTAAACCACGAGATGCTATTCCTATTTGGGAACGGACCAATTAAGTTCAAAACTTGCTAACAAACAATTATCATAACACTATAATAACGTAATTTTATTATAACTGTTCATACTTTTTTTTTTAATTATGTGCATTTGTTTAAATCATTATAATTACACTATATTTGACTATTTAATCAATTATTCTTATGTGTTGGTTTAGAAGATTAATGACACTAATTAGAAATAATGTCGTTATAACACTAAAATAAGTCAGGATGACGACAAGTGTCTGTAAGTATTCCGATCCGTTGCTAAAAGCTATGCAATCGGCTAAATTTAGTTACGTGCAATTTCCTTGCTATTCCGTAATTGCTAAAGGTCAATGATAAAAGCTCCGGATCAATGACGATGTAATACAAATTAAGGTTATTAAGCAAATATTATGTTTAGCGGAAAAAAATATATTATATATTGTCACTTAAAATACAATAAAGACAATATATATATGGGGGCGGTTCAAGTTACACTCTTTTTTGACATTATTTTTGACATTCCGATAAAAAACAATCCAAATCAAAATTTCATTAATACTGATCTGTACGGTTTCACTACGAAAAAAAAAAAATATGCATCTCATTTTTTTTTCCTGAGATATACAATTGCATGTAGTGAAAGCACTGAGGTTGTGAAGAACAAAATGAACTTTTACTTTATTCCTATTAAATTCATCTACTCTTCATTAGTTTAGAGCAAACGCTACAACTTTCTCTCTTTAATTTTTTCTCAAATTCAACAAAAAAAACTGTACTTTTTTTAGTTTTACATAACAATTTTGCATTCATACAAAATATCGGATGCCCTATAAATTTCTTCATTTTATATTTTATATTTTATATTTTCACTCACTTTATAATTAATTTTACGTCAAACCCATGACATCTTTCTATGTGATTTGCCCCAAGGTTTAATATATAATAATAATGAGGAGTATTTTTGCTTCCTTATTTATGGGACATGTTGAACATGCAAAATCTAATGTTTTGTCAGAGGAAGCTGTTGCACAATGTTTTTTTTTTAATTAAAAGTTGTTATAATCCTCATATTATGGATAAAAAAAATAAAATAAAGAGGTTGTAGTGCTTGCTCTTATATATCAGCATTAAAAAAATCGCTATGTTTGTTTCAGTTTTTCTTAATTTACAAAGGAAAACCTAATATAACAAATCGTAAATTTAACTTCTTACTTAATTTTGAATCTAAATTTTAAGCGAATAAAACATATTTATGGAGAATGTGTTTTTACTTTTTAATGTTCATAGAAGACTAAAAACCAAGTGTGCTCCACCGATTTTTATTTGTAAAAATTTAAGTTGATAATTGGTCACATAAACAATTATCCCTAACTTTCGGGTTTTTATTGATTATGGTCTTGTGATAGTACTAGTCATGATGGAGAACTGGTAACAAAATGTAAAACGTTTAAAAAATGAAAAAAAAAAATCTCAAATACATGTTAAGTAATATAAAGCGGGAAACGAGAAGAAGAAAACAGGAAACGAGAGACGTGATTTTTGAAATAGCAAACGAGTTTCCCGGTAATTAACTCGCAGTCAACCCTCGTCCCATTATAAGACTGCACAATAATATGTTTCCATTCACTTCTGAACTAAAGCTTTAAATTAATATAGGTATTTTTGTCAATATATATACGTATTAAATAGTGGCTAACGAGACAAAGTTCTTTCGAAAGTTTTAAGGAAAAAAACATATTAAAATGGAAGCGATATCATTAGAAGTTTCTGTGTCGAATCTATAACAAATGCTGGCAAATCGAAATCAACAGAATAGATAGTGTAAAATTTACTTCCAAAAAAAAAATGTAAAGGTCTAGCTCAAAGTTATGCTATTTTTAAGTTTGATCACCAAATTTAAATAATATACCTGGGACTTAAGTATTTTTAGACTAGCCATCAAACAAGGGTGCATATTTCCTCAAGTTACATATGTCATATTATCGTTTTTTTCATATGTATTCGTAATTATTTTCGATTTTATTTTTTTAATCAACTTTCAAAAAGGAAGTGTTTGTTCAAAAAAAACTGTAAAATATGGCATATATTTTTTTTGGTATTTATTAATATTACTACCTTATTAATTTCCATAACAAACAATATAAAAAGTCAAATTTTACAGATTTTTTTGAACAAACATTTTAGAAATAAAATAGAAAGTTGATTACAAAAATATAATCAAAAAATAATTATGAATAAATATGAAAAACACGATAACATGATCAAAAATAATTAATAATTTAATACGCAAAGCCGCAAAAGAACATAACTGAATGAGTGAATAGAATGTTTAGGTTCGTGCTTCTTATCTTATAAATGTAGGTTGAATTTTTGTCCCATTCCAATATCTAAGTTTATTTTGATGTTATTCTTAACTTTAAATGTAGGTTGAATGGTGTGGATGGCTCGTGGTAAAAAAAAAAATTGTTTTGCCCCTTTTAAATAAAACCTAAAAAACAGAGTATAAATTTTTAATTTTTTCAGAAATTATTTGCCGTCGGGGTGGATTGCCATGTCCGCTCAGACTGTTGACACTCCCCCAAGACCGTCTGTTAACAATGATTGGACTCCATCGCTCTTATATCCTCGAGCAGACGATTCAAATCACCATGAGACTAACCTTCTTTGCTAATTCTCTGCCTAGATCCTGAAGTTCCTTATATCTTTGATTATCTTGATAGTATTCCGATCTCTTTCATGTCGATTCCAATATTCCACACCTGAGCCTATTATTGGGTTGTATAGTTCTCTGAATGTGTTTAGTATGAGCCCAGGCTAGGGCCGGCTTTAATTTTAATCTTCTTTTGCCTCTTTTAGTACGAAATTTGATGATTGGATTGTTAATGTATTTTGTGCAGTAAACGCTTGGTAGATCTTAGGATGCCTTTCATTCCCGGCACACCCAAATTGGCCCGTCCAACTCATTTTCCGTAAGATCAAAGATATATATTAAGTATTTGCGAAACTGGACTAAAACATGACATCAAATTAATTACTTACTAAACCAAGTTCTTGTACAAACTAGTCATAGATTTCCTACAAAACTATGCATATCCAATATCTAACAATTAAGCTAATTTCTAAAAAGAACCGTCTTGTAGACTGTAGTTCATTGCAGAAGTCATCGCAGAAATAAGTATTATTAGGTGTTCTTGAGGGGTTAATCGCTTGCAGATAGAGTTTGAAAAAATCCCAAAACTTATTCTTCGACCTTTTAGAGGGACTATCAATCCGTTATTCTGGAGCCTTCATTTTACCGGTG
The DNA here is from genome assembly GCA_963920805.1 of Primula vulgaris. Taxonomy (NCBI): domain Eukaryota; kingdom Viridiplantae; phylum Streptophyta; class Magnoliopsida; order Ericales; family Primulaceae; genus Primula; species Primula vulgaris. The sequence goes on from OY987213.1 coordinate 8,523,034, forward strand.
CTTGACCAAACTTTTGCCGAGTCGAGTATATCAGACAAAAAAGAGAGGCAGAGCCGCAGTTGGGAATTTTACCATTTGCAAATAAAGAAAATTGTCAAATAATTTGTTAAGAAAACGGACAGGCCAGTTGCGCTGCTTGATGCTCCGATCGAAAACAAATCAGTGGACCATATGCCGGTATGACGACTGAACATGGGTTATGAGCTTGTAGATTAATTAGTTGTCACTTTTCTAAGATAAAAAAGATTCAAATGCTAAATCCTGATATTGTACAAGTGCATCTGAATCATTACATAGTCTCTATGATTTTGGTCACCTTGTGCAACTGCGAACTCATACTAAATTACTACTCATTATTGCTATTAAGATTTCTGATTGATCACTGGAGTCCTGAATGTTGCGTAAATTTGTACTCAAAGATTCACCAGTCACAACGCTGCCCCTTAATTCAAAATTACTCTTTTTATTTCTTACCATTTAAAATTGGTATACCGGATACGACACACTATATATGCAATTTTTCTTATTAAGTCCCTCTAAGCTAGTGAAAATCATAACTCAAAATATGAAAGTTCAGGACAACTCTGCCTTAAATAAGAATATACAAACTAAAACCGGGAGCATAACAAATTATAGAAGCCCCACCCTGGAAAGGAAACTCGCATGCCTGAATAAGCTCAGGGAGACACAAAAGTCCATAAACCAGAAGGGCTTACTGTATTGGAATAAATTAAGGAAATTTAACCTCCTACCCGACCTCCGAGCAAAAGTCAACACACCATCGGCTATCACTCACGTAGTCCTCGTCCCTTCCAAAGTATATACTTTCATCATCACTCAATTTTGTCAAAAGTATGTAACTGTGGTAATAGAGACAGGCATTCACGTACATTTGGATAAGGGGCGAAGCCAGGAATCGTTTATGTGGGGTGTCAAATCATCTTTTATAAAATGAGGGATGATAAATTATCGTTTTTAACGTATTTTAGTCAAATTACATGGTTAAAAATTGAAATTTTCATAATTTTTCTAATTATGGAGGGTGTTGTCGCCCCCGATGCATGGTCTGCATTTAGCTTCCCTAGGTATGGGATGATATTGTTAGATCTCAAGAGTGGTATTGTGAGATCAAATGGTGTATTTGTGTCCATGTGTGTTCCAGTGGGTTCATAGAGATGCTAATGAGATGTCAAATTTAACGCTTACATTGGAGATAAAAAAAAATAAAATTGGAGCAATTGCTGAAGGCTTTTGTTTTGACCTAATTTGAGTTTCCACCTAGGGGAGGTTTTTAAATTTTTTATTTCTTGTTTTGTTTGTTTGTTGCTTTTCTGCTTAAATTGGCCTTTGCCTGCCTTTACACATCAAAACTTAAAAGTTCAAAAGTTCTCAAAGATAAATTTGTAATCATTATATATTTTGCTAAAAAAAGTTATGTAAACCAAGATTATAATGACTTGCTACAAAGTGAATAGTCTTATCCATTTGTTTTTGAATTTTCAAAGTGAGCTAGCTTGTTAATGTTAATTAAGACTATCATGAGGAAAGAAGGTGACAAAGCTAAGAAAGAGCGTTGTAGGCTTGTGATTTACATTAATAAAAGGAAGAGGAGGTGAAAATGAGGTGAGTTATCAATATGTGAGAGGTGTAAATTAATCCACTAGGCTCCTTTTTTTCTCTCCTTTTTTTCAAGTCAAAGACGGCTCTATCAGGCAACTCTATATCCCATTATATATGTCACAAGTTTATAATCCTTTCAATATATTACTACTAAACAACTAAAATTATATGCATACTGCCTTCTGTTCCTTCTTTGTGCCCAATAAGGTCAGTCCCCCATGAAATTTTGTAGAACTTTAGGGTTTAAGAACAGGATTTTCAAAAACTATGATTAGCTGGGAATTTTGAAATAACTTTCAATTCTTGATCTAAATCCAGTGTCGCTAAGCGAATATTGCTTTCGTATTTAGCAACAGTTTTTTAGCTAATCTATTATCAACCATGCTAACAAAATAATGAAAGCAGGTATCTGAACGTGCCTGACCGAAGAAAATGTTTGCATCAATAATATTTCTTTAAACAACGGTTTTCTTATTGAAACTGCGTCATTATTTTCTAATAATGTATATTTGCTTCATGAATTAGTAAATAACAGCTTCAGAGGTGAACCCTTTTTGCATGGAGTCAGGACCCAATATGGAGAAAGAAGTTGATTTCCAGGTATGTATATACAAATCATAACGCAATGAACCTATCAAATTTAGTTATATACTACTACACGTTTTCATGTATAATTGCTTCTATAGCCATGTTATTTTACACTCAACCTGAATTATGGCAGACCGACTCAGTAGGGCTAAACTATCCAACAACAGACCAGCAACAGCAAGGACAGCAATATACACGCAAAGATAGTTATCAGGCGGTTGATTTCATGCTTCAAAATCCTCAAACACAACTCGTAACATCATCGGAATATTGCATTTCTAGCTCTCCGGAAAAAATGAGCTTTGCGGATGTAATGCGTTTTGCAGATTTTGGGCCGAAATTAGCATTAAATCAAATCAATAATTCTGATGAAGATCTAGACAAAGAAAATGAAGATGATGATGAAGAAGAAGGAACCGGAATCGATTTCTTGAAGTTTCCTGTTTTAAATGATAAGTTGCAAGAAAATTCCCAAATGGCTAGTGATCAACTTGAGGACGATCATGAATTTGAGCCTAGGGTATCACAAGATTTAGCAGTTGTCGGAGAAAACCCTAGTGAGAGAAACATGGCTTCGTTTCCAGAAATCGAAGGAAAAAATAAGAGGAAAAGGCCGAGAACTGTAAAGACAAGTGAAGAAGTAGAGAATCAGAGGATGACTCACATTGCTGTGGAAAGAAATAGAAGGAAACAAATGAATGAGCATCTTAGGGTTCTGAGATCCCTCATGCCTGGATCATATGTTCAAAGGGTATAGTTAATTTTCTGTTTTAAAAATTCCAAACAAGTTCCTCAAAAAACAGTAGTGAGCTCAAACATGTAATAACTAATAAGAAATAACAATAAACAAGAAAGCCATATAGGTTAGAAGAAAATTAATCAAATGAAAAGAAACGAGAGAATGTCAATTAAACAAATAGAAATGATCATCTGCTGGACTTGAATAGCTCTCTCAGCACGGCTCCAACTATTTCTTCTACAGATCACTGATTTGAAAAGCTTGCTTCTATAGGCAATTTAAAACTTGATTTTGCACTAGCGTAAAAATACCTTTCCTGGAAAGCTTGAAAAGCATAGTTTATTGTTTTTATACTGAAAATACTTAAAATTTTAGTAGTAAAATTCTTGCAAAAACTTTTTTTGCTAAACTTTGTTTCAAATCACTGATATAGCCGTATAGATTATGCCATATGCCCATAAGCTGGACTCTATCTGAAGGGAAATAAAGTCTGAAATTATGTAAAGCCAGTTAACTTCTTGTTTCATTCAAAATTAGAGAATTTGTTAGAACTTATATCTTTTAAGTTCATTTCCGTTTCTTACAAATTTAAAACATAATAGGGAGATCAAGCATCCATTATTGGGGGAGCTATAGAATTTGTAAGGGAACTAGAGCAACTTCTTCAATGCCTCGAGTCACAAAAACAAAGGAGGCTTTACGGGGACCATCCTCCGCCACCTTCAGACCCAGTCTCGTCCTCTCAACTTCCGCCACCTCAACAACCCCTCTTTTCAGGAAGCGACAACCAACTCGTGGAGTTGGAAGATATCGCAGAGTGCAAGTCCTGCTTTGCTGACGTGGAAGTGAAGATGTTAGGGTTTGACGCGATTATAAAGATTCTCTCGAGAAGAAGGCCGGGACAACTCATCAAGACCATTGCGGCTTTGGAACATGAGTTGCAGCTTAATATCATTCATACAAATATCACAACCATTGAACAAACGGTTCTCTATTCGTTTAACGTCAAGGTAAACTGCAGATTTCATGTTGTTTTCAAAGGTTTATGCAAGTAGCATTTTCCTCATTTGTGCGTCAAGGTAATATGTAAGATTGTTAAAGGGAATCTGATTATATATACATTCATTATGCTACATATTATTCAATAACTTACTAATTAGCCTTAAACGATCTCCTAGAATTTTTCACTCTTTTTTTGATAACTTAGCCTTGAATGATCTCATAGAAATTTTCAAATTTTCCAATAACTTACTAAGCCTTGAATGATCTCCTATAATTTTTCATACAACTAAAAACATATTAACTAAAAATGTTTATAATATGCCTACAGCCTACATAATAAAACTATTTTTGTACTGAAAATAGATAAATATCCGATTTCTCTCCTAAGGTGTAAGATATGTGAGATGAGATGTTTTCATGAATAATCATGTGAATGCTCGTAGTTTGTCATATATACTTCTATAGCAATATAGTGTTATTTTCGGGGAATTTTGTAGAGTATTTTCTTCAAGTGAATAGGGATTAAACTTCATAATATATTGTCAAGAAAATATGTGCACATAAGTTTTGAAGAAGCTAATCTGATCTCTTTAGGTTCCTAACGAAGTGAGGTTCACCGCCGAGGATCTTGCCGGTTCAGTTCAACAAATTTTCAGCTTTATCCATGCTAACAGCACCATCTGATTGGTTCTACATGAGAAGATAGAGATTTCCCGTCCTTTGCAAAATCTACTTTCTTTGAATTTTTTTCTTCCTGTACTGTTTATATTGTTAAATAATGGGAATCACTAGCTACCATCCTGGCATACATGAATAATTCTGTTTAATATTTCTGATTGAACCAATTACTAGTAAGTTAAAGTTATAACCAGATTATAAATTCCTGGTATATCATGATTTAAAAAACTGTTCTATTTCTATACTAAATAAGCATGCATCCAAAGTTCAACAAAGCAAACTAAGGACGTTTCATAGCGTATGGTAACCACTAACCAGCTAGCTAGATAAAGCTATGTCAAATTCTCAAGAGTTGTTGTATGGCATCTACATGTGGCGAAAATGCGCTATTAACAGTTTTTATGCCTCATATATTACTCGAATTTTGCCTATCATCATAATAGATATATAAAAAAGAGAAATACAGATATTCATATTGAGTGTAAAATTTGTTAAGTCGGATGATGCTATTAACAGTTTATGTCTTATTACTAGTACATTTTTTGTATAGGTTGGTTGACCATTCGTGACAACATAGGTTATTTACTCAAACAGAGCCAGCCTAATTCAGTATTCTACAAACATATAAAGTGTGTCAAACTATACTTTTTTGTATAATTAGACTAACATTATCTTGTTTTTTTAATAAATTATTATATTTTTTTCCTTTTTTTTAAGGATCCCTAGTTATATTTATTTATAACTTGAAACAAAAAAAAAATTAAGCATTTATATATTTTTTTAAATTATCTCTCTTTAAAATGTCAAATAATGCCAAAAAAACAATTAAATTGCCAAAAAATAATAAAAACATGAAAATCAGTTTTTTAAAAAAGTCACTCTTAACAAAATTGTTAGGTCCTAAATCCGGGATTCTAGTGACATATTGTTTGTTATCATATTGGAAAATATAATTTTATATATTCATAATAAACTCTCAATATACAGACACGTATTGTGTAACGATTAAGTTCAAGTTGTGCATTCAGTTGCAATCTTAATTGCAACCGAGATAGCAACTGATTATGCTGTACAGATTTTGTAATATTCGGTCAAATATATTCTAAAAGACTCAAAACGTGTTGAGAAAGTTTAAATGATTTGAAGCCATCTCTGAATGATAAAAAGAATATATTAAATATCTTTTCTTATTGGAATAGAATATTTAAAACCTTATCAAGTAATGAAATATCAAATAAGAAAATATTATTTAAATATATATTGAAAACAATTAAATTAAAGATATGTATAATTTCAAATTGAACAAGATCTGATTTATTAGAAGATAAAGACTAATTAACTAGAACATATATACATTAATTAGAGATCGATAGTTGTGAGTTATAGATGGTAAGATAGCCGTATACATGAGGGAGTCATGATATTGTAAGTCTCGAGTCTTATCATTGTTCCTTTCAATATCAATAAATACTGAGTGAGGGCTCCGGAGATGTAGACAAGGTAATGATGTCGAACTCCGTTTAAAAACATCTCGTGTTCAATGTTTTTTATTAACTTCGTCAGTTGCAACTGTGGTTACAACTGTAGTTACAACTGAAAACGCGTAACTGCACTCAGAACTTCGGACATATGTTTTTCCAACGAGATGATGAAATTATTGACTTTACAAAAAAAATAATAGAAATTTAATAACATTTATTAATAGAAAAAGTTTATAGTTAGAAAAACTATATAAAGAAGTATAGTTAGACTCGAGTTTTTTGCCAAAATAGGCTACTTGGGACTGAAAAATTCCAGAATGGGCTACCTTTCTTCAAAATTCCCAAAACGGTCTACTTCTGAAAAACGACCGATCGAAATGGTAAAAACGACCGGTCGTTTTTATCATGAACTCTCTGGAACAATTTGGACCAAAAACGACCGATCGTTTTTACCATTTCGATCGGTCGTTTTTCAGAAGTAGACCGATCGATCGTTTTGTCCATTTCGATCGGTCGTTTTTGTTGTGAACTCTCTGGAAGAAATCATACCTAAAACGATCGGTCGTTTTTCTTGTGAACTCTCTGGAAGAAATTTGATCGGAAACGATCGGTCGTTTTTTAGAACGATCGGTCATCTGTTGAAAAACGATCGGTCGTTTTTCACTTTCGACCGATCGACTGTAAACAATTTACATAACAAGAATTTTTTGCACTTTTCGACACTGATTTGGCAAAAAATATATAAAAACATGATCCCCTTTTTGAACATGATCCCTTAAAAAATGATGTCGTAAATTAATATGTTTAGTACGAGAGTGTTGGATCGGATTTTTCGAAAAATTTATAGCACTAGTATTATCACATAAAATGATGTCGTAAATTAATATGTTTAGTACAAGATGTGTAGGTGACGTTTTACTAAACATCCGATTTAGAACGATCAAATGCAAGCGAAAAATTGGCCATAGTTTTGCCTAAAAACGGTCAATCGCCACAAAAACACAAATGCCCCAATCAACTAGATATATATGCGCACAAGTTATAATAACATCAAAATCGCATTTCTAGAATTATAAATACGCAATCTCACAACGTCATACAATTTAACATGTAATGATAAATAGCAACTAGATATATATGCGCACAAGTTATAATAACATCAAAATCGCATTTCTAGAATTATATATACGCAATCTCACAACGTCATACAATTTAACATGTAATGATAAATAGCAACATAAAAAAGATTCATAACATAATTGCAAAGCGTTTGCTACTTATTACATCAAAAACAACGTAGTTCGAAAGAAAATGAAAAACAAAGGAAATACAACGCAAAATACATCATCAAAAACATAAAAAAAATAACCGCCTAGTCGCGGTGGGAGGTCGCGTCGTCCTCTTCGTCTTCGTCTTCGTCATTGTCGGGACCGGCTAGATCGGGAAAATACCCGTAGAACTTTGCCCGTTGCTCGGCGCTTATCCTATCAATTTCGTCCAAGTCTTCTTGACTTGTGTTCATGGAGCGAAACATGCGTCGGTGGAGTCGCGCATTTTGTTATTGGTCGATGTATAGATCGTCGTAGAATTGTTCGGTGCGCGGAGGACGGTTGGAAGATCCGACTTGAGCTTTTCCGCGACCTCGAGTGGGACGAGAAGAGGAAGGCATTATGTGAGACGGGGGAAGGGACTCGGAGAAAATAGGCACATCCTCACGAGCGGCTTGCGGTGTGGTCTTAGGGCCGACATATTCTTCCTCTTCGAGGGAAAGAGTAGTATAGTCGGGGCCGGACACCCGTTTACCAGACCAAGTAATGGTCTTGGCGGCAGTGTTGAATTTTATTGACATTTTGGAGAGATAGGAAGTGTCCCAAATGTGTTTGTCCTTATTCTTGAACAAGGTACCACCGGGAACAAGGTTTAAGTCCTTTAAGATGGCCGAAATCAATGCACCGTAAGGTAACCCATTCTTGGATTTCGTTTTTAGCGAATCCATCTTAAAGAAGATGAGTGACGCGAAGTCAAGTTTGACTCGGCGATGGATGCACCCTAGGAGGAAGATGTACTCATTGGTAACATCTGTGAAGTTTGAGGTATGGGGGACGACAATATGGGAGAGGATATGGTAGGCTAATTTATTTCGGAAGAGAAGGCCGTGGGCTTTGGTAGAGCAATTGTTGTGGGTGGGATGAAATAGCTCATCTTTGAAATCGGTAAAATTAACGATATTGAGCATTTCGCAAAGTTCGTCATCTTGCTCGTACACCCCCTCGGCATCGAGGTGTAGAAGATTTCGTAAACGGTCTATACCGTAAACGAAGGGTTGGCCATTAAACGATGAACGCACACGGAGTGCGTCATCATGATCCCTATCAAGAACTAGGTTATGGTAAAATTCATATATATTTTCAATGAAGAAAGGCTCTTTTAGAGTAAGAATTACGTTGAGTTTTTGGAAGTTTAAATCTTGCATAAGAAGGGGAAAACGTTCAAGAAATAAATGCATGTCTATGGTAAAGTTAGTCAATATAGCTCTTTTACCCATTGTAGGTGGATAGAGAGGAGGAAGAGAGCCGGAAGAGGCATCGGGGCCCGATGGTGGAGCGGTGGAGGGGCCGGTTCGTCGAGCGCGAGGAACACGGGGGCGGCTCGGGGACGGAGGCACGTAGTCGTCCTCATGTTCGTCAACGATGTGTGATTGAGCTTTCTTGGTGCGAACCATGGTTGGATTTTAAAAAAAATTAGGGTTTTTGAAAAATTGGTATTTTGAAAAAAAGGGTTTTTAAGAAACGGAATCAATCGATTGTTGATTATAAGGATTAATAAGAGAATTGGGTTATATATATGTAGATATTAGGGATTTTTGATAGATTTTGATAGAAAGAGGCGATTTTGAAAGAGAGAGAGGGTTGATATAATTGTTGAATGAAATAGAATTAGGGTTTGAAAGAAGTTAAAAGGCTGAAAAACAGAAAAACGATCGGTCGTTTTGTAATTACGATCGGTCGTTTTTGGTCAAAAATGTTCCAGTGAGCACACTGAAAAAACGATCGGTCGTTTTTGCAGACCGATCGGTCGTCTGTGTAAAAAAGATCGGTCGTTGTGTACATCGATCGGTCTTTTTTGGTCAAAAATGTTCCAGTGAGCACACTAAAAAAGCGATCGGTCGTTTTTTCAGAACGATCGGTCGTCTGTGTAAAAACGATCGGTCGTTGTGTACAGCGATCGGTCGTTTTTGGTCAAAAATGTTCCAGTGAGCACACTGAAAAAGCGATCAGTCGTTTTTGCAGACCGATCGGTCGTCTGTGTAAAAACGATCGGTGTACAGCGATCGGTCTTTTTTGGTCAAAAATGTTCCAGTGAGCACACTGAAAAGCGATCGGTCGTTTTTGCAGAACGATCGGTCGTCTGTGTAAAAACGATCGGTCGTTGTGTACAGCGATCGGTCGTTTTTGGTCAAAAATGTTCCAGTGAGCACACTGAAAAAGCGATCGGTCATTTTTGCAGACCGGTCGGTCGTCTGTGTAAAAACGAAGAATTTTTTGCACTTTTCGACACTCAAGAAAAATATATAAAAATACTAAAATATATATAAAATCAATCAAATATATATATTTATGTTAATTGCACTTATTTATTTATGTGTTCATTCTACTTTTTATGTTAATTGCACTTATTTATTTATTCATACTTAACAAACCAGTTTATCTTCTCAAAAAACAGTATGAAAAAACACTGAGAATAAATATAGATATTTCATCTTAAAAAAGACAATTACAAGGCGGAAAATTAAAATAGTACAAGATACATATTGTCTCGTTGATAAGCGTACAATTACAAGCGGACAATTACAGCTAAAATCATAAGCGTCGACCACGTATTGGATACGGACACTTACGATAATCATGTCCTCGCCCTTGACAACTAGAACATCTCATACGTGCTCGTCTCTCCGACTGATCCATACCATTATGAATACGAGTAGATCTTGGACGACCCCTTTCTCTTAAAAGAGTAAGATCCGGAAGAAATAATCTATCACATGAATCCCAATAGTCTTGATGCCGAAGAGGACAAAATTGCACCGAGTACGTACCTTCGTATGATTCAAGAGTGTAATATTTTACTATGTAAGCTTCCCAATTGTTGAACATAGAGTTCAATAATGATTTTGATTATTACTTTGATTATGCGTTTAATGATTTTACGATTTCGATGATATAATGCTTGTCTTGTCCAAAAATAGAAAACGTATATTTCAGGTCTTTAAATGATAGAGCATTCGACAACGAAGCCATAGGTTCAAGCGGAACCAAAATCGGAGCTAAAACGAAGGAGTTATGAGCATTCGAAGTTTTACGGGACCAGGATTACAGTCGACCGATCGACTGGACAAAAACAACCGATCGTTTTTGATCCAATTTCTTCCAGTGAGTCCAGTATAAAAACGACCGATCGTTTTCAGAAAACGACCGATCGTCTGTCTGAAAACGACCGATCGTCTGTAGAAAACGACCGATCGTTTTCTGCAGATTTCGAAAACAGCTTTTCAGCGTTTTCTGGAAAATAGCTTAAAACTCTGAAAAATAGCATCAACCACTGCCAACGGTCACAAACGGAAACACAGACCTTTTGGCATATAAATACCACCAAATCTCTCTTTCTAAACTACCAATAACATTCCAATCAACTTCCTTCTAACCTTTCATTAAAAATCCCAATATCACCAATTTGGTGTATATATATATTCGAGGAAGAGGAAAATCAAAGAGAAAGAGATTCAAGCTCGATCATCATCAACTCACCAATTAGCTTTTTAAGAAGCAATTAGAATAGTGAGCGAAGTTACATTTTTGTAACTAAATTTGTATCGAGTGTTTTATAAACTCATTTTTGTGAGCGAGTGATCGGGTAGAGGCTTTGTAAGCGAGTTGCTTAAAAGCTCTAGGTCTTTTCATTTCGGGACACTCATAAAGTGAGGGGGAGCTTAATCGGTCGATTAGCTCGTTAGGATTGTAATATCCGGGAAAATTATTTATAGTGAAATACTCGGTAGTACCGAGGAGAGGACGTAGGCCGTTTGCCGAACCTCTATAAACTACGGTGTCATTTTCTTTCCCTTTACTTTTACTTTCCGCAACCTTTACAATTGCTTATTTTCTTGCTTGCGTTTATGAATTATAGCTTGTCATTAATATTATCAAACGCCTAAGCTTAGAATAGCTAAAAAGTTGGGTTGCTAGTTGCACTTAGTTTAATTAGGCGAAAAGGGCCAAAACCTTATTCACCCCCCCCTCTAAGGTTAGCCGCACTCGGGCCAACAATTGGTATCAGAGCCGAGGCTCTTGCATATAGGAATCTAACGATTCTAGAGTTAAGATCCCGATGGCTAACTTCCTTAATTTCACTTCCGCTATAGCTTCATCACCCAATACTCCACCATATTTTGATGGGGTAAATTATTCATATTGGAAGGATAGGATGAGTATGTTCCTACAAAGCTATAATGTTAAACTTTGGATGACCATTAAGGTAGGATATACCGCACCTACATCCGAGAATAGCGAGAACCCAATCCCCGTAGAGGACTTAGATAGCGCTCAACTAGAAGCCTACTCTACGAACGCCAAAGCGATGTATGCTATTGTTTGTGCCGTTTCTCCTAACGAGTACAACAAAATTTCCGCTTGTAAAACCGCTAAGGGTATGTGGGATAAGCTAGTAGTAATGCATGAAGGGACTAATCAAGTTAAGGAGTGCAAACTCCAAATTTTAGTTCATGACTACGAGCTTTTTAAAATGAGCGAGGGTGAAACTATTTCCGATATGCTTGCTAGATTTACTACTATTACTAACGGATTAACATCTCTTGGTAAGCATTTATCTTGTAAGGAAATGGTCTCAAAGGTGATTCGGAGCTTGCCGAAGGAATGGGAACCAAAAGTCACCGCAATTCAAGAGGCGCACGACATGAATACTTACACTCTTGATGCATTGACGGGTTCACTTATTACTCACGAGATCACCCTCAATAGTCACAAGCCAATCTCAAAAAGGAGGGAGATAGCTTTCAAAGGAACGACTTGTGACGAAAGCAATGAGCTATCCGAGGATGACGAAAATTCAATGGAAATCATTCGAATCGTCAAGGAAATACTAAAGCTTAAAGGCCGATGCAAACATAAAGGTAAATCGTCAAATAATTTAATTTATTCTAACGATTTTGTTTGCTATACTTGTGGCAAGGAAGGACACTTGGCGAGAGATTGCCTAAAGAATCGCAAGAGCAAGGCAAAGAAGAAGATATCCGCTTCAAGCTCTAGCGATAGCTCCGACCAAGATGAAGTCGCGCATCTTGGTTGCTATATGGCCATGGAAGACAACAATGAGCCTAACCAATCGTCTTCAAGCGAATGTGACCACTCAAGCGAAAGTGACAACGATGAGGTAAAAGAATTCTCTCATGATGAACTTATTCATATGTGTGGAATTTATTCCGAAAAATTTCCTAAGCTTGTAGAGAAGGTCAAATCTCTTAAAAAGATAAATTCTTCTCTCAATGAAGAAATAAGATCTTTAAAAAGAGATAAAATTGAAAATGAGTCTATTCCAACATCGTCATTTTCTTTAAGTGATATAGATGACGAAAAGGAAGACTTGAAAGAAAAAACCAATGATCTCGTCATTCATAATAAGTCTTTACAAACCGAGATCAATTTTCTTAAAAATGAAGTCTCTAGACTTACTAAAACTCTTTCAAAACCATCTTCTTTAGATTGTGATCTATTAGAAAATTTTGAAGAGTTAAAAGATGCTTTCGATAAAGTTAAAAGCAAAAACAAGGTTTTGAGTTCTCATGCTTTTAGCTTAAATGACAAGGTCAAGGTTTTAGAAACCGAGAATGAATCATTGAAAACTAAAAACAATGAGCTTGTCATTTCCATTGAAAAACTTAATTTAACAATTTCAAAGTTTTCTAAAGGTAAAACCGTTTTAGATAACATTTTGAGTTGTCAAAAAGATGTCAATGATAAGAGCGGTATAGGTTTTGATTGCATTAGCTCTACTTCTAACAAACCCCGCTTCGTTAAAGCCTCTAACATTTCAAAAACTCCTATTCCACCTAAACAAGAGGTTGTTTTTCCGAAAAGGAGTACTTCCAAGATTTTTCAAAAATCTTTTAATGATAGGAAGGGTATAGGTTTTAAAACCAAAATGGATACTCCGAAAAACCTTTCCAAAACTACGTATAACTATCGTTATACTAAAAAGTCTAAGCATTGTGTGCATTGTAGTAGAAATGAGCATATTTCTTCTAGATGCCCTTATCGTTTCCATGTTAGTAGAAGCGATTTGAAATGGGTAGTAAAGACCCGAGCCACTAACAATGTCGGACCCAAAAGAAATTGGGTACAAAAAGACAAATCTTGTGTTGTAGGTATCTCCATCCAAAAGGAGAAAATCGACAAGTGGTTGGCAAAACCGACAAAAGGTATCTCCATCCAAAAGGAGAAAATCAACAAATGGTTGGCAACGCCGACAAAAGCCGTGGAAGTCAAGAAGATCGACTCCACCATCAAGGATGAAGTGCCATTAATCGACAAAGGTGGAAGGCATACCAACAAGTGGTACCACCTATTAGGAATCGGCAACGCTCAATGCAAATGCCATTAGCGAGCGGACTCGACTCCACATCACATATGCGGTATACTCTAATCTATAATATCTACATATATGTGATTAGTTGGGTCGGGTATATGCATCATATTTACATTTTTCATGTTTTGGTTTTTCTTTAAAAACCCTTCACATAACCCCATATTTTTTGATTGCATTTTGATAATGCCAAAGGGGGAGAAAAATGATATATTTTGGTGTAATGCGTTTTGCTAAAATGGAGGAGATATTTTTCTTGTATCTTGTAAAATCATCATTAGTTTGTCATAATCAAAATGGGGGAGATTGTTGAACATAGAGTTCAATAATGATTTTGATTATTACTTTGATTATGCGTTTAATGATTTTACGATTTCGATGATATAATGCTTGTCTTGTCCAAAAATAGAAAACGTATATTTCAGGTCTTTAAATGATAGAGCATTCGACAACGAAGCCATAGGTTCAAGCGGAACCAAAATCGGAGCTAAAACGAAGGAGTTATGAGCATTCGAAGTTTTACGGGACCAGGATTACAGTCGACCGATCGACTGGACAAAAACAACCGATCGTTTTTGATCCAATTTCTTCCAGTGAGTCCAGTATAAAAACGACCGATCGTTTTCAGAAAACGACCGATCGTCTGTCTGAAAACGACCGATCGTCTGTAGAAAACGACCGATCGTTTTCTGCAGATTTCGAAAACAGCTTTTCAGCGTTTTCTGGAAAATAGCTTAAAACTCTGAAAAATAGCATCAACCACTGCCAACGGTCACAAACGGAAACACAGACCTTTTGGCATATAAATACCACCAAATCTCTCTTTCTAAACTACCAATAACATTCCAATCAACTTCCTTCTAACCTTTCATTAAAAATCCCAATATCACCAATTTGGTGTATATATATATTCGAGGAAGAGGAAAATCAAAGAGAAAGAGATTCAAGCTCGATCATCATCAACTCACCAATTAGCTTTTTAAGAAGCAATTAGAATAGTGAGCGAAGTTACATTTTTGTAACTAAATTTGTATCGAGTGTTTTATAAACTCATTTTTGTGAGCGAGTGATCGGGTAGAGGCTTTGTAAGCGAGTTGCTTAAAAGCTCTAGGTCTTTTCATTTCGGGACACTCATAAAGTGAGGGGGAGCTTAATCGGTCGATTAGCTCGTTAGGATTGTAATATCCGGGAAAATTATTTATAGTGAAATACTCGGTAGTACCGAGGAGAGGACGTAGGCCGTTTGCCGAACCTCTATAAACTACGGTGTCATTTTCTTTCCCTTTACTTTTACTTTCCGCAACCTTTACAATTGCTTATTTTCTTGCTTGCGTTTATGAATTATAGCTTGTCATTAATATTATCAAACGCCTAAGCTTAGAATAGCTAAAAAGTTGGGTTGCTAGTTGCACTTAGTTTAATTAGGCGAAAAGCGCCAAAACCTTATTCACCCCCCCTCTAAGGTTAGCCGCACTCGGGCCAACACCAATCAAGACGGTTTGCAGCGCATACGGAAAACACATGTGAACAAGAGATTCCATCACTCTGCCACTTACCGCAATCGCATTCCCAAAGTGAAAAGTCGACAACTTGAGTATTGCCTCCCCTGGAATTTCTTGAACTTGTACACACGGAATAAACCCCTCTTTCATAATCGAAAGTAACATTGGTATGACCAATGTCCGACCTACGAGCAGCTTTTAAAACATTATTGAAAATTTCAGCCATGTTTGTGGTCATGTTACCATGTCGCCTCCCTTTATCATGAAAATATGACCATTTTTCCGCAGGCTCTTTTATCAACCATTGATATGCTTGAGGATTCATCACTTTTATTGCTTCTATGATTCTTTTCAATTTTCTTTCTTGTAATTCCCAAATGGCGTTCTCCACTAACTTGTGTAAGTCAGGATCTCCTTTGAAAACTTTCTTAAAATTATCCAAAAAATGATTTGAACAATATCGATGAACAAAACCTTGACCACGCCAAACTCCTCTCACTGCACTTAGAATACCAGCATATCTATCCGAAATTAGACAAATATTCACGCGCTCTTTAATCACATGTCGCATAATGTTACAAAGAAAATAGCTCCACGAAATTGTACTCTCCTCAGCAACAAATGCACACCCAATGGGAAAAACATGATTATCTGCATCCGATGTCATGGCCAACAAAATCTTACCTTTATACTTCCCATATAAGTGAGTAGCATCAATAGCGATAACTGGCCTACAATACTGAAATGCATCAATAACGGCCTTAAATGTGAAGAAAAATCTGTTCAATACCTCACCCACTGAATTTGTTACCACATCGTAAACTGGCGTTGTCTCAATCTCTAATTCTGATCTTCCGCCCCAATCTGATATTATGGTGCCGGTATAGACCGAAATTCCATTATGGTCTAATTCTGACCGGTAATAAATACCGGGGCTTTGTAATATTTGATTGATTACAATTCTGTATATTCCATTTATTATAGAAGTTCCCAGAGAATTCATTAAAGGAATGTTTCCAATAAAAATGGAAGCTACGGTACCGGGATTATACTTTTGAAGCGCTTTCATAAATTTAGGTAAAACCTTATACGAGTCTTCCCAATTACCAAATATCTCTGCGATTGCTTTTTGTTTACCTAAATAAGTTTTTTTGTATGAAACTGACGTTTCAAAGCGGGCATTCACAATCTCTTTAACTAATGAAATCTTCATCATAGGATTAGTTGTGATGGCATTTCGAATGGTTTGGGCAACAAGATTGGAATCTAAATGGGGATGATCAGTTGTAAGCTCGGCATGAATGCATGTATGAGGACCGTTGTACACCGACACTTCAAAAAATCCATGTTTCTTTCTTAGTGAAGCTCGTAGTTTCCATTTGCATTTTTGAGTTTCGGCCAGTTTTCAACGAATTTCCCAAAATTTTGCCTTCGAACTTTTAGTGCAAAAATGGATGTTACGTTTGATTGACCAAAGTTTTATTCCCTTTTTCAACATTTCTTTATCCCTAAATAAAAGACCAATAAAAGGATCATTAACTTGAGGATCCCAAAATCCAGGATACATCATATAATTTCGTCTCTGGTTACTATAATTTTCTTGAGTGTCGAACGGTTCATTAAACAAACTTGACATTGGTTGATGCATAGGAATTTCATCGAGAATAGTATTATTCGGCCATTGTGACCCACTTGATTGGTCGTTTTCATCCTCATCCATATACGAGCCCATTTCTTGTACATTTTCTTCGTCATCGTCAGACTCATTTTCGCTAATATTGACGTCATCGTCAGACTCGTCATCTTCATCATCTGGTTCATCTCCAAGTTTTATCTCATTTATATTGTTCGACCAATCAATATTATCTGACAATCGACACACTGCATCCAAATGTGTCAAATCTAGTTCGTTGTTCTTAGAATATACCTCTGGCATTGGCTCTTGTCGAATGGGTATTCTACTTGATGTACCGATTTCATTAGTGGAAAGAATATTATAATACAACCCGTAATCTTGATCAGAAGAGTAAACTTGCTCAATTTCAACATATAACTCTATAAACGTTCTTTCATTTTCTTCTATTAACTCAAGCATGGTTTCCAACGAATCATTATCAACAACAGCCAATCGCATATATTTAAACTCAGTAAGTGTAGTCAGATATGGATAACGACATGTTAAACTCAAACGATTTGAAGTCGATGATACATCAAGTTCCTTAAACAATTTTTCCAAGAATTTGTCGTATGTCGTGTTTCTAGATACCTTAAAAAAAATTTATAAGAAATATCATAAGATAACCATTCGCTAATAGTTTTCATCATCGTACCTCCCCAATAACACATAATTGTAGGATTTTTCATTTCGATAACCTAAAACATAAATAAAAAAAAAACTAAATAAGATTGAAAATAGTGGAAACTGTGTTGAAAAATAGTGGAAAAAACCGAGTCTTTACAAAATATTGAGTCTTATAGAAACATAGAGTCTCAACAAAATATCGAGGTTTTACCTGTTTTCGAAGAGCTCTGAGATTTGCCCTAAAATGATCTAAGAGTTCTGTTTTTTTTTTACAGAGTAGTTCTGGAAAAGTAGGTCTGGAAAAGAGATGAGTTTTTTTAAATAGGAAGTATTTCTGAAAAACGACCGATCGAAATGGACAAAACGACCGATCGGTCTACTTCTGACGACCGATCGAAATGGTAAAAACGATCGGTCGTTTTTGGTCCAAATTGTTCCAGAGAGTTCATGATAAAAACGACCGGTCGTTTTTACCATTTCGATCGGTCGTTTTTCAGAAGTAGACCGTTTTGGGAATTTTGAAGAAAGGTAGCCCATTCTGGGATTTTTCAGTCCCAAGTAGCGTATTTTGGCAAAAAACTCGTTAGACTCCCCGATCTTGATTCTACTACTGTTTGGTAACAAGATTCATTAAATTAAGTTGAAATAGTTAAAGAGATTCTCTCTTTTGAATAAATGACAAAGATTGAAATTAGTACTACGGACGGAGTATCAGTCTATCAGCTATAAATTAGTAAATTTGATCATGTTTAATAGGTATTTTTTGGTCATTTTATCATATTTTTTTTCATATATATTCGTAATTTTTTTTTAATTTGTTTTATTAAGTCAACGTTTTATTTTATATTTTTTTTTGGGTATTATTATTTGTTTAACATATGACTTTTGGGTCATTTTATCATTTTTTTCATATATATTCGTAACATATGACTTTTTATATTTTTTTTTTTGGTATTATTATTTGTTTTGACAATTTATAAGATAGTAATATTAATAAATAGCCAAAAAAATATAAAAGTCAAATTTTACAGATTTTTTTAATAAACACTTTATAAATATTAAGAAAAAAAACAAAAAAATAATTATGAATACATATGAAAAAAATGATAAAAGCAAAACATGAACTATTGAACATGACCAAATGTGAATCCTATAAACACCTTTGGTTTTCTATAGAACGTATGCATATATTTCTCTTGCTGTCGGATCTTTGTACACGATAAAACTGAAAATATTCAATAATGTTTCTTTACTACAGACCATCAAAGACTCAAACATTTCGTTTGCTCGCAAGAACTGTAGTCTCGAGACGATCGATATGAGTTCATATGTTATTAGTTTTAAAGTACAAATTGCCTTTTTAAACTTTTACTTTTAGTCTGGGTATTGATAATAACACACCCCTTAATTAATATTATGACATTGACAAATATACTCATTCTACATTGAGAAATATACTTATAAATTTACTAATATATCATTTGAATAGTATGAATGATTAATATTAGTTGTTCTGCTCATTTAATATGAGTAAATACATTAAAATCAAATCATAAGCACCACCTCATAAATGTAATAAAATTACAATTTGGGACCAAAAATAAAAATGAGATGTGCAACCTAAAAACTACTATTTTTTGATAATTTGATGTTCAAAGTAGACAACAGTCCGAATAAAAAATGCGTTCCTAAATACAATAATTTGTGGTTTCACGAGATATTTTATTCAACTTCACATCAAAAATTCACCGATCAAAACAGCTCGATGATGTTAGGTTAGACGGTGATGTGGGATTTTTACTTCGTTTTGTTGCTTACACTTGTTATTTTTTCAATTGTGTAGATTTCATTTCATTTATTTAGATTTCAGTACGGGAGAAATTAAGTAAATGCTAAACATCACCCCATATTAAGAAAAGTCTAATGTATTTTGCTAAAAAGTTGACGATTTTATGTTCTCAGCACCACACATGATTACAAATAAAAATATAAACATGCGATTTAGGCACCCACTTTTAAATCCTACTGGAATGTTTGGTTTGTGTATAACTGCTATATACGCGTTGTTATATCGTGTTTATATACATATAAAGGTTCGCCTAATCCCTCAAACCTCAAGTGTATTTGAATTATTAAAAAAAATGGCAGTTAGAGCACTCGTATCAGTTTTCTTACATCACCAATTTATGTTAAATATGAGGATATTGTTCTAAAATTGTATACGCATCAGTTTCATTATCAATTACCTTAAATATATCTGAACTCAAATATCCCTCAAATATAAGTGATCAACATGCAACCTTATAATTAAAATAATATTTTCTCTTATTCTCTCTCATTTATTTGTACTTTTCACTTATAAATTAATAAAATAACAAAAAGATGAGCCGTATGGTTGTGATAGAGAAATTTATAAAAAACCCTGATAATTTGTATAAAACAAAACGTTTGCTTATAAGTTGTAAAAATATACTTTTTACTTTAAATACGATAAAATTTGTAATTTATTTAATGTGGTTGTTCTAGTAAATTAATTTGGGTTGAAAAAAATTGATAGAAGTATATTAAAATATAGTAATATTTAGTTATGATAATAAATTTGATAGAAAAAATAAAAAATATATAAAATTAATATTAATTAACTTAAATAGGTGAAAAAGTGTAATGTTTCATAACGGATATAAGTGTAAACTAACAGGATGAAAAAAGCAAATTACATTAAATAATTGGACATCAAAACAGAACATAAAAAAGGACAGCCAGACAGACTTACAAGCTTGTCTTTACCCAGAGAGAGAGAGTCAGAAAAAAAAGAGAGAGAGAGAGAGACTAACAAGTAACAACAACAAGTACACTATAGCTTAGAATTTATAGACCAGAGAAAAAACTAACAACAATAACAAATACCCTTGACCCTTTTCTTTCTCTTTTTATTGCAAAAAAAAAGAAAAGAAAAGAAAAGAAAAGGAAGAGAGGTTAATAAGAAGATATGTATTCAGGAATGGGGATAGATGTTGGTGTTAATAATAATCAGGTTGTGGTAGGAGGAGATCCATGTGTTGTGCTTACAACCGATCCTAAGCCGAGGCTTCGATGGACTGCCGAGCTTCATGACCGATTCATCGATGCTGTTACTCAGCTTGGTGGCCCTGAAAGTCAGTCTCTATCCCTCTCTATAGATAGTATTTATTTATATATTTTTTTTATATGTATCTATCTATTGATGTACTGGAGTATGTTTTTGTTAGTATATTGTGTGTTATGTGTGCAATGAGGGGTTTTACTGTTTTTTCTGGAAATCCCAAGTTCTCTTTTTTAGTCATACTCATGCTATTTAGTTTAGATTAGGGAAGGTCGAAGTAAAAAATGCGTCATTAAAATCGAAGACTGTCTATTGGGGAAAAATATGTCACTCAGTTTGGAGTCCCTGAAAGTCAGTCTCTCTCTCTATATATATATACTAGTAATCGTTACCCATGTGTTGCGTGTGCGACGCGTGGTATATATATGATCCGGGTAGATAAATTTTAAAAAAATATATTGATGAATGAATATATTAAATTAGAAATCATGAGTAATATAATGTTATTGTTATACAAAATACACGTAAAACGATTTTATTTGGTATATGATTATAATTGTTTTGAAAAGATAATGATTTTTGTGTGTTTTTTATATTTTGAATTGAATAAATGTAAATGAGTAATTAGTAAAAAAGAGTGGGGGTATTTCCGGAAAAAATGGCAAAATTGGGCAGCCTCATGTGTATTTTGTATTGTTTAGGAGGTTATAGCATTGTTTAGCCTACTTCTAGTTTCTCCCGGGCCTATATGTGTACTTTATTCCCCGATGTTGAGGTTCGTTCATTTATATCATCGATTATCGAGTTATTCGAAGATAAATTGAACTAAAAATGGTAAAGTTTGATTCTTTATCTATTTTCTCCCTTTGTTTCTAGGTTTCATTCATTTTTCATTGATTATCAAGTAATTTAGAGTTGTATAAATGTAAAAAAAAAAAAATCGGAATTATTTGATTAAGTTGGTTGAAAACTGAAAAGTTATACGGATATCATTCCCTTGACAATTTGAAACTTGATTATATAGCTCTCATTAATTGCAATAATTCCGGGTTTAATTCACCTATAGACCTCCGTTCTGAAGTTTATTGGTGCCTGAGGTCAGGATGATACTGGTAGCATAATTGCAATTGTATTTATGCACATTTTATTTGCTTTGCCCCACTTTAGGGGGAAAGAAAGTTGAATTATTAGAGGGTTAAGATTAGTTGATTTTAGTTTACTTTAGTCTCTCTCTCTCGTCTGTTTAAATGTTTTGATTGATGATATGAAGTTGACTTATTGAGCTAAATGGCAAATGCTATCCTTTTTCACGAGAATTTTTAGGGCTGTAGTTAAACTTGGTAGTAATCTGGAGATATATTATTCAGCGTTTTTACTTGCTATTATACACCATCCATAATTGTTAAGTTTCGGAAATGTAATTATTCATAAACATGCAACAAAATAATTTGACTGCTTGTTGAATTTTGGATTTTACTCTTGTACTGGATTCTATGAAATATATTCCTATAACGACTTTAGTTTGCTTGACACAATACAGATGAAAAATGGGATAGTTGACTCTTTACTCTGTACTCTGTAGACATGAAGAGGAAAAAAGAGAGACTTTATAGAAAAGAATAATGGTTTAACAATATGGCAATGTAGTGAGTAATTCATTAGGTAAGATTGTTTGACAAAGGGGTGAAAATAGACTAAGAATAAATGGTGACAAGCAGATGTGGCTTGTCCAAATTAGTTCTGCTTTCTCTCTGACTTTTTATTTAATTCTTAGCAGTATTTTTATTTTATTTTCTATTTGACCATAGAATCAGAGAGAACTAGCTTCTTGTTTGTTTACATTCATTGTGGTTTTGCTTCTTACAAGAATGGAATTAGGGTAGAAACTATAAACTATCTAGTGACTGTAAGAAGCTACCAACCTTAAGTGTAAAAATTATATCAACACTTCTATCTGGAGCCTAAATTTTTCAGTTTTAGTTGCATGCCCCTGTATAAGTACTTGTTTGCAGAGGACATGTCCCGACCGATTTTTTTGTTTCTGACGTCCATCAAGTTTTCGATTTTATTAGGGAAATATTTTACTCTGGATATATTTTGGATAATCTTATTGATAAAAATGTTTTCGAGGTACCTATCCTTGAGAAATTGACTATTACACAACTCCCTTAATCCACTTCTTCATGAGTATAGTAAATTCTTTTACCCCATGGTATAATTTTTTGTAATCTTGCTACTTTTGTATAACTTTATCTAATTCTAACTGAGCTCCTACTGTTTTCATGATTGTTTACTACAATGGTTCGTGGCCTTTCTCACTTGTTTATGTAGCCTTCGGCGTTTTTTTCTTTCTTTTTATCTGTTACTCCCTCCGTTCCTATTTAATTGTCCATTACGAAACTACGTGTAATTCTGACCGGCCAAGAACTTGTATCAAAATTGTCGGAATAAAAAATTTCAAAAGTTGATAATATAGTTCAAATGTTAAATTTTATGATTAGATTTAAAAAAAATTCATTCTGACAATTTTGATATAAGTTATAAACCGGTCAAAATTGCACGTATTTTCGTAGTGGACAATTAAATGGGAACGGAGGGAGCATGTCTCATTGCTGACTATAAAATTTGTTTAACCAGTGATTAATAGCATTAGCTTGAAGACTTGATGGCCCCACTATTTTGATTATTTTATTTGTGTAATAAATAATGGAAATAGGTACAGGGGGACTAAAGACATCTTGCTAATTCTTAAAGCTATTGTCCAAACCATATAGTCACTCAATGAATTAAGAAGATTCCTAATTTGACTTTGTTACCCACTCCCAGTATTTCCCTTGGTTCAATTATTGGGGGGCAATTCTTAAATATTAATATATTATGTAATGTTTTATTTTACTTGATTGTACCTCATCATGGGTTAGGAAGAGACTAACTTTTGGAACCATTCAATTCTATGGAGGAAAACAAATTTGCAATGCACTTTGGTAGTGGACGGAGAGTGTGACAATCTTGTGTTTTTAATTGCCTTTGTTTGCTCATATTTGTCAATCTCTGAACTAAAGTTCAAGTCTTACTTTCAATGACATTTGCTTCAAAATACAAAAAGAAGATAACATGTTAGTTAAATTAAGGTCTCTTTTCTCTAAATTCCTAGGCCTGATTAAGACTTCACAACTAATCCTCTGATTTGTGCTGGTTTAATTTCAGAGGTTTTTTTACTTGAATTAACTATTTGCTCACAGATAATGATGTAGATGCATCTTGTGTTCAGAGGTAGCACCACTTTTAAACTTCTTTTGGTTACTGAAGTTTAGTTTCATTTGATACTTAACCTAGATCATTCATCGACGGCCTTCTATATGTATACATATGTATCTTCTGTTCGACTTAATACAAAGATTCTATGTAAAATCCATGTTCATAGAGTAGCATACTTCAATTTCATGGACTATTATGCTTAACTGGTCTTCCTGTTCATGTCGATTGGTAGATAATTGAACTTTAACCTTAAGTTACAATTTCGGTTCTTGAAAATGAACAATTGTATAAATGAGACGGGATGTTTGTTACAGTCTTCAACCTTAACATACCACTTTTTATTTGTAAACCATCTTTTTGTTACATAAATACAACGAGATATAGTAATTTGGATTCCTAGATTAATTGCTAAAAAGTAACTTGGGCATCTTAGAACGCTGACTCAAGAAAATAGGATACCACTTCTCTTGAAGAGAGATAATGGAATGTTAACAACAGTTAGAAACTGAAAATCGTAAGATATCTTGTTAGACATGGACCTATCTTAAAAAAACCTTGTTGACCAAACTTGAAGTAAATAGTCAATATTTCTCAAAATTATCAACTTTCTAAACAATTTACTGTGTAACTTGTAAGAACCCGGATTTTCGTAGAAAAATGCCGGTGTAAAGAGAAAGTATTGTCCCACATCGCCTGGATATGTGAGTATTTATATGGTATATAAGCTAAGGAAATCCTCCTTACTATCACCAAGGCCTTTTAAAGCCGTGCGACCCGAGAAGCGAGGACGAAATCGGACCAAATCGGACAATATTGGTGGTAGTAAACAGATGGTGGCGGTCTGGTCAGAGGACCGGGTCGTTACATAACTGGCCTCCTTAAAACTTAAATTCAATTTATAATGTGTAGTTTCTTCAGTCTATGCTTTTAGTTTTTATGTGCTTGCACATGGCAGTTTTCTCCATGACTACTACCCCTCTTCTTTTATGTTTACACCCAAATATTCCCTCAACTGCTCAACATTCGGCCTGCTTGTCTGCTCGTAAGCATCTCTCCGTACCCCTGCCTGGGCTATCGATTGTAGATAAATCTTATTAGGAAGCCGGTGTGTGTTTTAGATTCCTGGGGCTCTAAAATTGTGCTTGGTTGAAGATTTTATTTGCTAAATTGTCAAACACAGAAGAAAATCGGAATGAAAAAAATGCCATGTTTTAGGTCACATCCCAAATGATAAATCTCAATACTTTTTCATCTTCTGGTATGCACAACCAAAAAAAGAGAAAAATATATATATTTAGCTACTGCTACATGTTACCGAATGTAGGTTTTCCTAAACTTTCTTACTAATTATGAATATTAGTAAAGAAATTTCTAAATCTTTGGAAACCTGTTTTTATGTGGGAGTCTACCCTTGGCCATGGGTGCATCTCTTGGAATGCCATTCAATTATAGCGTATGTTACACGTTTTCACAAGATAAAATTACTGTATGCCTTATGCATTTACTGTTCTGTTTTCCAATTTTTAGTTTACCCTTATCTGTGATTGTAGTTCTGAAATTTTG
The DNA here is from genome assembly GCA_963920805.1 of Primula vulgaris. Lineage (NCBI taxonomy): Eukaryota > Viridiplantae > Streptophyta > Magnoliopsida > Ericales > Primulaceae > Primula > Primula vulgaris. Next base: position 8,548,505 of record OY987213.1, read on the forward strand.
ATGCTTTATTCTGAAGAACTAATCCTCAGAATTACATTTGAAATTGCAGAAGCAACACCAAAAACAATTATGAGAACAATGGGGGTGAAAGGCCTTACTCTTTATCACTTGAAATCGCACCTTCAGGTTTGCTGTTTTCCTATTCCGTTTGAATATTTTCCTCACATGCAAATAAAGCTATTTTTTGAATGATTTAGTTGTGAATCAATCATTTAACTAAGTTATGTCTTTTCATTTCACAAGATTTCGTTGATTAATCAAGAATTAAGCTATATGCATTTGATGACCTTATATTGCAGAAATATCGGTTAGGAAGGCAATCTTGCAAGGAGATACCTGACAACTCTAAAGACGGTATTGACTCTGACCTTTCCATAATGACCTCCAACTGCTAGGCCATGTCCGGGGTGTAGCCCAAAATGCTTAATTGCATAGACCATTTATAGAAAATAAACCTGTATAGGTTGCATTTTTAGATCAAAAGGAAAGAAAATAAAATGTACAGGACAAATATTTAAAAGACAACTTGGTCACATCTCCCTTTTTTACCTTATAGATAGGAGTTTTGTGAACGCAAGTCAGATGACGGCTCTTCTGAATCGCTCTTTCAAACATTATAAATATAATTCCCTGGATTATGGAAAACCTCTTTTCAGTTGTTTGCGAAATGCTAATTTGTAATGTAGGACTGCTTAGGATATCTTGTAGTTTTATTACTCATTTGTAGTAGTGAACAGCATCTTGCATTGCTGAGAGTCAAGACACGGACTCATCTACATCAGCATCATCAAAATTAGCTCAAGATTTAAATGAGTAAGTTTCCTCCAATTTTCGTTCTGTCATCATATATTATTTCAATGTTTTCTGCAGGATCTACCCATTGTCTAAACTTAGTAGATTAACATATTATTATCCCACTAAGCATTTTGTTTTGTTTTTTTGAACAGTGGTTACCAAGTCACTGAGGCTTTGCGGGTACAAATGGAAGTCCAGAGAAGACTTCATGATCAGTTAGAGGTTAGTTTTTTTTTTTAACAAGTTGAATCCTATTTTGGAAATATTTGAAGTGGCCAAAATCAGACTTTTTGGCAATCCAAGAAAGACGCCTCGAAATTTGTATGTACACAAAAATCCAACACTGTCATATTCATCACTCATTCTAACTCCTCTTTTATTTACTTGTTTGCTTTATCGAATGTGTAGCAGTGTGCATCTTTTGTGTGGTGAAAAATCTATTCCCTATAAAGAGTTCTAATATTGTGCGGGGATATCGTGAAAATTTGTAAAAAGTGGTAAAAAAGAAATGGACATGAAAATTAAACATAGCTGAGGAAGGCACTGCACAAATAATTTCAACACCATCACAGTTACCCTCAGTTCAGATAACCTAGCCCGACTTCTTTGGTTTTATCTAATATGTCTACCAGTTTACCTTGTTAACTATTTTCATAAGCTATAAGTAGTATTGGTTATTGTGCGGGATCGGGTAAAAAGTTACCAACCAAACAAACCTATTAACGAATGCACATTAGAACGAAATATTTCAATAGGCAAATCGAGGTTGAAATTTTTTCGTATCTTAACAACCACCATTTAAAAGATCGACTAGTATGAACAAGCTCAACATACCTGTGGTTTATTTGCATAATAATCAGGTCCAACGTCGTCTCCAACTCCGAATAGAAACACAAGGAAAATACTTGCAATCTATCCTCGAAAAAGCCTGCAAAGCCCTCAACGACCAAGAGGCTGCTACAGCTGGCCTGGAGGCTGCACGAGAAGAGCTATCTGAGCTGGCAATCAAGGTCTCAAACGACAACTATAACAACATGATGTTCCCATCCGTCGATTCCTTAAGAAACAATACAAATATGAGTGCTTGGTTCGGTGACTGCTCTGTTGATGACAGCTGCTTGACCTCTCTATCTCCTAACCCGTCTGCTATCAAGAAGAGAACAAGGCCTATATTTGGCAATGAAGATGCTGTTGCTCATGTCGAGTGGCCCATGGCTCACATTTGATGACTCGTGGGACTGATGTCAGAAATTTCATCTTTTGAGGAGGAATTAACTAATTTGTAGCTATCAACTTTTACCCGGTTTGCAAGTTGAATCGTATGCTTTACTGAATGAAATTTCCATTATCGGATTTCCTCTGCGTTTCCGTTTGAAGATTTCTGCCTAACTCGGTGTTTTATGGAAATTACAAGGCAAATGCAAAATATATGTTATCTGTCTGGGTAAGAACACCTGCAGATTTCATTTCATGAAGTTTGTCATTTTGGTGAAAAATTGTACTCCTTTTGCTGAAGTTTGTCATTTTGGTGAAAAATTGTACTCTTTTTGCTGAAGTTTGTAAGGTTTAAACGAAAGAGGAAAATGTATGGCTGAAGTTCATTAGCAGAAGTGCATTATGCAAATTAGAATTCCGGTGAAAGTTCAGGGTTCTAAACTGTAATTTAACCCTTTTTCTTATCTTTGTCTTAGATCGTCCTCCGTTTCCATGTCTCTTAACTTAGATCGCCAATCTGTATTCCAACTCCAAACGTGACCGGTTTGTAAATTTTTAGATCAGAAAGTATGATCTTCATTTGCTTTTTCATGTCGTTTGAGGCTTGGACTGTATTTTTTTAGATTTAAGTGAAGGAACTGCATGTTTAGCCACTTTATTCTTTTGTATCCATAAATTTAAGAAGTAAATGGTAAAATTAAAATATATGCTTAAGATTTGTACTTTCAAAGTCTTAACCATTCTTATCGTGAATGTAATTTCCCTTTCAATTTATTTTGCACATTTTCCGTTTTCAGTTACTACTATTTTATTTACTTTTCTAAATAATTATTAGGGAAAAATTAGGTTTAGTGACCCCAACTATCATACATTAACAAAATAGGAACCAAACTACTGACATTAACAATTGAGGTACCAAACTATGTATTTTTTTCTAAATTGGAGACCTTCGTCAATTTAATTGAACGGAAGTTAGGTTTAAATTACATTTCAGTCCCAAATTTTATAAAACATATGAATTTAACCCGAAAATTTTATAATTTTATATTTTTAATATACTCATAAACAAATAGTTACATATACATACTCATATATATACATAAAAAAAATACACAGTTTATATATATATAACGAAATAGAAAAAAATTAAATTTTTTTGAATAAAAAATATATATTTTTACAAAAATTAACTTATTTTTGAAAAAATTAACTTTAAAAAAAAGTTGTTTTTTTTAAATTAACTTTTTTAAAAAATATTAACTTTTAAAAAAATTTGCTTTTATAAAAAAAGTTAATTATTTTTATAAAAAATTTAATTACTTTTTAAAAAATGACTTCAAAAAGTGCATACCTTTTAAAAATATATATTTAATTTTAAAAAACATTAAAAAAAAGATAATTTTTTTATAAAACATTATATTTATATATATTTATAAATTGTTTATTTTTTGTATTTTATGTATACGTATGAGCATGCATATGTAATAATGTAACTATTTATTAATGGGTATGTTAAAACTGTAAATTTATAAATTTTTCGAGTTAAATTCATATGTTTTATAAAATTTGAGACTGAAATAAAATTTAAACTTAATTTCCGTCTAATTAAATTAACAGATGTCTCTAATTTAATAAAAAAAATATAATTGGGTGTGTTAATGTTATAAGTTTAGTTTTGGTTAAAGGGTACTTATTTTGTTGGCATAATTATTACAGTCATCATGTTTCACATGTTTGCTTCCATTTTACCATATAGTTTAATAATTAGTGGCTATGTTTAGGCAGTTTGTCCAGTCTGTGTTATTCGGCTGTGCTCATAATTGGTATATCCCTTCTAGTGGCCAGAGAGAATATTAGTGCTATTGAGTTTAAATATTGAAAGTCATGATTGGATTTTAACTTTAGTTTGGTTGGAATACAATTCTCTACTATTTCTCTTCACTTTTCTTCTTTACCAAGTATAACTATCTATCTCTATTGAGGGAATATCAAACCTCTCAAGTCTCAAAACTCTCAATATCTCAGCTAAACCATGAAAACTTCACAAGGTTAACTCTACACTTTTTTTTCAAGTATCATGAGCTTTTTTGTTCCCATGCTAATTAATTTACACATGTTAAGCTTAGTATGTTTCGTTTCCTTCCTCTCTTATTTGTTGTTCATCTTGGAAGTTGAGTTCTTGTTTTTATTTTAACTCCTCAGTAAGCTACAAATTTGAAAATGAGGTAATTGTCTTGTTTTTCAAGCATAGGATTACCAGTTTGATTGCTTAAAAGGTCCAGTCAAGCTAGCCAATAGTCTTCTCTTGCAACCTCATTACTGATTTAACCGAAATTTGATGATCATTTAGTTTAGTTAGAACTCAAGTGAATCATGGATAAAAGAAGATGAAAATCTAAAACACTCGGTGATCGAACAATTTGGCTAGAACTATACCGAATTCCAGTTTGCTCTTACGAGTTCAATCAGTTGGCTTAAAGGGATGGTCTTTTTACAGCTATATAAACCACTGTTTTAAAAAGCTCGCAACGTTGCGCAACTTTGTGCGATATAGTGGTTTTTGAAAGAAAAACGCAACGCTAAAACGCTATTTGGGTGGTAAAGCGAAAAAAATCACGTTATTGGGTCTAAAAGCGCGAAAAAGACGATATTTTGGACCGAAATCCTAACCACTGAGTATTTAAAAAACAAACAAAAAACCAATATTGTACTACGCCGTTTTGGTTTGAGATATATTTTTCTTTTGTAAACACTAAAATCAATGCCTAAACAGTATTAGACAAACAAACGGATATTTTCACTTCATTTTTTTCCAATCCACCGCCACTCAACCCCGACGTACACCCAATCCCGATGTTCACCGCCTCCAAATGGAGGTCAATCATAAATGAGTCAGTCCTTTCCCTTATTAATTAAGATCAACTAATTGAGACATAGATTCAAGTCTGAATATTTGCTAATTATTGTTTATTTTTATCTAGAAACATACTATATTATATATTTCGATTTGGATTACGGGCTTTTATCTTGTTTAGGAAAAAAATGAATAAATTTGTACTCACGTGTTTGTTTATGACTAAATTATACTTAAACTTAATATATGTCATGAGCTTTTATTTGTTTTATAGAGAGCAAAATAGATAAAATGAGTGATTTTTCTTGTAAGTGAGTTGTTAAGATAGCGGGAGTGGAAGATTACAAATATTTTGTTTGTAAATTTTATGATTAAAGAATGACTTGTGATCAAATTAGTTGTATTTGATTAATTATAACGGCCTAAACATTTTATTATATTTAACTATTTAAATGTTAATATAATTAACATAAATTATATGATTACCTAGTATTGTATTGTCATATTAATAGGAAAAAAAATAAACCGCAAAAACCGCAAAACGCTTCGTTGCTACGCTTTTAGCATAGCTTTCAGAAAAACGCTATGCTAACGATAACGATATTTAAAACAGTGATATAAACAGTAGCAGGAACAACAATAATATAGCAATACTTTGACTTTAGACAAGTTTGTATTTGCTTATAAGAGATAGGAGAGGCCCTTGTTACTTGATGCTAGTTTTGTCTTTTCGGACTTTTGCTACATGTAACTCGTAAAGTTTGAGTTTTGTTTAGTAACCTTTTCCCCTTTCTTTGTGCTAATCTGTCGAACATTTTTCTTAAGGCCAATCGGACGCATGCCCCACTCTCAAGTCGTTGTCCAACAAATTAGGAGGCATGCTTTTCTGTCATAATTCACAAGGAAAATATAAGCGGTTAGATAATAAGCTTGAGAAAAAGATTACTGAAATTAAGAAAAGTGCATCGAAAACCAGCAACTTCAGATCAATCAACGGCATAATTATGAGGTTCCCTCAGATCAAAGATGGATTGAAAGACATCCGTAGTGTCTTTGAGCAGTATGGTGAGTTCCAGTGAATTTCCCCTTCTTAATCCATTTGAATTGATAGTATCTATCGTCTTTCGGAACTTATTGCTAAGTGATCTATAGCTAAATCTTGGTTGGTGAAACACGGGGAACAGTTTTTGTAACTTTTATCGACTATAGGGGTGCCTTACTATGCTGAACTCAGTCTACTCACCTTTTTGCTGCAGTTTTATGTTTTAGACTGTGCCATGAATATTTATCTATCCAATGTTCCAAAGTTCCAAACCATCTCAAAATATAAGACCAAGATTTCCAAAGAGGACAGGTGGACTATTTATCTGGAGTGTAATTTCAGCTAATTGGCATAAACAATTACAGTTTTTTAATATTAGGCACTGATGATGAGATCTAATATGAGAAGGATTACATAAAAAGGAAATTAACTAATTTCTCTCCTTTACTACACTTCACACTTTAGGCATTTTAACTGGAAAAAAAAAATTAAATGCATAACAGTTTGACAATTTAGTTTGTAAAAACAAACAATCTATAAGAACTTGAACGAAAAATATGATAATAGTAACCAACGATCTAAGTATCGAACTGGTCTTGTTGTACTCTTATACTATTTCACAGATGAGGACTCTAATGGAACAATTGACCACGAAGAACTCAATAAATGCTTACACCAGTTGCAACTTCATATCACTGAACAAGAAATAGATGACCTTTTCTATTCATGTGACGTGGATAGAAGCGGAGGGATTCAGTTCCGAGAGTTTATTGTTGTTTTATGCCTCATTCACCTTTTATTTGATCATTCAAGCTCTTCTCACCCTGTAAGCACATCAAAACCATTATCGGAAATGTAATCTTTTGTTACAGTTGCGCAAACATGTAGTTTTGAATCTTTTGATCAGATTCTTAATTCTCTTTTTTCTTTTACTGATAATGAAGATGGGGTCGACACATGTACTGTCCACTTTTGATACTATAATTGAAGCATTCTTGTTTCTTGACAAAAATGGCGATGGAAAGTTGAACAAGAAAGAAATTATCAAAGCCCTGAACGAAGAAAGTCCTGGAGAGAAGTCTCCCTTACACATTTCTAGATCTCGATTCGGTAAATTCGAAACAGTTTTAATCATGTCTTTGGTCTTTTTGCTCTTCCTTTACTTTGTAACGTAACTGTTTTACTACAAAACTGCAGAGGAAATGGATTGGGATAGAGATGGGAAGGTGAGCTTCAGAGAATTCCTCTTTTCTTTAATCGATTGGGTTGGAATTGATGGCGATGACGAGAATCTTGAGATAAGCGGAAGGGTGTAGAAGAAGCAATACACGATTACAACTAAGGTTAGATTAAAGTGCAAGTGTGTATGTATCAGTATTCAGTACCCTTTAAAGTTTTTCCATATTAGTACTTTTATGATGAATGTTGTTAATTGCAGTAAAAAAATTTACTTAGCTCTTGTGGGCTGTGATTTGTAAATTAATGCTGCCATGTCCTATTGTTTCTAAATCCGTATCTCTATTTTGATTCTATTTGTATTTGGTATTTTTACTTGACAAACAGCAACGAAAACTACACATGATTCGCATTTGTTCTTCATCTCTTTGTTGTATGTTTAAAAATTTGTGATTGAGTTGTCGTGTGATTACGACTATATGAGAAGATCATGGAGCTTCAAATCACGATAGATCTGTATCCGATTAGCTTCTCTATTTGCTAGTGATAATACAATCACAAGCACCAATCATTGAGAAACCCTTAAAATTACATACTAGATAATAAAAACGAAGAAGATAAAAAACATTAACAGTATCTAGTAGATTACACAGGTGTTCTCCACCTTCATAGAATTTTTAGAAAATTTTAATTACTGTTTTTTTTTTGTATCATAGTATTCCTAAAGCTTGAATACTCCTAATCAGCGACAACGACGTGGTATTCTTACGCCTCCATTCTTTCCTACTTTCGGTCTTTTCCCCATCTTCCGAAAACCATTTCTCGTCCCCGTCAAGAATACGCACAATATCCTTCATACTCGGCCTCAACTCTGGGTCAGATTGCGTACACGCTATCCCCAATTTTATAACCCTCACTAATTCAACATCATCGTATTCCCCTTTCAACTTCCAATCTGCAAAATCCTCGTATGGCCTTCTTTGTGCCTCAAATTCATTCACCCTTATCACTAACAACACCTCGGGACGCCTAAAATCAACCGCCGCCTGTCCACTCACGACTTCCAGCACCACCACACCGAAACTATATACATCAGCAGCAGTTGTCGCCTCGCCATTTTCCATATATTCCGGTGATATGTATCCGAATATCCCACGTACGGACTTTTTCTTGTCGATCACTACGTGAGGGTTTCCATGTTCGTTTCGGGTCAAAAACTCGGCTAGTGCAAATGAGCTCAGCCTTGGGTTCATATCGGAATCGATCATAACCGCTGATGAGGTAATATTACGGTGGATCACTTGTTCTTCCCATTCCTCATGTAAATACAAGATAACACGAGCAAGGGATTTGATAATGTTGTATCGTTTTCGCCACGTAAGAGATGTACATACATGTGTGCTGCTAAACAAGAGATTGCTCAGGAGACGGCTTGCCGAGTAGTCGTATATGACTAGCATCTCTCCTTGCTCGGTACACCAACCATGAAGGTGAACAAGGTGGCGGTGGCGGAGCCTCCCGAGGTTTTGGAGTTCATTTGTGAACCGTTCCCTTAGCGCAGGGCAAGTTTTCATGCCAAGCCTTTTCACAAGAATGTGGCGATTGTCACTCAAATTACCTTGGTAAGCTGTTCCGAAATCTAATTCTGCTACCCTTTTCAAATCAGAAAAATTATCCGTGGCTGTTACTATTTCCTTGAACGGTATTTCCCGTGGCGTTTCAACCATGAGAAAGCTCTTTTTCCTGCTCAAACTCCGGTTCGAGGAGGTCATGACATCACTTTCATTTTGGGCAGTTTCATAAATAGTTTTATCGCTAGCCGTTACGAAGTTTAACGAATTTGAAGTTCTTGTCGTGTTTGTAATACTTGTGGTCGTGTTTGATGAGGAAGATAATGTAATATATAAAGGGTGCAATTTAAAGGACGGGACTTCGGGTAATTTTCCGTATATATTTCCTGATAGAGCTTCGATGACCCACTTCATGTTGGGACGAGCCTGAGGCTCGTGGAGTGTGCACAATAATCCGATATGGACTAGCCTTGTCATGTCATCGTCACGATAAGACCCTTCTTGAATCCGATCATCTCGTGCTTTCATAATCATCCCTTCGTCTGAGAGCCGACGGATCCAATCAAGCAAGATGATTTGATCATCTGGGTAGGCTAGATCAACAGCTCTCCTACCGGAAACAACCTCCATCAGAACCACTCCAAAGCTGAAAACGTCCGATTTTGCTGTGGCAACGCCTCGCTTCTGGAAGCTCTCTGGAGGCAAGTACCCTACAAGACCGGAGCAAATAAGAAAATGAATTTCCAATTTTGTATAGATTTGTATTTTCCTTTTATATAGATTTGTATGGATTATGTTTCAGCTAGTTTTCATTTGAATAAATGTAATCATGGGAATCTAACTCGGTTGGTTTGGTTACATTTATTTTGATTAGATGTTAACTCTTTGCAGGGGCCGGGGTGAAGACGGAGAGAGAGCACGAGTAATAAAAATACGAGGGTGTCAAATGATTCATCTTAACAAATTATAGTAAAAATACATATGAAAAACTAAAAAAAAACAAAAACAATTCTTTTGGCCGATGAAGATGTCGTTGCCTCGATAGTCTTTACTTAACTTACCCACCGAATTTTGGGAATTGTAGTGACCACAATCTTTATATGTAATCGATACTTATTTGCTGTAGATATATATAATCTGTTATATAGTCAAATCACGTGTTTAAGCATTGAAAAATGTTTTTTCGTTCAAGAATAAAAAGAATAAAAGTAAATGGACTTAAATCTATTCATCTTCGAAATTACCTATGGTCCCCCCAATTTTCGTCGTCTCAGCTAAATGAAACTCGTAATTCTTCACCGACGGGCTCCACACTTGGTACTCGAGCTCGTGTTCTTGCCACCTGGCAAGCCCGAAATCCCCGAGTTTAGCGTTGTAATTCGAGTCTAGCATAACATTACTCGTCTTCACATCCCGATGCACAATCTGATTCTCTAACTGCTCGTGAAGATAGTACAGCGCGCTTGCCAAGCCATGCAGTATCTTCACCCTATCCCACCATGTCAGCACCAGATCCGAACCCTCCATGCTCCGAAAAAGAACCCTGTCTAGGCTACGGTTAGGCATGTAATCGTAAACTAATAGAAGTTGGCCATCATGGACCCTTCTAAACCCTTCACTATCAAGGCGCTCGTTTCCGATGAACCCTTTAGACCTAGCATGGATGCACCACCCTCGAAGACGGACGAGGTGGCGGTGGCGTAGATGGGCAACCGCTGCAAGCTCCGCCTCGAAAGTTTTTTCAAAACGTTCGCCATTTTCGTTCAAGCATTTAACGGCTACTACCGAGTTGTCGCTGGGTAAGACAGCTCGGTAGACCCTTCCGAACCCTCCGGTCCCAAGGAGCTCGTTTTCGCTAAACCCTTTAGACCCTATGTAGAGCTCGGCGTAGGTGAACACTCTTGGGTTTTCGTGGCCCACCTTGATGGAAAAGTCGACCCCGGGTGTGTCCTCGTAGAACGAGCCCGAGTGTTTTTTCAAGAAGTTTTTAGGGTCTAGGAACTCTTTTACAGAACGTTTAATCAGGTTATAGACTTGTTTGCCACAACTACGATGTTGATCGGACGGTTCTTTCTTTTCGCGTGCTTTGATATTTTCGGTATCCCCTTGTAAGTCGAAGCATAGACGGGTTAGATGCATGGTGGTGAGTTTGGCATTAGTTCTTTAAAAGAAATGAAGGGTTGGTTTTATATAAAGTTAGTGAACAAGATTGTGAAACTATTTATGTATTTATGTACATGTGTGTGAATGTGAAGTGGGATAATAATCAAAATGTGTTGGTTATTTTTCTTGAAAAGAATTCAAAATGTGTTAGGTTACACGGTTGAATTGAATGGCATAAGCCGGCCAACAATAATAGGGTCCCATTTTTGACTTTTGTATCTAGAAAGAGCTATTGGACAACCACCGTTTGATAATTTTTGATGGATTATGTCATTAAGTATTAATTAATTTATCTAATGAGTATTTAGTAAAGTGTAGCGACACACGCTACAAAATAATGTTTGATTTAGTGAGAGTCAAAAGCTGTCACAAGCCTGTCACTGATTTAAAAAGCTGTCACAAATTAACTAAATTGTCACAAAACCGTCACAAAAACCGTCGCTAATAATCTCGTAACAAAAAATACCGTTACTAATACCGTCGCTATTTGAATATGTTTTTGTAGCGACACCTTCTATTTTGTAGGTGGGGATGCGACTATTTCTTATTCACTTCGTGTCATAAGTGACAGTAATTTCCATCATAGTTATCAATTAATTCTGGTCTCGAGTCTTATGAAAAAACAAACAAAACCAATGAAAATTAAGGGATTGGTTTGGTTTCATTCGACTAAATGAAAATAATTGGAGGTAAAATATACGAAGCCAGTTATAATCGGTTCATGTGTTTGATAGGTTTAAACTGTAACTAGCAAGATTAGCAACACATCAAATGACAATATTTCTCTACAAACTAGTTGTAGGTATTACCTACAACTCTTCCATATATATGTTATACAATCGTTCAAACTAGGTTGTTTTTATCATTTCTTTTAGCATAATAATTCATTCGGATTAGTTTGAAAAAAAGATAGAAATAATGGATAAAATATTTGATCATACCAGACAATCACCAAAAATTCATTCACGTAATCTTAAATTCTAACATTTTAGTCGGTAGTATATTACTTTTTATAATTACATATTAAGTATAAATAACATAACAAAATATTATTTTTTGCAGCAAGATTGGTAATTTGTAAGATTACTTATATCAACATGTTACAAAATTCAATTTATTATATCGATAAATAGTTGCTAAAAATAAAATAATAATTATGAAAATAAAAATATAAACACACACGCCTACCTATTCCTATACATCTATACATCTATATAATGTATATATGTTTCTATGTATAAACTATTTTTTGGTTTATGTTATTAGTTTTAGTATCTAATTAATAGTCAATCTCACCGACATTCAAATTTATATTAAAACCTTGATATAAAACGAATTGTATAATTTTTTTTGGATGTTTATCACTACAAATTTTTTTTAAAACAGTGACAGAAATTATGCAGTTTTTTCGTTACGAGTTTATTAGCTACAGATTTTGAAACAATTTGTGACGGTTTTTTAAAATAGTGACAGTTTTGTGACAGCGTTGTGACAATATTTTAAAATAATGACAGTTTTATAAACGATTTTGATGCTAACTAAATTAAAATTATTTTACAGTGTTATATTTGATCTAGAATTGAATTGAAAGGATAAAAATATGAATTGTAATCGATTATTTATAGTAATTGAACGTGGAAGGCCACATTAAAAGCTTCCGCAGCCTCATTCGAATAAAAATTTACATTCAAATAACAAGACTGCAACTTACCTAATTATTCTGTTCAATCAAATGTAAAAAGCAACCACTTCCGTAATAATATTAGGCCAGTTTGGTTTATATTTTCAAAACAGTAACAACTGCATGAGACTACATGAATGCATATCGTGATCGTCTTTTCGCAACGGAATATCTGAGCTTGGTCTAAAACGTGTGGTCTTTTATTTTTTGAAAACATGTTTTTCCCTACTTATATATTAAGCTATAGTAGTTTTTTTGGATATCAAGTTGATTAAGTTCGATTCAACTTGAAGAGGTTGAATTAGTTGAACATTCCAATTCCAAGTAATTTGTTCCATTTTAATATACTACATCCGTTCCCAATTAATTGTCCATTACGAAATTACGTGTAATTTTGAACGGTCAATAATTTGTATCAAAATTATCGGAATGGATTTTTTTAAAATTTAATCATATAATTCAAACATTAAATTATATGATTTAGTTTTGAAAATTTCCATTTCGACAATTTTGATACATGTTATAAGCCGATCAAAATTGCACGTAATTTTGTAAGAAACAATTAATTGAGAACGGATTGAGTATATAACTATTGAAGTTTGATTATATAAAAAAAAACAATCTAACTATTGAAGTTACTGTCTCCAAACATATAAGATTATTTACTGCTACAACGACTCGTTATTCATACTTTTTGCATTGTACATTAATCATATGAATACTCCAGATATCCTCACTAAATAAATGACATGATCCATTTTAGGGCATACCAAAAGAAGTCTTCACTTTAATTTTTAAGTAATTTTATTTTTAAACAACCCTTTTTATAGTTAAAAACATATTAAATTTCTATTTTAATTAAGAAATCGGTTTTGCTTGAAATCTTTTTTTTTTAATGATTTTTAACTGAAATCATTCCAAATCATTAAATATCACAATTTTCAAAGCATGATATTTATGTAGGGATGAATAAATTATAATAGATACACCGACTTTTGAGTTACTCAATACTGTCACCTGGTCACTCTTAATTTACTAATTAATGAGTGAGATTTAAATCGATTTAAACGAGTGTTTTAAATGGCAGACAAAGGCGGAAACTAGGTGATAGGCGGAGCCTGATAGATTAAGTGGGATTAAATGGTTGTGCGGTGATTAAGCGGGGTTAGACGGTAGGCGGCCGCCTATTTTCGCCTAAAACCCGCCAAACGTCCTTTAGAACATTGATTTAGATTTTAAAAACATTAGTACAACAATACACTAACCAATTGCTCGGTACTGAAATTTCTTAAAATAAACCAAACTGGCCTAATTGATACGATTTTCTTGTTGTCTTTGTTTGGTTAAGATTTGATCGTATAGTTAAATACATCACCCAAACATAGCTGACTTGGTAGAATGAGCAACTAACTCTTCAAATTGGGTCTCGTCTTAAATTTTTTTTTTTTATAAAGTTGAAGTAGGACAATTGAATACTATCAATTCTAACAAAATGTGTATTACATTTAATTTTTCGAATGCATTCTTTCTAATAATTTTGGAAATTTTGTCTGATTAGTTAAATTAAAGCCTGCTTTTAGTAAATACGTACTCCCTGAAACAATTACTTAAATACATAAATATAAAAACTTAATTAAAGGGCTTATTTTCCATTTCAAATAATAAACTTCATAGAGGTGTAAATGAGTTTGATTGAATCCCCTTAAAAGCATAATCATCTGAATACTCGTTTCTTTCTCAAAAACTATGTTCTCCATATCAGTGTTCCTGCTCGTGCTCCTGCTCGTTTCCCAATATATTACACATAAATCTTAAAAAAAATTAAATTTCAACATGTTTATGTTTCTCGTTTCCATTATCGTTCCTGCTAAAGTATGGTCACAATAATACAACTATGTTCATATTTGAAAACGTTTTTTAAGTTTTGAAAGTACCCAAAAAAACAAACAAGGAGGGGGCGTTAATGCTGTATTATAAAACCTGGTATACTCAATTAAACAAGTTATTTCGATTTTCTAACGTATAGGGGGTAATTTTGACCATATTTTTATTACTAAGTTCGTTATAATTCGCCAATATAATAATTATTATTCGACGTTGACCTGACCCCCAAACAATATTAAAACGATTCTCAGCATATTCTTCTACAATCTTCCGTTTTAGACCCATATATACATACAAATATAGATATAGATATAGAGAGGGAGAGATAGTCACCGGCGTCGCGGCGGAGGATCACAGTACGGTACGATTTCAGATCAATTCAATAAATATTATTTTTTATTAAGTTCCCATATTATTTATGATCTACGAGTTTTATGGAGCTGTTATTTAATTTCAATGCCAATTGTTATTTAAGTTCTCATATGTGTATGTATATATATGGAGCTGTAATTTAATGCAAGCAGGCCAAATTTTATTTATTTTTGTTGATAAAAAAGAAATGTTAGTTTGATTTTGTTACAGCGAGTGTTGAGAATTCATTATGTATGATGAATTTGCTATGGGCAGTGGGGAACTGAGTTTTTATTTTCATTACTTATAAAGTGCAAATAAACGGTACTACTTCATGTAATAAATAATCGGAATTGTGTATCGGAAATTTGTAGCTGATCAAGAAGAGTATTTGAGCGGTAATCGAAGCGTGTGAAAAGAACAACACGACATGAATATTCTTTTTACAAAAAAATGAACAGCTAAAATGGAGAGACTGAAATGAATATTATGAGCATTAAATTGCGATAGGGACGGTCCTAGGGTTTGGGGAATCCAAGCCTGTTTTTTATTTTTATTTAAAAAAAGCGCCTTTAGAATTAAAATTAGAGCGATATTTGAATATTATTTTGTGAACAAAGAAGAGAAGACACTATTAATACTTATGATGTAGCTTAGTTGGTAATGGTTGTTGATTTAGTTTCAGGTTCTTGACTTCAAGTTTAATCAAATGTTGTTTTTCTTTATTTTTTGTACCTTCAATAGAAAAGAAAAAGGGAAAAAAGGGAGAAATAAGATTCAAACTCACGACTCAATAGTTGAGAGTGGGTAGCTCTACCACTATGTCACAACATTGACATTTATTATATCATGCACCGAAAAATTAATATAAATAAATAAATATATGCATATATGTAACATTTTTCTTTGGAAAACCCCCCGGCACCCTTAACCTCTTGACACCCACCTTAGCAAGATGGCTCACTTTGTTTCGGGCTGGGCAGGCCCTGGATAGAGAGGCTGAAGTATAGCGTGAACTGTAAAAAGACAGATAGCTAAAAAAATGATCAAGTGTTTGATCTTAGTTTTGTGAACAAGAACACTCCTATGGTTTATATTGAAACATAGCATTGCTGGAAGATTAAGAAAAATGGCCTTTTCATTTCATTTATCAACCTCTATATTTTTTCCCCTTTGTCAAGCAAGGAGCATTGGTAATTGCATATTGAGAAATGAACCATTTCCGAAAAACAGTTGCAGGTTGGGTTTCATTACAAATATTTTTCTCTGTTATTTTTCTTTTACTTAGTCATATTTTTTTTTTGTGAATGTACCATTAAGTATGAAGTATGGGAACTATCGTTGGTTTGCATAGTGAGAGGCTAACTTAGGCAACTCTATTTATTTATTTTGAGGACTGCAGGGTTGGTTTTCAGTGTTGAGGCCTAAACTGAAGATGGAATGAATATTTTGCAAGAGATTTAAAACACTAGACTTAACAATGAAGCGTTATGTTTACATTAATGACGATGATTTATCACAAGAATTGTACTGCGATAATCGCATTTCAAACAGGAAATATACGTTACTCAATTTTCTCCCGAAGAACTTATTGGAGCAATTCAGGTACCATGGGAAATTAGCCTTTATTTTGATATCATAAATTATTCACTGTGTGTTTGTAGCCGCTTTGGTTTACTGTGGATTAAGTATTTGAATCTCTGGCTGAATTTGCACATTGTAAGTGCTGTAATGGAATTATGTCTAATGTTTTATATAACCTTAACAGACTATTTGACCTTTTTATGCTTTTTTTGTACAAATTTATTTACGAGTCCATCTTATTGTTACCAGCGTCTAATTCGAATTAGTGTGCCTACTCTGATTCCTTCGTTTAATGTCTCTTTCGTATCTGATGAAAACGAGTAAACTTATGGTGTTTCCATGTGGTGTTCTCTTTTAGTATTTATTTTTTCTCCTTTTCTTTTTTTGCAGCCGGTTCATGAATCAGTATTTTTTGCTGATTGCGTGTCTTCAGCTGTGGTCATTAATTACCCCAGTAAACCCTGCTACCACGTGGGGCCCACTTATTTTGATATTCGCAGTTTCAGCAAGTAAAGAAGCTTGGGATGACTATAACAGATATCTTTCGGACAAGAAAGCAAACGAGAGAGAAGTTTGGATTGTCAAACAAGGTGTTAGGAAACATGTACGATAAGTTACCATTTTATCATATAGACATTTAGATATCGGAAACCACATTGTTGCAATTTAATAAAGTGGATTCACTCCACGCCATTTGATTAATACGAAAAATAGTTTTACTGGATGGTAGGAGCCAAAAAGAGCTTTTTAGTAAACCTGTCAGAGATGCTAAGTTTATACTGCAACTTTTTTTGCCTTTGAATTTTTTTGTTGTAATTTGCTCATATATTTGTTTCCTCATTTGTAGATTCAAGCACAAGACATTTATGTGGGTAATATTGTGTGGCTGCGGGAAAACGAGGAAGTGCCTTGCGATCTTGTTCTAGTTGGCACCTCTGATCCACAAGGTCTTTGTTATCTAGAGGTGAACTTAACTTTAAAAAGCTTATATATATATGTATATATACGTGTGTGTGTGTGTGTAGATTTGTACTAAAATCTCTAAAAATGCCCTCTTTGTAATGGGAATGAATGAACATGTTAAGCGGCCATGTCTTAGGAGGCCATGTCTCTAGAGTCTAGAGAAATACTGGACTTGGTTGGAGATATAATGTGAGGACAGAGATGGTTTTTTTTTACGAGGACAAGCAAATTAGGAGAATTTTCTTCCAAATGGCTTTTAAAATCGAGTAGTGGAAGTGTATAGTTATGTTGTTTTGCTATTTTCCAGGAGATTTAATATTAAAACATGTTTTTGCAGACGTCTGCCATGGATGGTGAGACTGATTTGAAGACAAGGGTGATCCCTTCGGCCTGTATAGGAATTGATTTCGAATTATTACACAAAATTAAGGCAAGCTTCAATTACTTTTTTTTTTTGCTTTCACTGCCCTTGTAACTAACAGGGGTGGAATGTTTAATTTTTTTGCTTCTTTCTATAGGGTGTAATTGAGTGTCCTCCGCCTGATAAGGATATCAGAAGATTTGATGCAAATTTGCGGCTCTTCCCTCCATTTATTGATAATGACAAATGCTCTCTAACCATTAACAACACTATTTTACAATCATGCTACCTTAGGAATACAGAGTGGGCTTGTGGAGTTGCTATCTACACAGGTAAGTTAATTAAAACATGCTTTAAGAACAAAATTGCAGCGACTGTTTAATATTCATTTAGAACAGAATTGTCGTGACGGTTTAGTTCTGTTATTCAACTTGGGTTGTTACTGATCTGAAATTATTTCAATCCTTCTATATGCCTTTAGGAAATGAAACAAAGCTGGGTATGAGTAGGGGTATACCTGAGCCAAAGCTTACAGCTATGGATGCTATGATTGACAAGTTGACTGGAGCAATATTTGTATTTCAGATAGTAGTTGTTATGGTTCTGGGTGTAGCTGGAAATGTCTGGAAAGACACAGAAGCAAGAAAGGTTTGAAAATTTGGTTTCTTTAGTTGGGGTTTTCCTTCCAGTTTCTTATTGTGAAGTTTTAGTGTTAATTGTTGCTATTGCAAAACCCAGGTAGTCTAGAATTTTATATTAAACCATTTTTCATATCAATACCACTTGAATGATTAGTTGTTAAGGAGCTATCACATTGTGTAATCTTTTAACAGACCTTCTTGCTCATACTTTTTTTTTATATAGCCTCGTCTTTGTTCATTTCTTCTAAAACCTATAACAATATTATACTGAAAAAGAAGGTGCAGAATATATGTTCTCTCTCTTGTCTATTCCCCCCATCTTTTTGGACGTCAAAATATACTAAATTTCATGTTTTTTGTGTGTGTAGCAATGGTATGTGGAATATCCAAATGAAGGCCCTTGGTACGAGTTGTTGGTCATCCCTCTAAGATTTGAGCTTCTATGTTCCATCATGATACCCATTTCTATAAAGGTATGCAGTCCAATGTGATGTGCAATGCTTGCTTATTATGCTTTTTATATTTATTTTTATCGTGATTGTATATACTGTGTGATTTGCACGATGTAGTTATTAGTATTCTAAAGACATACCAGTGCAAGGAAAAAAGATAAAAGTGTCAAGTTCTTTTTGATTACTCAAGTAGTCTTGGCATACCAGTCTTTTTAAATAAATAAAAAACATCAAGAGTTGAAAGTTTATACTTGAGCTAGTTTTGGTCAAACTGCAAACGTGAATCATATATGATTAATCCCTCCCGTTAGCATGCTTCAATTATGTGTTGACTGTTGAATATTTGTGCATGTGATTATGCTTTGAGATACTCAGTTGTTTCACGGTGTATTCGGTTGGTAACTATCATCACTTCGTCGAGGATTCTAAATGTAAAATCTACTCAATGTTTTTTTTCAGTTTCACTGATACATTAAAAAGATCAACTAATGAAGTTACTGTAGTTTGTTTTTTCTTTTTGAAGTTGTCAGATTCAAAGGATTCTGTTATGATGGTATCTTATCTTTTTCCTTATATATTCCCATTGTAGCGATGATAGCAATCTCGTGAAATCAGTTTGGTCAATGATGCATCTCCATTATCCTTATCAGAGTTATTTGGCCAGACATGCACTTAATTCCAACTTAGATACATGCAAAAGTGAAATTAAGCTTTATTATGTCCAGAATATATATATATATATTTTTTTTAAAACATCCGAATTTTAGAAAATTTTAAAATCACCTAGGATGCGGCGGCGCTAATGAACCGCAGTTTCATATTTCTTTCTCTCTTCTTTTTTCAAACGTGTTAGATGCATAATGTGAAATCTGTATCCTTATAGTTATGCACATCAGCACATGTAATCCTACAAAGGTCCAAAACAACCATCCGACGCAAAATCAATGAGCAGAAACATGTTTTCGACATAAAAAACTGAAGTGAAACCAAAGACACTAGTTAAAATCATTTGCATTTTTTAATATTTTCTTATACACTGTATATTGTAGAGAACCTGTTGACTCTTCAAGTGACTTTTAAATGTTATATTATAGTGCTCAAGTTAAACTGTAAGCTTTGTGCTGCTACATGACAGGTGTCTCTGGATTTAGTGAAGAGTTTGTATGCAAAATTTATCGAGTGGGATAAGGAGATGATTGACCCAGAAACGGGCACTGCGGCATATGCAGCAAAGTGAGAGCTTCAAAAGCTGTATCTACTGCACTTGCTTTTTTATATGTATTTGTGCTGATTTTAGATTTGGTGGTGATTGTCTATGGCAGCACAGCAATTAGTGAAGACTTGGGACAGGTGGAGTATATATTGACGGATAAAACAGGGACCCTCACTGAAAATAAAATGATCTTTAGGAGATGTTTTATAAGTGGCATTTATTATGGAAATGAGAGCGGGGATGCTCTGAAAGGTGGTTAGTTTTCCATGTTTCTAGTGATAATATCTTTTTCTGAGATCCAAGCTTTTCTATAGAAAAATTTGTGAAACAAGGATTTTCAACCTGTTTTCTTTTACTTGAATCGTACGAAGTATTAAATATCTAGAAGGTTGATATGCTTTGTATTCTTTTATATCAGATGTGAAGCTGCAGGATGCTGTTTCTACTTCCCCTGATGTTGTTCGATTTCTTACTGTAATGGCAATTTGCCATACCGTCATCCCTGTACGGAGGTATTATATGCTTACATGTTATTTATTTTGATCTAGTGTTTAATTCCTACTATGTTATTTATATATGCTTACACGTTATTTATAAACAATGTATGCAATGTTTTTTCTTTCGTAGCAAGAGTGGATCAATCTCATATAAGGCACAATCCCAGGATGAGGAAGCTCTTGTTCGTGCTACTGCTTCCTTGAATATGGTTTTGATTAATAAGAACGCAAACATTCTTGGTATGATCATCATTGTCTTGGACCTATTTTGCATCAGTTTCTTATATTGTGTTCTAGCATTTTGTTTAGAATAATATCTCAAAGAGTCTGTGACCATCAATATAAAAATTGTTTAGAAGCAAAGGCCTAGAAAAGCGCATTATTTTTTTTATAAAAAAAATAACATGAAGAGAGAATTGAACCCACCGCCTCCTAGAAAGTGCACTAGGCTAGTCCTTATGGTTTAGGCTAAGAAAAGCGGAATACTATCTTTATTAGGAGTATACAGATTGTCAATAAACCTATAAGTAACGTTCTGCAGTTGACTGTTGATGCTGGAGTATGTTAGAGATTTTTTTGACGGAAGCACCTTTCCAAAGTTTATTCAATATTAAGGGCGTCTGTTTATTAGGGAAAAAAGTTATTCTTACTTTGCTGTTAGATCCCTGCTGTAGGTTTCCGAAAACCCTTTTAGCATAGTTATTTATTTAAAAGTTGGTGCCAAGCAGTCCCTTATTGTTTTTTACTTTTTTCTAATGTTGCAGAAATTAACTTTAATGGTGCTATATTGCAATATGACGTTTTGGATACTCTGGAGTTCACTTCTGATAGAAAAATGATGTCAGTGGTTGTAAGAGAATCCAAAAGTGGCAAAATAATCCTTCTTTCTAAAGGAGCAGATGAAGCTATTCTTCCTAAAGCACATGCTGGTAATAATACGTTGTTTGTTTCTTTTACGTCTTGTCATGATAGATCTTTTGGAGAAGCAAAAGAGACTTTAGTTTTCTTAGCATGGATTGCTTCCTCATGTCCGTCCTCAAAATTACAACTACGAAGACAAAGTAGAAACAATTTTTCTTTTTCCAAACAGTTCATTTTCTATTGTGAATGTTATTTTGGCAAGCTGTAACAACCACACATTTCAATACGTATACCCTAAATTTATTTATGCGACTGTGCATATTTTATAGGATCAAGGTACCCCATCTTCTGATCCCTTACACATGCAAAGAAGCATTACTTACTAAACTGCAAAATAACAAAAAAAATCAGTCTTCATTCCTGCTGTTTGATATTGTCTACTTTACGATATTCTATGAAGCATTATTGACCTTATTTTGTCCGAAAAGATTCTAAGTATTTGATATGGAATTGAGGTATCGGTGCCCTTTTTAGAAATAAATTTAAGAAAACCGTTTAAGAATAGTTTTAACAGTCTGTATTAGCTTGTTAGTTGGCTACCTCTGAAGTTTTAGGAGACCCTTTTTCCCGCTTTGGCTATAGTTTTCCTAGTTGAAGTGTTTTAGTTTGAAGTATTTGATTTAGGCTATGAGATTTTTTTATTTATTGATTAGGTCAGCAAACGAGGACCTTCGCTGAAGCTGTTGATCAATATGCGCAACTGGGACTTAGAACATTGTGCCTGGCTTGGCGTGAAATAGAAGAAGAAGAATATAGGGAGTGGTCTTTGATGTTTAAAGAGGCAAATAGCACACTAGTGGATAGGGAGGTAAGCTATTGTGATGGCGGATCCAAACAATTTTCTTATATTATTAGCATTTATCCTAATTGGTAGTTATTAAGTTATTAACAAAGCCCCTTCTCCTTCATTTATTTATTTTTAAGTGGAAAGTGGCCGAAGTCTGCCAACGGCTGGAGCATGATCTTGATATTCTCGGTGTTGTGGCAATAGAAGACCGTTTGCAGGTTTTTTTTTTGGTTTCACCATTGATAAATGAGCTTTTTACTGTTCACATCGAGTAATATGAGATTACTACACTAACTACATATATTGCTCAATCAGTACTCAGCGTTGACTTTAGCATATAGTTAAATGTACAAAATTGATAATAACTACACTAACTACATATACTGCTCAATCAGTACTCTCGTTGACTTTAGCATATAGCTAACTACATATATTGCTCAATCAGTACTCTCGTTGACTTTAGCATATAGTTAATGTACAAAAATGATAATTACTAGTGCTGGGGTGATAAAGTAATTATAGAGATGTGAGTTTTTCTGTTAATCCAGACTGCACCCCGGTTAGTCTATTTATGTTAGTTAGTGTATTAAACAGAAAAAAGTGGTAGGTTAGTGCACAAAATCGATATCTCCGTAGTTAGTGTACAGAAGATAGTACTACCTTGAGGAAGATTATGCTGCCCGTACAGCTCTTTAGATAATTTAGCGAGCTATATTTTTTTTTTATCAATTTTACTCGAATTTTTAGGATGGGGTACCTGAAACAATTGAGATGCTAAGAAAAGGCGGCATAAATTTCTGGATGCTAACTGGCGACAAGCAGAATACAGCTATACAAATTGCCCTTTCATGTAATTTTATATCTCCAGGTGGGTTTTATTTGGTGTGGTTTGTTAAGTATCTAAATTTATGCCTTAAGTTAACATGCAAGTGTAGGCTTTATACTTTAACCTGTTCCAGATTTGGGTTCCCCATACTGGCACCATTTAAATGTGGACTTATGATACTTAGCTTTAGGAAATAGAATTTTATCAAAATACAGATACTTTCTAATGTAATAAATCCATTAAAAATTAAAACCGATTATGTCGTTAAAAAGTTCCAGGTACTTTCTTACACAAGCAGTGCTTTATATCTTGAATTGTTGAGTTATTCATGATTGTGTTACAGTATAGTTCCTGGCATCATTTGTTTCTTTAGTTCGAAGCAAGTATTCTCGTCTTTCGAGGGAACCAGGTCCTGTTATAGTTCATTCAGAAAAAACTTTATCTGGTATTCCACTTGGGAGAACAAAAAGAAGTTATAGCCAGCAAGCAAGGTTTGCATTGTACATACGTGAACCTAATTCTTCATTTCCCGTATATGTAAACCCAAGCCAGACTCGTAGATGATTCTTATGTTGTCTATTTCTGCTATTAATCTAATGTGGTTTGAGTGGAAAGAATTTATAAGAGATTTTGATTAAATAATGTGCTTTATATTAACATGTTTCGGTATTGATGCCATAATGTTTTCCTTATTCCAATCCTTACATCTGTTTTATGTTTGTTGCAGAACCTAAAGGCCAACTTCTTTTAATAAATGGCAAAACTCAAGATGACGTTTGCCGAAATCTAGAGAGAGTTTTACTTACAATGAGGATAACAATTTCGGAACCCAAGGTAAAGGTTCACATATTCATATGTTACTTGGGTTCTCTTTCCTTTTCTTTTTTTTATACCCTTGGTTGGTTCTTTGTAACTGTTAAATGGTATCCCATAGCTTTTTTCAATCTCAACAAAATTATCTAATTACAGGATGTGGCTTTTGTCATTGACGGTTGGGCACTTGAACTTGCACTTAAGCATTACAGAAAAGCATTCACCGAGTTAGCAATTTTGTCGAGGACAGCCATATGCTGTCGTGTTACCCCATCTCAAAAAGCACAGGTACTTTTTAGGTCATGGATCTTTCTCCTCATTCTCAGTTTTTATTCCTATTACTTTTGCCTTCTTTAAAGTAAATATTTTTTTTTACTAAGTATGATGATCAATTAAAATATATAGTTATGTTTAATTTTAGAACTTGAAATTTGTGAGGGCTATGATTTTTTTTTTTAAAGTGCAACGTTAACTTAGTATTTATATCATGTTTTGTTTTGTTCATGTTATCAAGCCTTACCATCTTATTCTTTTGCATTTATTTTTAATATTAGCTTCTTACAGTAGTATTTAAATTCTTTAATCTTACAGTTAGTACTTTTTTTGGTAGCTTGTGGAGCTACTAAAGTCATGTGATTATAGAACATTGGCAGTTGGTGATGGGGGGAATGACGTGAGAATGATTCAGCAAGCTGATATTGGGGTAGGCATTAGTGGCAGAGAAGGACTACAGGCAGCTAGAGCAGCTGACTATAGAATTGGGAGTAATAATTTTCTGTTTTCTAATTATCAAAATATATATTCCTGATTGTATTCCGTTAATAATATGCTTTTGACATTTCATTGCAATTAACTTTTTGTTTCAGAGTTCAGATTTCTGCAAAGGCTAATTCTTGTTCATGGGCGGTATTCATACAATCGCACAGCCTTTTTGTCACAATATTCTTTCTACAAATCCCTCTTGATATGTTTCATTCAAATCTTGTGAGTATTCAATTCAGTCTTTCTCTTTCTTAGTTCCCTCAATTTTATTTTATTTTTAAATTCGGATCACTATCTAAGACGGTGGAGCTGTGCAGTTTCTCTTTTATTTCAGGAGTCTCTGGTACTAGTCTTTTCAATTCTGTGAGCTTGATGGCTTATAATGTGTTCTACACTAGTATCCCTGTGTTAGTCAGTGTGCTCGACAAAGATCTGAGTGAAAGAACTGTGATGCAACATCCTCAAATTTTGTTTTACTGTCAAGCAGGAAGGTAAGTTTTCCTTGTTGCTTATTTTTTACCTTAACAAATCAAGATAACTACATTTATCAGGATAAGCAAGTATTGTGGAACTGTGCCTTGTGCTATTCCTTGGTCACTATTATCTGTCTAAGTTTTTTTTTTTTTTTGTATTTTAATTACAGGCTTCTTAATCCTAGCACATTTGCTGGATGGTTTGGGCGGTCTTTGTACCATGTAAGTGCATTTTTTTAAAATAAATTCCTCAATAGTTTTTCACTGGATGGAACTTGAAATTTAAAACTGCCTTTTAATCACATCAGAGCAAAAGAAACAGTGAACCACCTTGTTCTGCAATTTTCATTGTAGTGAACTATCTGCCCCTCTTTTCTGGTTGAAAACTGTCTATGGTCGCATTTCCTGCACTAGGTTAATTAATAGTGAACTGCCAAAAATAAATAGCACCCAGTGTAATTAGACTTGACGCACCCTCATAAGAATTATAAAAAGAATGTAAAAAGTCGCTTTGGGCCTTCAGGGGCTAATTGCATCATAAGAAATAGGGCCGAGGGGTAATTGGATTCAAGAATTCGTGGATGTTTACTTATGTGGTGGTTTGGAAATTTTAACGAGTCAATAAGGGTAATTTATTTTTCCTCTGATTAATTGAGTGTTTATTATACAGGCAATTGTTGTGTTTGTGATTACCATACATGCTTATGCTAATGAAAAAAGCGAGATGGAAGAAATGTCGATGGTAGCACTCTCAGGATGTATTTGGTTGCAAGCTTTTGTTGTTGCTATAGAGACAAAGTAAGTTGTTGTTGAACATATATTGTCTAATGATCTAGTTGATTAAAATTACTCCGATTCTGATTCAGTGTTACCTTTTTAGTTCCTTCACAATATTCCAACACTTGGCCATATGGGGAAATCTGGCTGGTTTTTACGTGATTAACTGGATTGTCAGTGCCATCCCGTCATCTGGAATGTATACAATCATGTTTCGCCTCTGTAAGCAACCATCTTATTGGGCAACTATGCTGGTATGTTCTATAATTACCCATTTATACTATGTTTTTCTAGTTTTTTATGTATGTACACAATTTCTTAAAAAAACCATTGCAGCAACTTCCATTTTGGATTAAATATGTTATATTAGTCTCTTCTATCGTTTATCTGTTTTAGAGGAATAGAGCTTCAGTATGATCCCCATAGTTTTTGAATCTCATTTCAGTATAATCACCGTAGTTCCAATTGAAACACGTATAGTTTGAGTAAGTTACACTAAAGGATCCCATATTTTTTTAGGCTACACTAATGGTTGCGATATATAACTCCCCATAAAAAAGGATAACCTGTGTAACTTGCTGAAAATATGGGGACTAGTATCGTCAGAACATGAGATCATGGAAACCACTGGTGTAAGTTATTCAAACTGTGGATTAATACTGTTGCAACGGAAACTATGGGGACCAAATTAAAATTTTCTCTAAAGCCTGGAGACCATGAGGTTGGAAACTGTTTAACTTTGACATCTGTCATAAGAACTGAGAGAACCTTAACAGGAAAATATATTGGGAAACCTATACGACTTTACCAATAAAAGAAAGTGTTTTTTTTCCAGCTGATTGTTGCAGCAGGGATGGGTCCTGTATTGGCTCTCAAGTATTTCCGGTACACATACAGATCCAGCAAAATTAACATACTTCAGCAAGCCGAACGTTTGGGAGGCCCAATTCTCTCTCTAGGGAATATTGAACCGCAAACTAGATTGCTTGAACAAGAGGCTACCCCGTTATCTGTAATTATTCAACCAAAGAACCGAAATTCTGTTTATGAACCCCTTTTGTCGGAGTCTCCAAATGCTACTCGAAGATCTTTGGGTGGTACAACATTCTTTCAGTCGCAATCTAGATTGTCTTCCAATTATTCAAGAAATTGCAAGGATAATTGAGTGGGACTTGGATATATTGGAAGCACCATGGTTGAGCACGTCTGTTTTGGATCAGTAACAGTATAATGTGTAACTTTTACATGTAGAGAGAGATTTTTACTGCCCTATTAGGAACTATTTTGGGGGTGTATATAAACCCGGGTTCAATAATCTGCTTTTGTTTCTTACTTGGAGGAGATTTGGGCTCGGATAACTGTATCATAATTATCAGATTGGTAACGGTTAATATATTGGCCGTCATTTCGTGATCCTGCTCAAATAGGTGTAGAATCAGCCAGTTGGACATATCTTTGTTGTAGGGAACATATGGCTTGCCTAGGAAATATATTGATATTCATATATTCATCGCAGGCTAGATTTTTTTTTTCTGCCTGCTATTTCATTATTTGTACATTGTTAAAAGCAGTGATGAAATTTCGAGTTATCGCTCAAAATTTTAGTTGTTGGCACATGATACTATTCAAACTTTTCTTACACTCCGGAAAGTATTTCTTTGTAGTAATAATTTTTCAAGTGTAAAAAGACAGTAATGCTATAGAGTCAGACTGGTTCAACCAGACTGAATACCAGACAGTCATTTATGTAATTTTTAGAATTTTTTTGACACCCAACCAAAACAAAAATAAAACCTCAAATATAATATTTATGGAACCCTAGTTGAGACTACCCTAAATTTAAATATTAATTAAAAATATTTAAAATTTTAATGATTTTAATATATTTTATTTGATTATTCAACAAAATAAAATCCCAAATATAATATTTATGGAACCCTAGTTGAGACAACCATAAACTTAAATATTAATTAAAAATATTTAAAATATTTAAAATATTTAAAATTTTAATGATTTTAATATATTTTATTTGACTATTCAACAAAATAAAAACCTAAATATAATATTATACAATCTTATTTGAGACTACCCTAAACTTAAATATTAATTAAAACTATTAAATATATGGCCGAATAGCATACTCTTAAATTTCGGGATGAAAATAAAATTCTAAATTTAAATTAAGGACTGGTGTGCTGAGAGTCTGGTTGAGTCTATATGGTTCATTAGCAATTATTGGTAAAAAAAAGTGACAATGAAATAATAATAGTATTGAAAGTGATTCCAACATGAAATATTAAAAGTTGTTCCAACACGTTTTTCATTTTCATAGCCTATCATTGAATTCCTTCCCAGTACACCCAAATATTAAATCCTGGATGTGTTTTTCATATATTTTTTTCTAGACAATAAACAGTGAAATTAGAAAGAAAATTGAAGTCTGATTATAAAGAAACACTAAGCAATGTACTACTTGCTGTATGTTGAATATAATTGATAACAAATGTTGAGCATATTTGAATTTAACGGATTGGTAGAAGTACTGGTATACAGTGTAAATAAAATTTCCATATATGTAGGTATATATATACACAGCGTATCAAGACTTGATCATATTTGAATCAAAAGTGTTAAAAGTAATATAATAAGCCAGGCCATTTTGGAGAAATGGTAATGTTCAATACAACAACAACTTACACTTTTTGGGACAATTAAGATGTGTCCGAATGAACTATGTTAGTGCTAAAGGGGACGAAGTTATGCTTTGTTTGTCCGTCAGCCGGCCTTATATGATGTTGTAAAATACTTTCTTGAAGTAAATCCAAGCATTATAACCGAACAGATATCTAATTGAGTTACCGGAAAACTCGTTTCCCCTTTCAAAAACCCCGTTTCTCGTTTTCCGCTTCCTATTATTTCATGTGTAAATTTTAGATTTTTTTCATTTTTTTCTCGTTTCGTTTCTCGTTTCGACCCCTTTACCATCGTCAAACTTAAAAACCAATCTCGTAATGTTTATGCAAATGGATACTGCCTTCAATTTCATATTTATTGTCACTTTTATTGAATATATTTGAGGTTTATTATAGTGAAACTGGATAATGGTTCTAAAAAGTGAGAGTAGAATATAAAACATACATTTATAAAAGTTATAAAGCATGTAAAACGCATAAAACCGTATGTATCACATGCTAATGCATATTCACACGTTAACATTTAACAGAAATATCTATTCAAGTAACTTCAAGTCAGCTTCTTCATGTACCACTTCATAACTCGACATGTTCGCTTTTCGATAAGTTTTTCACGGGATGCCCCAATATTATATTCTGAACTATTCCTCTTATATATATATATAATATATATATATATATATAGGGACAAGATCAGTAGACACATATAAAAATACACTAGTTTTACACATAGATCACAACCCTCCATCTAATTTAACATTCAATGGTCTAGATTAGTTTTAAGTAATACAGAAAAATATCACGCATCAATTAAAAGCTCACTAATGCTCTTATCACACTCATCACCACCAAAACTCCACCTCTTCACCACCACCGTCCGGCTTTCTTCTCAACCCGACGCCGCCTACCAAACCAATCCCACCCGACCCAACACGTCACCGTAAGGGCTTCTCAGGTATCATATTCTATATATATATATAATATATATATATATATATATATATATATATAATATATATCACATAGGGACCGATTATTATGAATTATGTAATTTTACATACCCGACACAACATAGATGCCTAATTGATAATACCAATTATGTTGACGAATAGGAATTGCTAGCAGTATTTATACGAATTGTTATATTTGTTATTGTCGACAATTTCTC